>JANAVB010029216.1:730704-1165704 GCA_029216955.1 Iris pallida | reverse complement strand
TCCAAAAGATGAGTTTTCTCTCCCTATCACAGATGTCATGATCGACAACACTTGTGGGTTTGAGCGAATATCCTTCATGGATGGATTCTCTGGATACAATCAGATTCGGATGAATCCTGAAGATGAAAAACACACTTCTTTTCGCACCCCTCGCGGAGTCTACTGCTATACCGTGATGCCGTTTGGTCTCAAGAACGTGGGTGCAACTTACCAACGAGCTATGAGTACCATCTTTCGAGATCATCTTCGTAAGACTGTTGAATGCTATGTCGATGATATTGCCGTCAAGAGTCGTCTAAAGGAAGATCACATCCAAGACTTGAGAACAATCTTCAATCTGATGCGCCAACATCAACTAAAAATGAATCCCACCAAGTCATTCTTGGGTGTCTCTAGTGGTAAATTTCTCGGCTTCGTCATTACCTCTAAAGGTATACACGTGGATTCCGAGAAGATCAAAGCCATTCAAGAGATGCGTCCTCCACGCAACCTAAAAGAGCTACGAGGATTCCAGGGTCGACTTGCGTACATCAGGAGGTTCATTTTGAATCTGTCTGGACGTTGCAGACCATTTACTCAGCTAATGAAGAAGGGTGTATCTTTTATTTGGACCGAAGAATGTCAACAAGCATTCGATGACATAAAGCGATATCTCATGAACCCACCAGTCTTAGTGCCACCGATCTCAGGCATACCATTCTTAATGTATGTCCGTGCTATGGATCATTCATTGGGTGCTTTACTTGCCCAAAAGAACAAAGAAGGTCACAAACAGGCCATCTATTATCTCAGTCGTACTACGATTGGTGCCGAACACCGTTATAGTCCGGTCGAAAAAGAATGCCTAGCTCTTATGTTTGCTATTCAAAAGACGAGGCATTACATCATTGGCCAAACTATTCATGTCATATCCCGAGTTAATCCTCTTCGGGTACTGATGAAGAAGCCTAGCACACTCAATTCCCGACTGGCTATATGGGCCATTCTGCTATCCCAGTACGATATGGTTTATGTTCCACAAAAGTCTGTTAAGGGTCAAGCACTGGCGGATTTCTTAGTAGCTCATCCTGTTCCGGAGACATCTAAGCTTTATGATGAAATTCCAGACGAGACATTGGAATCAAATATGATCTCCGAAGAATTTCTTACTTGGCGTCTATTCTTTGACGGTACATCCAGGATCGGACCAAATGGTACCATTGTCGCAGCAGTTAGAGTTGTTCTTGTTTCTCCAGACGGGTCAACTATCCAAAGAGCCTACTCTCTAGATGAACCTTACTCCAATAACGTAGCAGAATACAATGCTTTACTCATTGGCCTTCAGTTAGCTAAACAACTGGACGTCGAATATCTTGAAGTCTATGGCGATTCCAAGCTGGTTGTTAACCAGGTTAGAGGAACCTATGAAGTTCGTCACCAAGATCTAGTGCCTTACCATGAAGCGGCAATCAACATGGCTACATCATTCAAAGTCTTCTTCATCGAATATGTCCGTCGAGCTTGCAATACTGAAGCAGATGCTTTGGCCAATCTTGCAGCAGTCTTAGCCATCCCTCTCAAAAGACAGCAGGTGGTGGTTGTCTCTAATCGGGAATTGTTCTGCATCGAAAACAATCATAATATTGAGTTCAGTAATCTTATTGAAGCCAATGTTATCAGTGAAGATTGGAGAGTTCCCTTCATCAATTTCGTAGTTCATGATATACTCCCTGAAGATCCTAAAGAGGCTACGAGTATTCGTCGACGGTCTCTCCGGTTCTACTATAATCAGACCACCAAGACTCTATATCGACGGACTTATGACGGTCTTCTTTTACGCTGTCTTGCTGGTGATGAAGCGAAGCAAGTATTGCGTGAAGCTCATGATGGCGTCTACGGAGCACATCAACCCGGTCCTAAGCTACAGGATCGCATCCGACGAATGGGTTACTATTGGCCCTCTATGGTATCCGATGCCATCGAATATGCAAGGAAATGTCACGCCTGTCAAATCCATGCAGATTTTATCCATCAACCGTCGGAATTCCTTCATCCGACTGCTGCTTCTTGGCCTTTCGAAGCTTGGGGCATGGATATTATAGGTCCCATCAATCCTCCTTCTTCTAGAGGACATCGGTTTATACTAGCAATAACCGATTACTTCTCCAAGTGCGCTGAAGATATACCTCTGGCTGAAGTCAAGACCAGCAGCATCATCAACTTCGTCAAACACTATGTCATCTATAGATTTGGTGTACCCCGGCGAATCATTCATGACAACGGACCTCAGTTCATCAGTCAAAAGTTCACCAGGTTCTGTGATGATCATCGGATTGACAACGTCGCTTCGACAGCTTATAATCCTGCTGCTAATAGCTTGGCCGAAGCCTTCAACATAACTATCATCAAGCTCCTTAAGAAGTTTGTATCTACTAACAAACGAAACTGGAGTGAAAAGCTTGGAGAGTGTCTATGGGCCTATCGCACTACGGTCCGTAACCCCACAGGCTGTACACCTTTTTTTTTGTGTATGGTTATGAAGCAGTTCTACCTTTGGAACTTCAGATCCCATCCCTGCGAATTGCCATCGCCAACGAGCTCACTACAGAGAACAACGATCTCCTTCGACTTCAAGAATTAGAAGTGCTTGACGAGAAGCGGCTATTGGCTCAACAGCATATTGAGTTATATCAAGCCCGCATCTCGAAGACCTTCAACTGCAAAGTTAAAGTCAGAGCCTTTCAGAAAGGAGAGCTCGTTCTAACAGTCAGACGTCCTATGACTATGACTCATATGAGCAAGGGTAAATTTGACGCAAAGTGGGAATGTCCATATATCGTAAGCAAAGTCTTCTCAAATGGAGCTTATCAACTCACAGAACTGGATGGTCGAGTTGCAATAATGCCTATCAATGGCAAGTTCCTTAAAAAGTATTATGTATAAATGTAAAAGAGATTGCTTGTAAATATGATCAGACAGTTCATAAATAAAGTTCAATTTTATTTCATCATGAATGACGTTACATAATATCAAGGACGCAAATCACTATCGTCCTTTTTATAGATAGGATGAGGACTATTGCCGTCCTTTTTAAAAACATAATCGGCAAAAGAGCCGAGGACATCCTTGCTCGAACTCTCCAGGAACTTGCAAGCAGCCCTCCTCATGGCCTCTTCTTCCTCCGTCATCTCTGGTTCAAGAAGGAAGTCCAAGATGTCCCTTGGCGGCTTGGGCGCAGACGAACCTTCGCCCGCCTCCGTTTGTTTTGGCTGGGCCGGCTCGATTGGACGTTCCTCAGTGCCCGCTTCAACCTTCGGGGCGATCTCAGCCTTCTTGGATGCATCTCCAGACGACATCCTTATGTTGAAAAGTAAAAGTGATCATTCCATCTAATTTTCTGTTCTATTTATAGACAGAGATTCGTGAAACAAAGAAGCGACACATTCATCCGACGGTTCGCCCATTTATTACATCTATCCGACGGTTCGCCCGTTCACTACATTCATCAGACGGTTCATCCGTTCATTCCATCCATACGACGGTTCATCCGTTCATTCTATCTATTCGACGGTTCACCCGTTCATCCCATCTATTCGACGGTTCGCCCGTTCATTACATCTATCCGACGGTTCATCCGTTCATTCTATCCATCCGACGGTTCGCCCGTTCATCACATTCATCCGACGGTTCGCCCGTTCATCGCATTCATCCGATGGTTCGCCCGTTCATTACATCTATCCGACAGTTCATCCGTTCATTCTATCCATCCGACGGTTCGCCCGTTCATTACATTCATCCGACGGTTCACCCGTTCATTCCATCAATCCGACGGTTCGCCCGTTCATTCCATCCATCCGACGGTTCGCCCGTTCATTCCATTCATCTGACGGTTTACCCGTTCATTCCATTCATTTGATGGTCCATCTGTTCACCCCGACGATTCATTTCGTTCACACATTTTAACGATTCATCCATTCATCCATATCAACAACTTGTCATGTATTTGTTATCTTTGATTAAGTTATCTACTGAAATAATGATATTCAACAAATTATATTATGCCATGTCCACATTACCTCTGAGCAGATATAATGAATATAATTATTTTCTAAATCAAGAAATATATCATGTCCTGCACTTCTGAATATATTTTTCATCGCTATTATTTATATCCAAATGAGATATGCAATAAATAATAGAGCCACAAAGAAAATATCTTTTTATTGATCAAAATTAAAAGGCATTACATGTCACAAAACAGAAGATACAAAAAGTCTTTCTATTCAGCTGGTGGGGTCATCAAACTAGCCATCTGCTGCTTTAAAGTTTGAAGTCACTCCTCACGAGAATCCATCACTCGCCTTCTAGCCTCCTCTATTCCAGATTTATCATCAAAAGTCGGCAAGGTTACTTGTCGGCGGAAGATTTCAGCTTGATGAGTCCTGACATACTCATTTCTTTCGTGGGTCAGAACGTCCAGTTACTGGACTGCAGCTTGATGTTGAGCGGTCTCTTCTTCCAGAGCAAGTTGAACAATTCTCAGCTCTTCTTGAAGTCGATCGAACTCTGCTTTCAGCTCAGCAACTTTCTTTTCCTTCTCTCCAGCAGCAGATGCTATTGTTTCCATCTGGGAGTTATATTCTGAAGACTTGGTAGTGAAAGTGTCCAAGAAAACCTGGAAATCAACTTTCGTAATTGCAGCCTCTCGAGACATCCTCTCAGACTCAGCACGTACCAAGGGTTCCACCTCCCCCCGACTAAGATCCTTGTAGATCTTAACTGATTCCTCTAGTTCATCCAGTATGTGTTCAAGATAAACAGCTTGAGCTTCATCTCCTTAATTTTGGATGGCACTGATCAGATAAGAGGTTGGACCTCTAACAGTGATAAAACCAACATCTTTCTTCTCCATTACCCTTTCTACTAAGGGTCCAATGAATTGAAGAAAAGATTGGTGAAGGAACCAATTATAAATCTGTTAGTAGCTATTGTACCAGGTGTAGCAGCTACTCCTATGGAAGTTGAAGTAGCAGGAGCCTGTACAGGTGGACGTTCAGCTTCTTGAACGTGAGTTGAGGTCTCTTTAGACAAAGGAGCCATGGTAGAGCTGGTTGCTCCTCCCAGATGTTTCTTTGCGAAATCAAATAAACCCCATCTGTTTGTTGTCATTAGCAACTATCGAAAAGGATCAAAAGTAAGAGCAATCTTACCATTGCTGGGTCCAGTGACAAGTTTGTCATCTGTTGACATGGGTTCTAGCCTTGCAGAAGTAGCTTCAGACATTACTGCCTGGCTACTACCCGCCTCAGAGCCGCCTGATAAATGACGGCTACTGCTGGCTATCGCCTTTATTTTCACTATATCAGTGCATATTGGAGGAATCAGAGAAAGTTGAATTTCTGCATGGATAAAAATTAAGATGTCAGCCATTTAATCCATAAAAAAAGGGTATTAATATCAGTCAATACCAATACCTCTTTGATGGGTGATAGTAGCTCCCTCCGGTGCTACTTCTTTAACCGTATTCTTCTCTGGGGATGCATGTACATCAGTATTCTCTTCTGGATTCATAGTGTCGTCAACAGCCACTGCTGATGTATCTTCATCACTTGCACTCTCTTCTCGTGCTTCTTCACTATCAGTTGCGGCAACTGGATCTACATCATCGTGGAGGCCGAAGTCACAGTCATTCAGTGCCTCAATCATTAACTGATTTTCTTCGGCACGTAGTGATCGAAGAGAAGCTGGAAGGTGGATGGTTTTTGTTGCAAGTGTTGGAGATTGCAGTGCTTTGGGAGATGTTTCTGGCTTATTTGGCTTCGTAGACTCATCTGCTGTCTCCGCAATTTCCTTCCTGGTCTCTACAGCCTCGTCCCTCTTTTCTGGACTAAAAGCTTCCTGTCTGGGTTCAAGGGCAGGTGTAGGAGACGACAGCATGACTCCGGCGACAGCACTGGTCACGACCGATGACAGGATATGTCTTGGAGGAGTTGCCACTTTCCTTCTGAAAACTATCCTCTTTCTACGTAGAGGTCTCTCCGGACTCTCTATATCTACAACATCTACTTGTCTTTGAAGAGAGGTCGGAGTCGTCGCCTTTTCTCTCTGAGTCGACTCAGCCTGCTGCCGAGATTTCGATCGGGTAGTGACCCTTTCTGAAGATTCTAAGACAATCTTCCTCTTAGCAACTGGAGAAGAAGGTTCGTCCGCCTTCCTCTTCTTTCTCTCCTTGATTGGAGATCTAACAACCTTCAAGGAAACGCACAGTGGCTCGTTGACTTCTTCCGGGAAGTTGGCTTCCCTCGAAGCTTCCAACGGTGCATCAACTGACTCATCCTCTTCATCATTACCCGGAGCTAACACAACAGATGCTCCCTTCTTTAATCGGGCCGCAGTTGCAAAGCTGTCTACTAGACTGAAGTTCTCAGCAAACGTATTTGCTGATGTATAAAAGAGTGAATATGTATACAGCATACGAGGACCGTGATCGCTCCTTAGCGGCATCGAGAACGTCGTCCTCGTGTCCCTAGCATTATAGTAGGCCCAAGCTCGGGCTCCATCGATCAAATAACCTTTTCCTTGTAGGCATGTTATGGTGTTGCCTACATGAAACTGGTCATAGCCGAATTGGCGTACAAAGCGGCTGGGGAGATAAGGCTCCAGATAGCACTCATCTTTAAACCGGTACACCTAGTGAGATGGCGTGATCATCTTCAACCAGTCGAAAGTTGTGTGGCCCAGAGGCTGTGCCCTTCCAGAGTCGACAAGGTTGGTAGACATATGTTCGTAGCCAGTTGGAGGGGGAACACAATAGAAGTTCCATCCCTTTCCGAGATTCAGAGCGTGCCTGTAATCTCTTAAAGTGGTATATATCCACTTACTTTTGGAGAATCTCCTCAAGAAGCTGCTGCTCACCGCTCCCATATCGGGGTTCATCAGTGAAGGATAGTGCAGAAGCAACCATCTGAACAGGTATGTGTATGGTAGCTCCAGCCGAGGAAAGATTCCTTTCTCGCCCTTTCCTCGAAGCATTTGATCGACAAAAAGGCGGAGGCCAGCATTCACTCTGCAAGTCATCACTGACAATAGATCCATTCGGTAGCCAAAGACTAAGCGGACAGCAGCAAACATCACGCTGCGATGAAAGCGATCGACGGCGCTGGCTCCAGGGACGACGTATCATCGAAGCCAATAAGTGAAGAAATCTGCCAGCTGGGCTTCCTTCGACATGGGCCTGTAGCCCATCCTCATGTAGCTTTCAATAATATTTCCTTCCTTGAAATAAGGATATGCAAGATCATCCTCAACCAGGATATCCATGTCATTGTTCTCCTCCATCAACTTTATCACTTCACTATCGCTAAGTGGTCTGAAGGAGGTGGGTTTGCAGTTGTCATGCTCCTTGGTTTTCTTTTCCATGATATGGTTGAGGAAGAGATATGGCAACCATTTCGTCGAGTAACAGGTGCCAGCTGTGCCACTCTTGTAGTACAAGGAGCAGATCTTGTAGTGGCATAGTAGCTCGTCAAACACAGCTACCATTTCAGCATTCTCCTGGCATAATTTGTCCAACTCATCATTGGTCGGGACGAATTCTTCATAGGGGATATCCCCCATTGGCAGGCTGGAGATGTACTTCATCTCGTGCAAAGCCAATCTGATCTCTCCGTATGGCGTCATAAAAGTCCCCATCCTGTAGTTGTATCTCTCCGCCAATGCAAAGAATAGATGCGGATTAGGCAGAAAACCATAAACGGTAGCATACACCGCTTGGTACAGCTCAATCTCCTTGAGCTTATCTTCAAATTGAGCCAATATCCAATTGGCTATACAAATACATCTCTTGTTATCTGGATTTACAAGACCTGTCAGTCGAATATCTTGATCTGGATATCTCCCCTCAACCTTCACGAACTCATTTGCGAATATCGGAGTTCTGACTGGTAGCAGTAAGGAAGAGTTTTTCGGTGGGATGCAACCGGGTTTCAGTCCTCTGAGTAGGGAGCTGTGACGCTCAGAGGAACTGTAGAACATGTCTTTGCTGTTTGGCCCCTTCTTTACACAAATATTCCCCGTTCGGACTTGCTGAAGTGGAGTTATATCCCATTCCATCCTTCTGGGATAGCTCGCAAAAGCATAACGAGATAGGGGAAGGCATCTGGAAATCTCCGATAGAAGTATTATCTTCTCGCCTCTTTGAAAAAGTCTTTGTTCCATGCGAGGTCTAGGTTGAGAGCTCTTGTCAATAGCCTCACCGAACAGAAACAGAGGCTTCTTATGGATGACAGCGTCAGCAGTTTATAGAGGCTGACCGTTCATTAGACTCAACAGAGTTTCATTGTCTTGTGCTATCAGGATAGCTTGCCGAGATGACGGCAGGGCATATTGAGGATATGTGACATGGAAAAGATCCTCCTTGAATTCAGGTTCAGACAAAGTCCCTACAAAGACCTCATAATTGGGATCTTCCCTGAGGTTAACTGCATCAAATAACGAGATAAAGATCAGTACATGCCAAATCACAAAGTTTATTTAAAAAGAGTTCATCAAATTGCGCTATGTGCAAAGCATCAAATTGTGCCAATGCAGCCCACATATGCAAAGTATCCAATTGTGCCAACACATCCACTTGCGCAAGACATCAGGTTATGCTGACCCACTTGCACAAGGCATCAGTTTGCGCTGGCTCAACTGACTTGCGCAAGTCGATGGACTACGCTGAACATCTGCCAGCGCTTTCCAACCGATTGCGCAAGAATATAGTTTTCATAAAAATGAAAACTATTGTGTGTGCAACCAAAACCCTAAACAGGGCGACACAATACCATCAATCTCTAAAAAGAGAGAGGTATGAAGGTTCAAAAATGTCGAGAACCCTAAAAAGGGTTTTCGATCAAGTTTGTCAACTACCTTGCAGCGCTGGGTGGCCAATTTCATGACGAGATATTCGGGGCACAACCCGAGTCGAAGTCTCGACGGGGGCCTTGCCCTTCTCGGTGGCAGTACGCTTGGGTGCCATTGCAATCGACGGCGGAAAGAAGAAGAAGGAAGTCGGAGTAGGAGGGAATCTATTATCTCTTGAGAAAATCGAAAGCAAGTAAAGCTTGACAGAATGAGAATGGAAACTATTTATAGTTTTCAGAAGTGTAACAGTCACCTCAGATTATGCCACAAAAGTCGGAGCTACTTCCTCCAAACGCGCAGTCAAAGCGCCACTTGCGCAACTTGATTTTAAATTCGAAATTCAAAGTATTTCGAAACTTTGAATATTTTCAAAATTTCGAAAACTTTGAAGGGGGTCTTGTAGGTCCTAAAAGTCAAGTTGCACTCATCAAAAAAGCAATGAAAATCAAATTGCACACCCTTCAAATGAACTGTGCAGGAGATATATTGTGCAACAAATCAACTGCGCGAGGCCAAACCGTGCTAACATCCAGGCGTGCAATGTTGACGTGGCAACGTCATCATTACCTGACATAAAATTAGATCTTCTGACAACTGATAGCCCGAAGAACGAGAAAATTGTTCGTTTCTTGTGCCACGCCGCCATGACAGCTGTCTAGCGCGGTCCAGCTGCCAAAAGCCAGCACAGTCTGCCAGCCCAACTGAAGCACAGTATGCCAGATTCACTTTAGTGCAGTTTGATCCCAGTGCAGTCTGAAGCCAGCGCAGTTCAAGCGGCGCAATCCATCAAAATAATTGACATTTTGTACGTGGCCTATATGCCATCAATTGCTCACCACGTGGCAACCGTCTGTATACGACCATGCGCATTTCAATCAAACAATGCCACACGTCTAATACAGTTGGCCCACGATCGAGTAACTGCCAGCGCAACTGGTAGTCTGCGCAGTCCAGTGCCTGCACATTCCAGCCTGCACAATCCAGAAATAACTACTAATTAGTTATTTTCCAGAACTCTATAAATAGAGTTTCAAATCCTTTATTATCAAGATCAGATCATTTAAGATCATCAGAGAGTTCAGGAGTTCTTGCCCAAGTGCTGCTGCATTCTTCAGAGGCTATCGTCTTTAAAGTTCACATCGTCCAAGGGATAAAGCGATCGTCTTCAGATCGGATTCCTATAGTTGTACTTTCCCAGAATTCAATTGTAATCTTCTTACAAAGTTTGTGCAATAAAAAGAACACTTTTATTTTTGCAAAAATGTAGTACCCTATAGACTAGTGTATGGTGTGTACAAGCTAAGGCAGACTATTTAGGCCTAGTTAGACTTCAGGTTGACCTAGTTGACCTAACTTTAACCTTTTAGTTGACTGAAGTTGACCAGGGTTGACTTTGGTCTAGGATTGACCTAGTATCATGTAGACTGCATCATAGTATCTTATTTATTTACCTGGACATGTTGTGACTTGTACTGTTCTAAAGGAGACAGACACCACTCCTAGGACAGTTGATATTCTTCAAATACTCAGGATACAGGCGAGTATATTCTCTGATCATTTCATATCCTGTTTAGAATTATTCTCTTGCTTTAAATTACTTTACTTGATACTGTCACGTTGGTCACACGGATTAGTACTATATGGATCCTTTCTTGAGATGTTATTCCCTCAGGGAGCATCGAATACTACATGTTCTGTGCGTTTCACTTACATTGTGTATCACTATGCTTCATAGTTCATTGATCACTTGTGACATGTACTCTCATGATCACAGAGTCTTCCTTGAATCACCCATTTATGGGCATTCCTAGAATCACCCATTTTTGGGCCTACCATGTATCACCCCTTGTGGGCCATTGCATGGATCACAACATAACCTGGCTGGATCCTTGTGTATTGATTGGGGGTATGGGGGAGTAGAAGTAGACATGTGAATAATATCCAAGTAGTATCTCATCTGATCACCTCCGTAGTGTCTCATCAGAATCTCCTATGCCATTCACATGTTTATATTGTACTCTGACTTACTAGCCACTGTTAGTTCTCTACTTATAGTAGATATTTCTATTACTGTTCTCTCTCTGTTTACATTTTGTACTTTCTTCAGTTTCCTGTATCTTACTTTACTGCATGATTATATTTTCTAACCTGCTATGAACTGTTGAGATGTATTGTGCTCGCTCTGTCTTGACTGGACCTGTTGAAAATATTACAGAGGACGAGAAGGAGGCCTGTATGGATACTTTCTATGGGACAGCCCTAGAGGACACTTGTGACCCGGACTGCCAGCCGGATCCACTAGCTGTAGAGACTGAGGCCCCCTAGTCTAGGTTTTACTATTCTGTCATTTGAGATCTGGATTGTATATATTCTTTCATACTCTGTAGTTGAGACCTTGTATTTCTGGATGTTTGCTGAGATGTAATCTTAGACACTTAGACTATTTTGATCATCTGTATTTTATTTGAGTTCTATATCATATCGTGCTTTTCTTCCTTAGTTGTGATTGAGTTTACATTCTGCTATGTCACCCCCATTCGGGGAGTATAAACTGCTTAGCATTATATTGTTAGATGTTGTGACCTAGGACAGCGTTCTACCGCCGACACTGCGGTGTAGGCTGGACGTACCCACTTCTCGTGCCCTTACTCTAGGGTGCGGGTCGTTACAATCCATAGACTTTCTTGCTTACTTGGGAATGTTAGAAACACTACACCCACGGAAAGCACCGAGGAAGTATCGAAGCTTAAATTAAGCTTACACGATGCCAAATCTCTTATTGAGAAGAAAACACATTGTAACCCCGCTTTCCCGATATAATGTATTTTTGGTTTATTCCAGATATTTGGTTTTGAAAGAATTATTATTACCTTCAATTTATTTTAATAAACTTTCTTATTGATTTTATGATTTTATTTTTAAGAAATATTTGTTATTATTATTGAGGAGAAGACTCTAACATTTATTGGAGTGTTCTCCAAGTTTCCTAACTACTTCCCAACTTTTCCACAACTTTGTAACAAACTTTCCCTCTCACTCTAACAAACCATAACAAACTACCTAACAGATTTTAGGCATTTTGTGTAAATAATAATGAATGGGGAGGGGCTATTTGTAATTGACCAACAATTTTTCTTTCCTTATAAAATCCTTTGTGGATAGAGAAATTTCTATTCTCTCCTCAGCATTCTCGAAATCATCTTTTCTCATCATCCTCTTTTCCCATATTTTTGAAATCCAGCCAAACCCTAAGTTCTGATCCCAGCCATGTCATCTGCCGCCGCCGCCGCAGGCGATTAAACCACCTTGGCATCAGCGCTCGACCGCGCGAGCCTCTTCTCGGCAACTGGTGAGGGCGACGACGAGGAGTCTTCTCGACGACTAGTGAGGGCGACGACGAGGAGTCTTCTTTTGGCGACTTGGCCCCGATTTCCATGGTAAAGCGACGTACGTGGTTTCTTCCTTCTCCGGCGAGAGAATCTATCAGGGATCTTGGTAAGTTTTCACTCGAATCACTTTTCGATTGTTCCTTCCTTCTACTATTTTCGAATCGCAAGAATCTACTCATAGTCTGTTTGAATTCATACAGATCGGATGATTACGGGCACCATAGTGTGATTTTCCGATCTGCCCTTCTTTTTTGGCACTCGATCGACTTTGCCACCAGCCGTGACTCCTTCGATCTGGGAAATCAGATCTCTGTTCGTTGCCAAGAAATCGACTCCATTCGAATGAAAATCTCTATTGAGTGAGATTGAATTCCAGTTGAACTTGTGAAGCTCGTGTTCATAAATTCTGAGTAAAATCCTTCAGGTAACCTTCGTCCTCTGATATCTGCTTTGAAAATTTGCTTTGAATTGAATTTGGCGTTGGTGTCCAGTAGCGTGTCCAGCAAGGTTGTGTCCGGGTGTCTGTTCGTTGTGTTCAATGTTTAGCGGTGTTCGTGTGTGCATGACCAAGCAAGATCGTGTCTCCTCTTTGTGTCTGTGTCTGCGGGAGTTACTCAGTTGGAACAGAGTTAGCAGAGCGAGTTTTCCTTATTTCTCTTTAATTGTCAAACCATTGATTGTATAATTTTTATAGTTTTCCATTTTAATCCTTAGTTTGTATCATTCTTCCTTTCATTTTATTTTAGATTCATCTTAAGTTTTATAAGTGGTGGGATGATAGCTTGAGCAGAGCGATACTTGGGTATTTTGGGTTTTGAATGTTGGGTTGCAATAGTGACAATGTGTTAGGAGTTCGTTTAAACTGTAGGATTTTTCTATATTGGAGATCTATATCCAGTTTTTGTATAATTTATTTTGTCAAAACTTTGTAGATATTGAGGTGTACGTATTCTTGCTGATACCTTGTTTTGATGGAGTTTAGTATAGGAAACAGGTTAGGGTATGACCAGGTTTCTGCTATGTGTGTGTTTTGTTAGGTTGGAAGCAGTTGGTTGGGAATAATGCAGGTTGAACATAAGGCCTGGGTAAAGTTCATATAGAAGAAATTGACTTGTTGGTATTTATGGGTTGAGCTAGAACAACTGAAATTAGCATTTAATTTATGATGAGGGGTTGGATTTGGACTAAGTGCAGGTCTGTGGACTAATGAGCTAGATTAATGTCTTGGGTTTACCATTATTATCAAATGATATGGGTTAGTATAGCTAAGTACTGATTTCAAACCAATAATATATTATGACTAATTAGTAATTTCCATTTCTAACAGTTTGGCAAGTACTGTTCTAATCTACATATGTATATATTTGTGTTCTTATTCTTAGTAAATATGTTTGACCAAAGATTGTATTTCCTAAACTCTCATTAACCTACTAAGTTATGATTTAGTTATTAAATTCTCTTGTATAAAAAAAATACAATGTTAGAGACCATATTATATCTCAATGATTTTATACAAATATTTTGTGTATATTACTTAATGCATTTATAATCTATAGCTAGTTGGATTTTGTGAATAGCTAATATATCATTGGTAGTCTATGGTTAGAGAATAGATAGCTAGTTAAATTATCATTGATTGGACCTAACCAACTTATATATGCCTAGGTAGACAGTGAGATTATCATCTCCCTATTCTCGATCTTTCCGGAGCAAGGCAAGTACACCGACTCAAACTCTTTATGCTGTATTTATGTCTTGCTTCATGTTTTCTCATGTATAGGACACATTGTACACACGATTGTTTATTGTTCATTGTTCATTGTTCATCGTTCATCGTTCATTGTTCATTGTTCAGTATTTTTACTTGTACCTTGGGGAGGGTAAATACTACAGATATGTGACCAAACCTAAACGATAGCTAGGCATTGCTTAATAGCTTAGATCTCACATCGTGCATGTGGGATTCAAAGCTGTACCATCATTGTTCATTCAGTTCACCCAGCCGATCACATACTCTGATAGTTATTTCAAATACATGTTACACTGATAGTCTAGTTCATTGTTCTGGATCTGGTACTATAGTTTTATCGTTACAGTTTTATATTCTTGTTCTTGTTCTATAGTTTACATTGTAGCTCCTTATTCATGCATTTTAGTTTACTTTGTTTAGTCTTCTTATTGGGATTGTACTTTGCTCTCTTCCTGGCAAGATACGTTGCAGGTATACTTGAGGATGTTGTACCACTCTTATGAACTAGAACTTGAGGCCATAGTGAGCAGGATTTAGGACATATATAGGATTTGCAGAGATCAAGTCCAGATCATTTCTTAGTTTTGTTTTAGAGATTTCACCTTGTATTTTGTATTGAGATTCTAATATTGTATATCATTCCTATTACCGAATTTGTCTCTGAATGATATTGTATTGACTTGGTGGATTGTGGTGATCTGGGAATGTGTATAGCAGCTGTGTTGTATTATGTTTCTTGCATCTTGGAGTTTTCCTTAGTATTGTATAGCTTACTTCGTCATGTCTATCGACGAAGGCTGGGTGTGTCCGACACGTACGTGATTATTCTAGAGCAGGTCGTGACATATTTTTAGTGGTGGCCCATACAGGTCTATCCTAATAGCACTTAGGGTATAGAGTACTATTGGGGAACCTGCTAGACTAAGGAAAACTCATCACAACATAGGATCCGTGGAAAATGGTTATGGTTATAGTTTTTACTAAGATTCTTGATTATCTTATAATTTAGGCCTATCTAACTAGTTTTCTATTTTTCAGGATGGTTCAGACACGCAACACCGAGATTATCGATTCTCGTACACTTGAGGCTTCTGAGATTAATATTTATATATACTTTGCTAGTATAAATATTTGATTAATAATATTTGATCCTTAGAATTTTCTCTTAGCAACTAGATTTTCCTAAAACTTTCTTAGAGTTATTGTTTCCTATTCAAGATTTGTTTCTGTAGCCACCTTGTCCTATTATTTGTTTCTTGGTACCTTATAAAACTCCTTGTTTACTAAAGAACGGATAACTTTACTTTCCATTATGATTAGGACTTAGAACTCATTGAATTTTTATAAACTCCTTTGACATTCCTATGGATAAAGTTGAGAGAGTATTCGACCACCTACTATGACGTGGTAGTTGCGTACTGCAGCCTTTTATGTAGATTATGGAGACTGTGAGTTTACTGCAGCCAGTTGTGCACTGGCGAGGCATGGACTCTAAGTTGAAGTAATTTCAGATATTCATAGGCTTTCGGGTATTATTGAGACTTTGTCCTAAGTTGTTCATATTTTGATCTCTTGAGTTGTTCTAACAATATTGGATAAAGTTGATAGAATATTTTTGTAGTCTATTATTATCGGGACCATGGAATCGAAGGTTCGCTGTAGCCAGATGCATACTGGCGGGGCAGGAACTGTAGGAAAAGTGACTCCAGATATGTATGATTGTCAGATTCTATTGAGACTATTATCCTTTGATCATGTTTCCATGACTCACTTTGTACTACTTTAAATCGTGCCAATTTCAAAATTTTGTATCCGATTATTCTTGATCGTGCCTAATCATGACATCTGAAAGTTTGAGGACGAATTTTTTTTAAGGGGGTAATTTATAACCCCTCTTTCTCGATATTATGCATTTCATGGTTTATTCCTGATATTTGGTTTTGAAAGAATTGTTATTACCTTCAATTTATTTTAATAAACTTTCTTATTGATTTTATGATTTTATTTTTAAGAAATATTTATTATTATTATTGAGGAGAAGACACTAACATTTATTGGAGTGTTCTCCAAGTTTCCGAACTACTTTCCAACTTTCAAACAAATTTGTAACAAACTTTCCCTCTCACTCTAACAAACCATAACAAACTACCTAACAGATTTTAGGTATTTTGTGTAAATAATAATGAATAGGGAGGGGCTATTTGTAATTGACCAACCATTTTTCTTTTCTTATAAAATCCTTTATGGAGAGAGAAATTTCTATTCTCTCCACAGCATTCTCGAAATCATCTTTTCTTCTCATACTCTTTTCCCCCATTTTCGAAATCCAGCCAAACCCTAAGTTCTGATCTCGGCCATGGCATCTGCCGCCGCAGGCGATTAAACCACCTCGGCATCAGCGCTCGGCCGCATGAGCCTCTTCTTGGTGAGTGTTGGCAAAAAACAAAAAGAGGAACTCTATTTCTACAAACTGAGAAAAAGTACAAAGAGTATAATTAATTTTCGAGGAAGTACAATTATAGGAATCTGATCAGAAGACGATAACTTTATCCCTTGGACGATGTGATATCGAAGATACGAGCATCTGGAGGATGCAACAACACTTTAGCAGGAGATTATGATCATTTGTGATGCTTTGAGATTGATTTGAAACTCTACTTATAGAGTTCTTGAAATAACTATTTAGCAATTATTCTGGGTTGTGCGCACTTCAGGTTGCGCGGGGGAACAATATAACAACTTGCGCGAGCGGTTGCACCAACTGCTTTGAATGCGTGGTATCGTTTGATTGCGATGCGTGTGGTCGTGGGCAGTGTGGTAGGCACGTTCTGCGAAGTTGGTGGCATGCATGCCACATCACCCTGCTTCTAAATAAAAGTTGATCAGGTGGCGCCAACTAGCCAGGTTGCGCACGGGCACAACTCAATAACTGGCACCTTTGACTGGGTCTTATGTGCTGTATTGATTAACTCTCGTGCCACACATTGACTTGTGCGAGCTAGCTGTGAGCATTAATTATATGTTGACAAAATCTTCTCGAGCGCCACGTTGTGCGGGATTCGAATGGATTTTCTTCGACTGTCGTGCTGTTAGAGCTGTCAGTAATGATTATGCCGTTACAACTTCTCGAGGAAGTGTGCCACGTGGCGCTCGTACAACCTATCTCCTACGCAACCTGATGTTGGCGAAACCTGATGTTGCGCAACTTGATGGTCTGGCACAACATAATGATTTGGCGCCACCTGATGATCTCACACTTTAATGGGTGGCGCAACTTGATTTTTAGCCTCTACAAGACCCCCTTCAAAGTTTTCAAAACTTGAAATTAATTCAAAGTTTTGAAATACTTTGAATTTTGGAAATAATTTTGTCTGGGTTGCGTCAGTCAACTCGAGCCCGATTCTTCAGCACATATTGTGTAACTGTTTGGGCTATAAATAGCCGTACACTATGGGCCTTTCATTCTTCACCAACGTGACTTTCTCGAAACCCTACCTCATTCTCTTCTTCCCGATCTCCTTTGACTACTCTGTCTCTTCTTCTTCCAGACTCAGAAGCTTCTTCGACAAACCATAATGGCGCCCAGGAGATTCGATATTAAAAAAGGAAAGGGCTTCACTAAGCCTTCATCTTGTGCTTCATAATGCAGAGAGCAGCGACGTGCGTGTCGGTAAGTTCCGCCTTCGTCAAGAAGTGAGACTGTCAACCCGGCCATGGAAGGTGAGCATTTTGATCATTGATCCATGCATCGATCATATCAACCAAATCCTTTTTAGGGTTTTTGGTTTGATCTGTTCATCATGCTCCTTCTCTTTTTAGAGTTCGGTTGTCACGACCCGCACCCAGTGTAGGGGCACGAGAAGTGGTTACGTCCAGCCTACGCCGCAGTGTCGGCGGTAGAACGCTATCCTAGGTCACATACATCTAACAGTTATAAGGTACCTGTACAGTATATACACTCCGAATGGAGGTGACATAATAAAGTACAACTCAATCACAACTAAGAAAGAAAGTACGATAACGTAGAATAGATGAAATCATAAAATCCATAGATGATAAATACAGATGGAGAAATAGCTGAATGTCTAAGATAAACATCTCCATAAATCCAGAATACAATCTCCAAATAAATACAAGTGTATCCAATAGACAAGATGATGATAAAATACTAATCTAGCTAACTAGCCTAGTCTACTGGGGTAATATCATCTGCAAGTGCTGGGTCCTCCTGAGAGTCCAGCTCACATGTGTCATCTAGGCCTGCTCTATAATAAGTAGGACAGAACTCCTCAGTGTCGTCTGTAAAATTTTCAACAGGTCCAGTCAAGACGGGAGCGAGCACAGTACATCTCACGTAGTTCATAATATGACAGGATATATAAATATACGATATAGTAAGATACATAAAACGCTGTAGAGTATACATGAAGTAAAAAAGAGAGAGAGAGAGAGCTGTAATATAAATAGATACTATAAATAGAGAACTAACAGTAAACTAGTGATTTAGAGTATAAGATGAACATGTGAACGGCTTGAATTTGCACATGAGTAATCTAAGAGTTTGCACATGAGTATACTACTTTGAAATTGTTCACATGACCATTTATACTCCCCCGTACCCCAATCAATACACAAGGATCCAGACAGGTTATGTTATTGCACATGATATCACATGAAGGCCCATAATAGGATGCACATGATTGTATACATGAGGGCTCCGTGAATATGAGAGTACATGAATCACGAGAGTGCACATGAATGGTGAAAGCACCGGAGTACATGATGAAAGTGAAACGCACATGACATACTGTAACCTGATGCCCCCGATTGGGATAGCATCTCATGAAGGGATTCCATATAGTACCAATCCGTGTTAATATCGTGACAGCATCAAGTAAAGTAATCTAGAGCGTAAACGTAAATCCTATCAAGTATGAAACGGTCAAAGAATGTACTCGCCTGATATCCTGAGTTTCTGAATGAAATACTGCCTGAGGAGTGGTGTCTGGCTCCTAATCAGAACAGTACAAGTCACAACATATCCAAACTAGTAAAATAAACTGCTACGATGCATTCTACATGATATTGGGTCAAATCTAGACTAAAGTCAACACTTGGTCAACTATAGTCAACCACACTAGTCTGTAGAAGCATGGAAAAGAATAAAGAAAGATCCATGCGGCCAGAGAGCCCCATGCGGCTCAGAGAGCTCATGCGGCTCAGGGATCCATGCGGCTCAAGCATCTATGCGGCTCGAATAAGTTCCATGCGGCTCAGAGAGGAGCCACGTGGCTTGCAAACAGCTCTTCCCTTTGTCCTTTACTGCATTAAATGCCTTGACGGCTGACAGCTCTGACAAATGACAGCTCTGACACAAAGAAACAATAATGACCCCGTCATAATGGCAGACTCCTAGGAAAACGAAGGAAATCTCTGACACGATCCCCCGAAATCTAGAAACCTTCATGCGGCCTTGACACGTGGACAGTCGCATATGGCTCAGGCAGAGACCACCCCATGCGGCTCAGGCCGAAGCTATCCCATGCGGCTTAGACCGAAGCTATTCTATGCGGCTTAGGCCGAAGCTATTCTATGTGGCTCAAGCAGAGGCTACCTCATGCGGCTCACAAGGACTATCTCCATACGGCTCACGAAGAAGGCACCCATCATCACCATGCGGTTCAAATGTTCAGGGGTCACTCCCAAGCAGCCTTGGCACGTGGCCAGCCTTATTCAGCTCAATGAGGAGCAACCCTCATGCGGCTCAGATTTTTTAAGTGGCTCGAGGTTAAGACACGTGGCATGATAATGGGACACGTGGCATCAAATCAACCGAAATCCATCAACAAATCCCAATAAAATATTGGGATCAAATCAGATCATTTGTAATCAAGCAAATCAATGATACGTGGCGGGAGATCCGAGTTTGGCATAACAAATCATGAGGATTTATGTCAATCATCATTAATTATTCGCAAAGATTTGATGCAATCACATTAATTGCCCGGATCTATTATGTTCAAAATGAGCGGCCCAGATTCATTGATCCTAAGCCGTCGACTTTGGAGAATGGGCAATCATTACAAACCCTAGTGATGCCCCCCACTCTTATAATTAGCAAGGTGCCATTCCCTTGCGAGGAAAAGACTCTCTTATTTTTGCAAAAAAGAAGACACAGAGATCCAGAGAGCCAGAGAGAGAATATACAGAGATCGAAAGGAGAGCATTTCTTCATCAACGCCAAGCAGTTCTTCTACAGAGCCAAGGCTACACCCGATCGTCCAAGAAGTAAGGCAGAGCGGCCGTCGCTTTTCCGAGCCTCTATCGTTACCCCCCAGAATCTAAAATAAACAATTGTACTTAGATTGCTGCACCTAGGTTTTCGTCCCTAGGCTTTCTTTGTACAAACGAGTTTGTATTGTGAAGTAAAAGTCCAGTCCTCCGATAATTGTTCCGTTCTTTTATATTTTATGGCAAACACGATAACGACTCTGCTGGGGACAAACTTCTCCACGGCTGAGGAGTTGGTGACGCAATCGGATACAGCCAAACTTGGCTCCACGCAACAGAAGATGGTCGTCCGCTTCGACCAACAGGCGTTTGAAGAAATGCTCTCCGACGGGAGCGCTGGCCCGGTCCAGAAGCAAACCCGCACAAAGAAGGCTCGCAGGGAATGGAGGCCAAAATCATTTGCTCCTCCCCAGGCCCTGGACGGAGTACTCTCTGCTACCCAAGACGGCGAAGGCGACTCTCGCGCGGCCCCACTTCAAGCCATAGAAGACTCTGCTGTCCCCAAGTCCGGCAGAGGAAAGCACTACGATGCTGGACTTACAGGGGCAAAGAGCGATTCTATGTGCTCCAGAAAGAAACCAAACAAGGGTACTAGCCACAAAGCGAAGACTCATGCGACCAAGATTGCCAGCCGCATGAATGATGACCATGCGGCTGAAACTGCTAGCCAAATGCATGATACTCATGCGGCCAGGATTTCCAGTCGCATGGAGAACACTCATGTGGCCAGGGTTTCCAGCCGCATGGAGAAGACCTATGCGGCTACGACTGCCAGCCGCATGAAGATTATTGATTCCAGCCGCATGACGCCTACTCCACGCGGCTCTGTCTTCGACCGCCTCTCCTATGGTCCTGATCTCTTGTGCTCCCAAGAAGACATGTCTGATTCTCTCCAGCACCACTTAGACTCTTCCTACTATGTACCCTCACGCACTAGAGTGAAGAAGTCTTGGGCAGCACGAGCTTGGCAAGCTCGGTCTGCTGATCCGACCTCTGACCATCCGAGCATCCCACATACTGTTATGAGGGCCTCTGATGGGAAGTTGTACAGAACCACTCGAGTCCAGCCCCCGGCGACAAACGGACAGAGAGGTTCCCAAAAGTCTCCCAAAATCCAGGGAGCAAACATGGTCAATCCGGACCCATCTGACTTGCGTGAGGCCATCCTCCACAAACGCAAGGAAAGAGAAGGTGCCCCGGGGTGCAAAGAGTCCTCCCACGGACGTCACTGCATCCAAGTCATCGTCAACTGCTGTTGCAATAACGCGACGATACGAGAAGACCGGCAGTCCGTCTTCCAAAGACTGTAACAACCATGTTCAGAGGATGAGGTACCTTCCGTCGTCTCTTGCAACTCTGCTCAGAAAATCCCCGCCGATGGGAGAGGAAAGAAGACCAATGCTCCCAGCCCGAAGGTTTCAACCACTATGACTAAGAGACTATCGTCTAAGCGGGTGCCCACCACCGGAGTTTTCCAAGGTACCCGTTCAAAAATGAAATCTGCTATAGTAGGAGATTCATCGTCCACACCATTGGGGGTTGCTGGGACTGGGGGTAGCACTCTTCCGAACCTCCACGACAATCCGATGTTCCAAGAAGACGAGCTGGGGGAAACAACTCTCCCATCAGATGCAGCAAATCCCGACGTCCCTGAGGACGTCCACGACTCTCAAGATGAAGCAAATTCTGAAGCTGTCACGACCCGCACCCTAGAGTAAGGGCACGAGAACGTAATAACGCCCAGCCTACGCCACAGTGTCGGCGGTAGAACGCTGTCCTAGGTCTCATGCATCGAGCAGTATAAGGATAAACAGTTTATACTCCCCGAATGGGGGTGACATAGCAGATACAGTCTCAATCACATCTAAGGTAGAGCATGATAAAAATAGATAAAACATGAAATCCAAAAGAGATACAGGAGATAGAAGTCTAAGTGTCTAAGATACATAAACCCAGAAATACATCTCAAAACTCAAATACAGTAATTCCACAAAGTAAATACAACTCCCGACAAAATGAAATAACTATCTAAACAACCTCTACTGTGTCTCCTCTAGGCTAGCAGGCAATCCCAGGCCATCTGTAAAATTTATCAACAGGTCCAGTCAGGACAGGAGCGAGCACAATACAACTCATGCAGTTCATATCATGTCAGGAAATATAAAGCAGGCAATAGAATAAGATACATGAAACGCTGTAAGAAGATGTACATGAAAACATGAGAGATATTTGATAACTAGAAATATATATACATGATAAGTAAGAACTGTAAGTGACTAGTAATTTAGAGTACGAGATGGCATGTAATTGGCTTAGGTTGTACATGATGAACATGAAAAGTAACAGAGTTTACATGATGGGTAAATCACATGACCATTTATACTCACCCCTACCCACAATCAATACACAAGGATCTATTCAAGTTACGTTACGGACATGATGTTTTGGTTATACAAGAGACACATGAGGAAACATGAGCGTACATGAAAGAACATGAGAGTACATGAACGTACATGTAAGAACATGAGAGAACATGAGTGTACATGAATAACGCAGAAGCAAGGAATACATGATGTACATGAAACACATATCATAAAGTATCCGATGCACCCGCTAAGGGGTATTACATCCCAAGAAGAGATCCGTATAGTACCAATCCGTGATGATAACGTGACAGCATCAAGTAAAAGTAATCTAGAGCGAGAATATAAGTCGTAACAAGTATAAAACGATCAGAGAATGTACTCGCCTGATAACCTGAACAGCTGATAAGTATAGGGGGTTCAACTGAAGCCACAGAGTCCTATTTAAAGCAACACAGGTTACAAGGTGTTCAAGTTGTAATAAATGAATCTCTACAAGCAATCTATATTATCCTAGGTTCTTCTAAATCAAAACAACTCTAGGTCGACTCCGGCCAATAATCTAGTCAAACTAGGTCAAGTGTTGACTTACAGTTGACTTTGGGTCAACTGGTCAACTCTGGTCAAACAGGGTCAATTCTAGTCTAATTATTGAAGATATAAAGTGTACTTCGTTATTCGTACGTCGAAACTTACGACACGTAAATCGAGATAAGAATATCAATGGTAAGGTTGATAATCTTATTATAGTGATCCACGTGTTCATCTTGTCAATTTCAGCGATGTGAGATCACTGGAATTGACTAAGCTCAGTTTCGTTGTACTAATCCCGAAATACGAATATTATGAGAGTTAATTATTAATTAATTATAAAAAGGTTAAACTCAGAGAAATTATCAACAAACATTGTCGAACGATGAAATAAACATCGCCAACGTGTCCAGAATAGTCAAATTATCTAGGATAGCCTACCCAACGGTCCAATTTGGACACAAGGACAAAAAGATAATTTTTGGTCAAAATGGTGTCCGTGTCGGAGCCGTTTTTGCACCGAAAAATATGCAAGAAAACAAGTCTACAAAATATAACAAATTATATGTCCACGAAATCAGAATGACGATACGAACCCAACGGTATCTCCAGAATTGGATTCCGTTGACCCGATCTCAATTTGGTCTGTTGACCAGAACTTGGAATTCCGTTTTGCACGGAAATGCGTGCCGGAGCCAAAGTTCTCAAAACTCAGCAAACTACCTGTCAACGAGTCCAGAATGATGATACGAACTCAACGGTATCTCCGAAATTGGATTTCGATGAGCCGATCTCGAAATGACCCGTTGACCCGGATATTGGTATCCGACTTGCACCGAAATGCGTGCCGGATCCAATGTCCACCAAAACTTAGCAAATTATATGTCAACGAGTCCAGAATGACGATACTAACTCAACGGTATATCTGAAATTGGATTCTGATGAACCGGCGTCAAAAAGTTCCGTTGACCCAGAATGTGGGACCCACTTTGCACCGAAAAACGTGCCAGGGCCCACGTTCTCCAAATCTAACAAATTTTATATGAAAACATGCCAGAACGATGCCACAAGATGGAGTCCCGTGTTCAAAAATGGAATTTTACAAGTTGGAAATTACGAATTCGGACGACCAACTTTGGCGTCGAATTCAACCAATCAAACAAGCTCACAATGAAACAAAACTAGAGGGGTAGTAAGAGGGTTGTACCAGCTTTGCACAGGAACTGGTAGCACGCCAAACGGAGCTACGGTGGAGGAGATACAAGCTGACGAAGTTGGCCCCACGAAACTGTCCAAATTTAATACAATTTAAACGGTCAACTTGGTGGCCGGTTTTGATGTATCAAACGATAAAATTAACGGACGAAAATTGGTAGGAGTGAAGGTGGATATACCGAGATTGTGAGGAGCGAAGAAATCGTCGATCCAACGGTCGGATTCTCGGGAAAATGCGTACGAAGTTGCTGCGACAGAGCGCCAAAATGAACTTGGTTTCGCGCGCGTCACGGCGGGATTTCGTGCGAAATGCACGAATCGCCTCGACGGCGCATCCCGGAGGACGGTGGCCGTCAGAGGAAGGCAGCCTAGGGTGCGCCCGGAGGGGGGCTACCCACGGTGGGGGTCACCGGGGCACGATGGCCGGCGGCGGCGCGGCCAACACGGCCAGCGCGCGCGCGGCTGCTTGCTGCCGCTGCTGCTGTGTTGCGCCAGCGCGCGCGCGGCGGTGCGGCGAACACAGCGGCGGCACGGTGGCGAAGGCGGCAGCGGAGGCGAGGTGGCGAGCGGAGGTGGCACGGATAGGTGGTGTTCGGTTGTGGTGGTTTAGTGGTGGCGGTGGAGAATGGTGATGGAAGAAGGAGATGGAGGAGGAGGAAGATGAGGAAGAGAATGGCCGGGGTGGTGGGCTGTCCAGGGGGTGGTCGGCGGCCAGGCTGGCCGGCCAGAGAAGGTGGGGAGTCGGGTCGGCCATGGGGAGAAGCTCGGCTAGGAGAGTTTTTGTTGCTGTTGTTGTAGTTGTTAGTTTGAGTTGTATGGGAAGAAACAAGTGAGAGAGAGAAAGAGAGATGAAGTAATAATTAATGAAAAGAGAGAGAATGGAAGAAAAGTTGTTCCCATGAAATTTAGGGCCGGCTGTGCATGGGGTGTTGGGAAAAAGTGAATGTGGGGAAAATAATGGATGAGATTAATTAAGGAAATCAATGGCTAGGATTTAAATGAGGAAAAATAGGCCATGCCAATAAGGATTAAAATCAATAGAAATTTTCATTATATATAGAAAAATAGGTAGAAGAGTACTCGATATTTTTGGGCAAAAAAATATGAGGGTGTCATGATGGAGAATAACATGGAGCTGGGCTGGACTCGGTGGAGCCGGATTGGATCAAAATCAGACATTGAGCAATAATCGAATTAAAATTAGACGTTGATGATCATGGGTAAATAAGTAGCACATGGGAATTCCAATAAATGGGACACAAGTGACAGGCGGGTAGTAGGCTCAATGTGGGCTATGTCCATAATTGGGGCTGACAGGTTTTGGTCGACAGGGTACCCACAAATAAAGTTGGAAGATAAATGTGACACCGTGGGGTGAAATAAAATCGGGTCACGTGTCGGGAAAGTTATGCGAAGCAAATAGAGCACAAAATGACGTGCTTGAGTGGGACACGAAAGTCAAGGGTGAAGAGCGTCTCGAGTAGATCATCAATGAGGAGTTGGTTTCAAGAAACTGACTGGTCTGGTGCTCCCAAATTAAAAGTCACGATAACGTGCTGAAAATGATCAAAGAAAAAAGTAGGAAAATTAATTAATAATCAAATGGTCTAAGTCGACCCGAAGTTCAGTGAAGCAAAAAGAGCAGAAGGGAACAAGTTTGAGTGGGACACTATATACCATCATGAAGGTAATCCTGTCCACTCCAAAACTCGTGAAGAAGATTTTCAGAGTTGAACATCCCTGACACTCCAAATATCAAAGGTACGGAAAAGTACACTTAAGAAAAAAAAATAACAGAATAAATTATTTATCGAAACCAATCAATCAGAAAATAAAATAAAAATAGAAAAAAATCAACCCAAAATTCAGGGTGCTCACATCCTACCTACCTTATAAAAATTTCGTCCTTGAAATTAAAATGTCCATACTCCTTCTAGGTCAAACCCCTACAATCAAGTCCCAGAACTTAATCAAATCATACCATCAAAAAAAAGAACGACATACAGGGGCATGGTATACGGTGGTAGTTAAGTCTCATCTAGGTATACTAGTCATGCTAAACCAAAATGGTCATAGGGTATCAAAACACACAAGCAATCTAGGGTGCTAAACTGGAAAAGATACAGAAATAACAAATCATCAAAACTGTAAGACAGTCTACCATCCTATGTGAAAGCTGGTACTCATAAAAAAATAATAATAAGAAAGAAATGTATCTACCAATCATCTAAAATGGGTACTATCCCAAGAAAATCAAAATCACAAGTTTAATTAACGAAAGTCGATTACATTGAAATCCAATCACAATATATAATATAGAGAGCGTTAGAGAGGGAAAACTAGCATTATGTAATGTTATGTGGTTCGTGTGTGTATGTGAATATACATGAAAGTGTAGGAGGATTTGGGTTTCAAACAATGGCTATCCAGTTACACTACTCATGGCATATTGGTTAAACAATCTACAATACACAACTCATTTACTCATAACACGCATGGCTAACCATATACATATATATATATATATATATATATATATATATATATATATATATATATATATATATATATATAAATATAAAGAGGTAGAGATTTTGTTATGTATCTATATACGTTATAACATGTATGCATAAACTCTATATATATATCTATACGGGTACATGATCATAACATAGAGAGGAAAGGTTAGGTTACATGACATGATATACTAAGTTAGGGTGTGTGGGTGTCCTTGTACAGGGTTATAGCTTAGTATTAAAAGGTTAAATCCAGTTTTAGTTCAGCATTTACATACAAAATCTAAAAATAAGCTAACATTTAAACCAGTGCAATATTAACATAATGCAATTTCAGATTTTAGGGTTTTGAACATCGCAACTAATCTCAATGGTCCCAATACATCATATCATGATAGAAATGAAACCCTAACATACTATCCATACTTTTATCTACGCATACAGTTCAATATTACATGTTAAATCAGAAATTGAACTAAACATGGAAATCAATGTGAAAATGTTAACATGTATTCAGTTTTCAGAATTTTGGAGAAAGTTGCACATCAAAACCAACTCAATGTTTATCACGACCTAACATGTAAGAATATGAAACCTAATATTATATCCCTACATACAACAATGTACACAGCTCTAAATATTATATTTGAAACAATCAATTTGAACTAACATTTAAAAATCCAGTATTAAGGGTTAATATGTACACAGTCTTAGATTTGACAATTTCAAACACAAAACTCAACCAATTTTTTTTTGAATTGAAACCCTATGTATAACATACATGTGCAGTGATGTAAACAAAACTATTATCATGAAATTTATATTTGAATTACGAATTTAAACTGGAAAAGCAGAAAACTAGAAATAGTGGGATTTTGAAAAATTAAACATTACGACATATTAATATGTATTCAGATAGGTGGAAATCAAGTGTAGCATGCATAAGTGTCAGGAAAGTGTCGAAACAAAACAAAACAACAATAATTCTTTTTTTTGAATGACTTAAACAAAAGTAGCAAAAACATGTTCGAAAACATTTAAGGTACAATCTGATAATCATATGCGTCTATCCAAATTCATGGTACTCTAAATCCTCGTCATACTAGTGAGCAAGGCTACGTTAATCACAGAGTCCTTGACTTATGCAAATACCTCTAGAATCATGGTATTTAATATTTTTGCGATGCCGCTAGCTTGGCTGCGAAAACCTTAAATTTCTACGACCGAGAAATATATCCAAAGTCAGACTATATGTCCTCACCATGCTGGCTAATGTGACTATAGAAGACAAGATTTCCATAACTTAGATGACCTAGCCCATATAATTTCATCTTGCCAAAAATTAAATCAACAATGAATACCAAAAAAAAAATCAAATTTATCAACGAACATCAAAATTCAGAAATGAACAAAATTCTTCAAATCATATAACTACAAACTCGGATGCTATAGCTAACATCAAGATTCAAATTTGAACAATCTTCATCAAAATCAATAAATACAAACTCCAATTCAATAATAATCCATCAAAATCAAATTCAATAGCAGAAAGTAAAGATAAAACAAATCAAGGAAAAAGAGTTTTCAAATCGGAGTTAAACAAGATTCTCAAGGGTCGTCCCAGGAATCTCTCAAGGGATCCTAATTGTGATTGAGTATCTTCAAAAATATATCATATGCCTACTGCAGGCTGTAGTGGTACTCTAGTTTGAATACCACTACATAAACTCGACCTGCATGGGCCATCACTAAAAACGTGTCACGACCCGCACCCTAGAGTAAGGGCACGAGAACGTAACAACGCCCAGCCTACGCCGCAGTGTCGGCGGTAGAACGTTGTCCTAGGTCTCATGCATCTAGCAGTATAAGGATAAACAGTTTATACTCCGCGAATGGGGGTGACATAGCAGATACAGTCTCAATCACATCTAAGGTAGAGCATGATAAAAATAGATAAAACATGAAATCCAAAAGAGATACAGGAGATAGAAGTCTAAGTGTCTAAGATACATAAACCCAGAAATACATCTCAAAACTCAAATACAGTAATTCCACAAAGTAAATACAACTCCCGACAAAATGAAATAACTATCTAAACAACCTCTACTGTGTCTCCTCTAGGCTAGCAGGCAATCCCAGGCCATCTGTAAAATTTATCAACAGGTCTAGTCAGGACATGAGCGAGCACAATATATCTCATGCAGTTCATATCATGTCAGAAAATATAAAGCAGGCAATAGAATAAGATACATGAAACGCTGTAAGAAGATGTACATGAAAACAGGAGAGATATTTGATAACTGAAAATATATATACATGATAAGTAAGAACTGTAAGTGACTAGTGATTTAGAGTACGAGATGGCATGTAATTGGCTTAGATTGTACATGATGAACATAAAAAGTAACAGAGTGTACATGATGGGTAAATCACATGACCATTTATACTCACCCCTACCCATAATCAATATACAAGGATCTATTCAAGTTACGTTACGGACATGATGTTTTGGTTATACAAGAGACACATGAGGAAACATGAGCGTACATGAAAGAACATGAGAGTACATGAACGTACATGTAAGAACATGAGAGAATATGAGTGTACATGA
Organism: Iris pallida; assembly: GCA_029216955.1. Classification (NCBI taxonomy): domain Eukaryota; kingdom Viridiplantae; phylum Streptophyta; class Magnoliopsida; order Asparagales; family Iridaceae; genus Iris; species Iris pallida. Next base: position 1,136,155 of record JANAVB010029216.1, on the reverse strand, counting down.
ATAATGCAGGAGCAAGGAATACATGATGTACATAAAACACATGTCATAAAGTATCCGATGCGCCCGCTAAGGGGGATAACATCCCAAGAAGAGATTCGTATAGTACCAATCCGTGATGATAACGTGACAGCATCAAGTAAAAGTAATCTAGAACGAGAATATAAGTCGTGACAAGTATAAAACGATTAGAGAATGTACTCGCCTGATAACCTGAATAGCTGATAAATATAGGGGGACCAACTGAAGCCACAGTGTCCTATTTAAAGCAACACAGGTTACAAGGTGTTCAAGTTGTAATAAATGAATCTCTACAAGCAATCTATATTATCCTAGGTTCTTCTAAATCAAAACAACTCTAGGTCGACTCCGGCCAATAATCTAGTCAAACTAGGTTAAGTGTTGACTTACAGTTGACTTTGGGTCAACTGGTCAACTCTGGTCAAACAGGGTCAATTCTAGTCTAATTATTGAAGATATAAAGTGTACTTCATTATTCGTACGTCGAAACTTACGACACGTAAATCGAGATAAGAATATCAATGGTAAGGTTGATAATCTTATTATAGTGATCCACGTGTTCATCTTGTCAATTTCAGCGATATGAGATCACTGGAATTGACTGAGCTCAGTTTCGTTGTACTAATCCCGAAATACGAATATTATGAGAGTTAATTATTAATTAATTATAAAAAGGTTAAACTCAGAGAAATTATCAACAAACATTGTCGGACGATGAAATAAACATCGCCAACGTGTCCAGAATGGTCAAATTAGCTAGGATAGCCTACCCAACGGTCCAATTTGGACACAAGGGCAAAAAGATAATTTCGGGTCAAAACGGTGTCCGTGTCGGAGCCGTTTTGCACCGAAAAACATGCAAGAAAATAAGTCAACAAAATATAACAAATTATATGTCCACGAAACCAGAATGACGATACGAACCCAACGGTATCTCCAGAATTGGATTCCGTTGACCCGATCTCAATTTGGTCCGTTGACCAGAACTTAGAATTCCGGTTTGCACGGAAATACGTACCGGAGCCAAAGTTCTCAAAACTCAGCAAACTACCTGTCAACGAGTCCAGAATGATGATACGAACTCAACGGTATCTCCGGAATTGGATTTCGATGAGCCGATCTCGTAATGACCCGTTGACCCGGATATTGGTATCCGACTTGCACCGAAATGCGTGCCGGATCCAATGTCCACCAAAACCTAGCAAATTATATGTCAACGAGTCCAGAATGACGATACAAACTCAACGGTATATCCGGAATTGGATTCCGATGAGCCGACGTCAAAAAGTCCCATTCACCCAGAATGTGGGACCCACTTTGTACCGAAAAATGTGCCAGGGTCCACGTTCTCCAAATCTAACAAATTTTATATGAAAATATGCCAGAACGACGCCACAAGTCTAATGGTGGTGTCAGAAATGAAATCTGGAGTCCCGTGTTCAAAAAATGGAATTTTACAAGTTGGAAATTATGAATTCGGACGGCCAACTTTGGCATCGAATTCAACCAATCAAACAAGCTCACAATGAAGCGAAACTGGAGGGGTAGTAAGAGGGTTATACCAGCTTCGCACAGGAACTAGTAGCACGCCAAACGGAGCTGCGGTGGAGGAGATACAAGCTGACGAAGTTGGCCCCGCAAAATCGTCCAAATTTAATACAATTTAAACGATCAACTTGGTGGCCGGTTTTGATGTATCAAACGATAAAATTAACGGACGAAAATTGACAGGAGTGAAGGTGGATATACCGAGATTATGGCGGAGCGAAGAAATTGTCGATCCAACGGTCGAATTCTCAGGAAAATGCGTACGAAGTTGCTGCGATGGAGCGCCAAAATGAACTTGGTTTCGCGCGCGTCACGGCGGGATTTCGTACGAAATGCACGAATCGTTTCGACGGCACGTCCCGGAGGACGGTGGCCGTCAGGGGAAGGCAGCCTTGGGTGCGCCCGGAGGGGGGCTACCCATGGCGGGGGTCACCGGGGCACGATGGCCGGCGGCGGCACGGCCAACACGGCCAGCGCGCGCGCGGCTGCTTTCTGCCGCTGCTGCTGTGTTGCGCCAGCGCGCGCGGCGGTACGGCGAACACAGCGGCAGCACGGCGGTGAAGGCGACGGTGGGGACGAGGTGGCGAGCGGAGGTGGCGCGGATAGGTGGTGTTCGGTTGTGGTGGTTTAGTGGTGGCGGTGGAGAATGGTGATAGAAGAAGGAGATGGAGGAGGAGGAAGGGAATGGCCGGGGTGGTGGGCTGTCCAGGGGGTGGTCGGCGGCCAGGCTGGCCGGCCAGGAAAGGTGGGGAGTCGGGTCGACCATGGGGAGAAGCTCGACTAGGAGAGTTTTTGTTGCTGTTGTTGTAGTTGTTAGTTTGAGTTGTATGGGAAGAAACAAGTGAGAGAGAGAAAGAGAGATGAAGTAATAATTAATGAGAAGAGAGAGAATGGGAGAAAAGTTGTTCCCATGAAATTTAGGGCCGGCTGTGCATGGGGTGTTGGGAAAAAGTGAATGTGGGGAAAATAATGGATGGGATTAATTAAGGAAATCAATGGCTAGGATTTAAATGAGGAAAAATAGGCTATGCCAATAAGGATTAAAATCAATAGAAATTTCCATTAAATATAGAAAAATAGGTAGAAGAGTACTCGGTATTTTTGGGCAAGAAAATATGAGGGTGTCATGATGGAGAATAACATGGAGCTGGGTTGGACTCGGTGGAGCCGGATTGGATAAAAATCAGACATTGAGCAATAATCGAATTAAAATTAGACGTTGATGATCATGGGTAAATAAGTAGCACATGGGGATTCCAATAAATAGGACACAAGTGGCAGGCGGGTAGTAGGCTCAATGTGGGCTATGTCCATAATTGAGGCTGACAGGTTTTGGTCGATAGGGTACCCACAAATCAAGTTGGAAGATAAATATGACATCGTGGGGTGAAATAAAATCGGGTCACGTGTTGGGAAAGTTATGCGAAGCAAATGGAGCACAAAATGACATGCCTGAGTGGGACACAAAAGTCAAGGATGAAGAGCGTCTCGAGTAGATCTTCAATGAGGAGTTGGTTTCAAGAAACTGACTGGTCTGGTGCTCCCAAATTAAAAGTCACGGTAACGTGCTGAAAATGATCAAGGAAAAGAGTGGGAAAATTAATTAATAATCAAATGGTCTAATTCGACCCGATGTTCAGCGAAGCAAAAAGAGCAGAAGGGAACAAGTTTGAGTAGGACACTATATACCATCATGAAGGTAATCCTGTCCACTCCAAAACTCGTAAAGAAGATTTCCAGAGTTGAACATCCCAGACCCTCCAAATATCAAAGGCACGGAAAAGTACACTTAAGGAAAAAAATAACAGAATAAATTATTTATCGAAACCAATCAATCAGAAAGTAAAATAAAAATGAAAAAAAATTCAACCCGAAATTCAGGGTGCTAACAGAAGCCGGGGGTACTATCCCTTCTGAATCCGAACCAGAGGAAAACATTCCCACATACCCCGATGACTTCTCGCTACAGGGGTATGATTCGGAGGGCACGTCCTCCACTGTTCCTTCCATCTCTCCTCATATAAGGACGGTGTTCATGACGGACAGCAACCAAGGTGGTTCCAGTGATGCCAACGCATCGACACTGTGGAGGCCATACTGCACGCCTTGGTCAAGTCTGTAGACGAGATCAAAGCGGCCCTTCCCACTCTCCAAGGAGGGACGCCTGGCCAAACAAGCACGGGTCCCACGGTCAATGCGGACTCGAACTCAGCGATACCGAACCCGGGCAACAATCCTCCTGAAATGACGGCTCCTACCGCTGTGGATGAGGCCAGGGAAGCAAGAAGAGAGGTCCAGGAGCTCCGAGCCATGTTTCACGCTCGAGAAAACTCCCAAGACCTCAGAATACGACAACCATACCCTGCTGCATGGAGGGATGTCCCCTTCCCGCTAAGATATAAGCCGTTCAACGTTAATCCATATGATGGAAAGACCTCCGCAAGTCGATACATCACTTACTTCGAGGTCACCACCGACCATCTGCCCCATGACGATGCCATCCTCACACGATTGTTCATCGGAGCACTGGAAGGAGTCACCTTCGACTGGTATCGCAACCTACCAGACAACTGTATCCACTCCTTCGCCAGCTTCAAGCGCATGTTCTTGGAGAGATTCTATGAAGTAGGACAGAACGTCACAATGTCCACCCTCATGGACGTCGTCCAAGGGGAGAAAGAGCTGACAAGGAACTATATTGAGCGGTTTCGCCAAACCGCAATGAAGCTGCCGTCTGGTAACCCGGATTCCTCCTTAATTGAAATTTGCCAAAAGAGATTGCTCCCAACAATCAGTCTCTGGATGGGCGAAAGTCAATTTAAGGACTTGAAGACGTTCATTATCAGTGCCACTAGCGCCGAAGAACGGTTGAAGACGGCTCGCCAACTGGGATTGCACATCTCGGAGGGAGAGAACAAGGGCAAGCGTCTTAATACCAACAACGACAATGGAGGTAGCCCCTCCAACAATCGGGACAACAAGGGTAAGCAGGCTATGGTGGCCGACACAGCCCAGAAACCTGAGTCAAAACCGGCAGACAAACAATGGCCGCAAATCACTTACTCCTTCGAAGACGGTCACGTCAAGCCCATCTTGGACATGCTCATACAAGGAGACAGAATTCAGCTCCCTCCACCAAGACGGGAACCTCGGCCGGCAGATATGGAGAGCCCGAAGTACTGCCATTACCACCGCTACGTCCACCATGCTACACACGACTGCTACCAATTGAAGCGATACATCCAACATCTTATCGATTCTAACGCTCTGGCCATCGATTTCGAGGAGGTAACCGTGGCGGCCAACATGGTGTCCGTATAATTCGGCAGCTTTCCTCCAATAGAGGCTCAAGACGGTGTGATATCCATCCTTCTGGCGTCCATGGAGATTGCTAATCTTCTACCTCCCCGAGATCAGGCTGCTGGTCTAGTGCCCCTCACCACATCACGAGGGGAGGTCATGTGGGTCCATCCAGACTTGGTATCTGAAGTGACTCAGTCTACACCATCCTCCATTTGCAAGAAAAAGAGTGGAAAAGTCAGATCCTGCCACACAATCTCGATAGATGTCGAGGAAGCCACAGCTGTCGTCACTCGGTCGGGGACACAATCCCAACCTGTGGCTGATAACTCGGCTGAAGATCATCAGCCAGCCACCGCTGACACTCTAGGACCTTCTCTGCCTCCGACGACCGACAAGCCTAGGCCGAAGGAGACTCGCTTTGACAAGTCCCTCCGAAAAGAGGCAACTCAGGGGCTCGAGAGGCCCTACAACTTCGACATCTTGGCACAATTGGCCAACACAGCAGCCAAATTGTCATTATACGAGCTCCTGAGACTCTCAAAGGACGTTCGCGCGGCTTTGAGCGATGCACTCCAAAATGCCGACGCCTATCTGGCTCAGGTTAACCTCACAGGAGAGAGCCCGCCTGCAAATCTCCAAGACAACGCTTGCACAGGAGTGATGCCCAACATTGTCTTCACTCCGCAAGATATGCTCATCAAAACCAATCTGTACGACCGTCCGTTATACTACACTGGATACATCGGTGACGTAAAGATGGATCGGATGCACATTGATCCTGGTTCTTCCATAAGCATCATCCCGAAGGGTCTGTTATATCATCTCCATATTCCTATGCATCGCCTGACGCCAACAAGCACCGATATCAGCAGTTTCAATTCGGGCAGGAGCTACCCGATCGGAAAGATTCGCTTGAAGTACCAAATTGGCGATCTCCAGTCAGAAGTCATCTGTTACGTCATAGATGCATACACTTCTTACAACATCCTCTTGGGGCACCCTTGGATACACGATTATATGATCGTGCCTTCCACGCTGTACCAGTACTTCAAATATGTTGACAAATACGGCTTCGTGAGGACAGAATTTGCCGACATCGATCCCTTCAAAGGGGTCGAATCATACTACTCAGACTCCTGCCTGTACGAGAAGTCGAAGAGGCACCTGGATGGAGATGTACAAGCTCAAACTGAGACAGCTACAGGATCAGAAGAACCTCTGACGATCCACCTTCAAGCTCGCAAACCTGGCAAGTTCGTACCCCTTACGGCCACTCTGCGTAAGGACGCGATCAGCCTCTCAGCACAAGAAGAGCAAATGATAATCCGGCTGCCAAGGTCTGTCCAAGTGCCAAGACCTACAACGGAGCTACTGACAATTAGACTGCCAAGAGTCGGCCAGCCACAAACTGAGAAGCTCAATCCCTCTGACAAGCCAATGATGATATGCCTTTCCAAGAAGAATCGTCACCCTGATGCAAAGTCGGGGGCATCTAACAAGCCAACAACTCCCCGCCCAGCATCGAGTACCAAACTGGGGGTCGCTAGTTTACCAACGACTCCACGTTCTGCTCCACCAGCAGAACCCCTGACGATCAAGCTGTCCAGGTCATCCTCTCAGTCTTCATTTAAACAGGGGGTAACCGAAGAAGAACCGGAGCTAGCCAAGTATGTGGCTGCCCACACCGATGTTCCCTCCGCAGACGATGTAATTTCGCTAGAAAAGATACCTTACTTCATCAATAAAGGGCTATCTTTGAACTACCTCGAGCTTAATAAGCTTTGTACAATGTATGCTATGGAACACGGTATAGGCACTCACCTACACACACAGTTGACGAATGTTTACACCGCATACCAGCTTACTCCAGTGGAAGACGCTTACCGCATAATCGAGGAAGGGGACCATCCAATCATCTTCGGCCGGAAGGACGACCCACAGCCCTTCACCATAGAGAAGGATGATCTCGAATCAGATACCGGGAGACTGCCTCTTTATCTGTATAGCCCCCAATCCAAATATCTCATACAAAAATAGGAGTATGATCTCGAGACCACGCCAGGCTTGACCTACGATACTGGTCGACGACTACCTTTAAAGTCGCCAGTCCCGGTTGGGAAACCACGAGATTACTACAACAAAACCAGATGTGGGCTAGGTTATGTCACACCCGCGACAACCCCTGAAAGCTCAGACGAGGAATGCGATTAGCACTCACACTCAACCGGATCACCCACTTCCGATTCAGATGTCAGCATCGGGGATATGCTCAGGCAAGTCCTGTCAGTCAACATGGCATTCGCCGACGCTTACGAAGAAGATGAAGACATTCCTGAAATCCTCGAGCTAGAGCCGTGGGCCCAACATCTAGATGCACAATAGGAAAAGCGGTTCGAACAGAGAGAGCCTCCTACTGAAGATGAGGTCATACAAGTGGACCTCGGCAGCGAATCTTCTCCAAAACCAATCTTCTTTAGTAAAAGCTTGACAGACGAAGAGCGAGAATCGTTACTGGAACTTGTCAAAGAATATATCGATGTGTTCGCCTGGAGCTATGAAGACATACCAGGACTAAACCCCGAGGTTGCCCTTCACAAGCTCAACATTCGGCCAGATGCAAAGCCAGTCAAACAACAACAGCGACGCTTCCGCCCGGGCATCATGGATGCGATCGAAGCTAAAGTCAACAAACTGATAGCCACCGGCTTCATTCGTGAGGAGCAACATCCTGACTGGGTCGCCAACATAGTTTCGATCCTCAAAAAGAATGGGAAGATCCGAATCTGTATCGACTTCCGTAATTTGAATGAGGCATGTCCCAAAGATGAATTCCCCCTCCCTATCACAGACATCATGATCGACAACACATGCGGCTTCGAACGCATGTCATTCATGGATGGCTTCTCGGGGTACAACCAAATTAAGATGTCTCCTGACGACGAGAAGCATACATCATTCCGAATACCGATTGGCACATACTGCTACACAGTTATGCCTTTCGGTTTAAAGAATGCTGGCGCCACATACCAAAGAGCCATGAGTATCATCTTCAGAGACCACTTGCGCAAGACTGTGGAGTGTTATGTTGATGATATTGCCGTCAAGAGTCGCTATAAGGGAGACCATCTGCAGGATCTGAGGACGGTATTCGACCTGATACGAGCACACAACCTGAAGATGAATCCCACAAAATCCTTCTTGGGCGTATCTAGCGGAAAATTCCTGAGTTTTATTATTACTGCCCAGGAAATTCATGTGGATCCAGAAAAGACGAAGGCAATTATGGAGATGGGTCCCCCGAGAAATCTTTGCGAACTCAGAGGCCTTCAAGGGAGGCTAGCGTACATCAGGAGGTTTTTTTCGAACCTCTCCGGGCGATGCCGGCCATTCACCCATCTCATGAAGAAAGGTGTCTCGTTCGTATGGGATGAAGAATGCCAACGTGCCTTCGACAGCATCAAAGAATATTTGTCGAACCCTCCAGTCCTGGTGGCCCCGGTTGCTGGAAAACCATTTCTGCTCTATGTACGAGCAATGGAGAATTCCCTCGGCGCTCTGCTAGCACAAAACAATGATGCGGGCCATGAACAAGCTATATATTACCTCAGCCAAATTATGATTGGGCCAGAGCACCGATACACCGCCGTGGAGAAGGAATGCCTTGCCCTGGTGTTTGCCATTCAAAAGACGCGATACTATGTCACAGGACAAACTATACATGTGATCTCACGAGTCAACCCTCTCAGGGTCCTCATGACTAAACCAGGGGCACTCAGCTCCCGCCTCGCCACATGGGCAATATTGCTGTCCTCCTATCATATGATCTTTGTCCCGCAAAAGGCTGTTAAAGGTCAAGCTCTGACAAAGTTTTTAGTAGCCCACCCAGGCTCGGAGTCGTCCAGAATATATGAAAAAATCCCAGATGAGGTCGTCGACTCGCATGCAACCTCTCACGATGATATATAGTGAATGTTCTTCGACGGTGCCTCAAGGACCGGACCTAAGGGCAACATCGTCGTCGGCGTCGGGGTGGTACTGGTTTCTCCCTCCGGGTTGGTGATCAACCGCGCTTACTCTCTCACAGAGCCCTGCTCTAACAATGTGGCCGAGTACAACGCATTGGTCATTGGCCTCCAACTTGTAAGAGAGCTGGAGGTAGAATATCTTGAAGCATACGGCGATTCGCAGTTAATCGTCAATCAGATCCAGGATTCATACGAAGTCCGCCATGAAGACATGATCCCCTATCACCAAATAGCGATCAACATTATTTCGTCATTTGAGGGATTCTTCATCGAACACATTCCCAGACTCCAGAATATCGAAGCCGATGCCTTAGCTGGCCTTGCCGCTTCCCTAGCAGTTCCAAACTATGCTCATCAATCGGTGGATGTGATAGGCCACGAACTGGTCTGTCCCAGGAACAACGTTCAAGTCGTGGCAAGTTATTCCGCTCAAACGATCGACGAAGCGCCGGACTGGAGACAACCATTCATAGACTTTGTAGTCTACGACATCTTGCCCGAGAACCCAAAGGAAGCCACTTCCATCAGAAGGCGTTCTCTCAGATTCTTCTACGACACAGAGACGAAAATGCTGTATCGGCGATCTTACGATGGATTATTACTTCGGTGTCTGTCAAACGCAGAAGCCAAAGAAGCCGTACGCGAAGCTCATGACGGTGTCTGCGGGGCCCATCAGCCTGGCCCTAAATTACAAGACCGTCTTCGCCGAATGGGCTACTACTGGCCCACGATGGTAGCAGATGTGATAGACTATACAAAAAATTGCAAAGCCTGCCAAGTCCACGCGGACTTCATCCACCAACCATCCGAATTTCTACATACGACAGTGGCGTCCTGGCCATTCGAAGAATGGGGAAAGGATATCATCGGTCCGATCGCTCCACCTTCTTCCCGAGGACATCGCTTCATACTCGCAATCACGGATTACTTCTCCAAATGGGCGGAAGCTATCCCGCTTGCAGAAGTAAAGACTTCAAACATGATCAGCTTCCTCAAGCATCATGTTATCTATCGCTTCGGACTGCCCCGAAGGATCATCTACGAAAATGGTCCGCAGTTTGCAAGCCACGCTTTCTATCGGTTATGCGACAAGCACCGCATCTAGAATATTGCTTCAACACCATACAATCCAGCATCGAATGGGTTGGCAGAAGCATTCAATAAAACAATCATCAAACTTCTCAAGAAGTTCGTATCGTCCAACAAACGCGACTAGAACGAGAAGCTTGGTGAATGCTTATGGGCGTACCGTACTACAGTCCGAACAGCCACTGGGAACATGCCATTTTCCCTGGTATACGGGAGCGAGGCATTCCTTCCATTGGAGACTCAAATACCCTCACTCCGCGTCGCCCTTACTTACCAATTAACGACGGACGATAACTACCGTCGCCGGCTACAAGAGTTGGAGGCCTTAGATGAGAAGTGCCTCTTGGCTCAGTAATGGATCGAGCTATACCAGGCCCGCATCTCCGGAGCCTTCAACAAGAAAGTGAAGATCAGAACATTCCAAGTGGGCAATCTCGTTCTGGCAGTCCGGAGGCCGATGGTCATGACTCACAAAACCGCCGGCAAATTCCAACCAAAGTGGGAAGGCCCGTTCATCATTGATGCTGTGTTCTCCAATGGAGCTTACCGCCTCGCAAAACAAAACGGAGACTTGCTCATGTTGCCCATCAACGGCAAGTTCCTAAAGAAGTATTACGTCTGAAACAACATCCTCCAGGGTGATGAGTTACGTACCCGCTAGTACCGCTGAATTCATATCCCGCCTACAAATTGCCAAGATAACGAGTTATGTACCCTCCGGTACCGCTGAACTCACATTCATGATTCCAGATTATCGAGTCATGTACCCGCTGGTGCCGCTGAACTCACATTCAAAATTTTATAGATTATCGAGTCATGTACCCACTGGTACCGCTGAACTCACATTCCCAAAATTCCAGATTATCGAGTCATGTACCCGCTGGTACAGCTGAACTCACAGTCATAAAATTCCAGATTGCTGAGTCATGTGCCCTATGGTACCGCTGAACTCACGTCCTCCTCCCATAAAAAATCCCAGACTATCGAGTTATGTATCTTCTGGTGCCTCTGAACTTACACTTTGATTCTAAAATTCATGGATTGTCGAGTTATGTACCCGCTGGTACCCCTGAACTTACATTCCGGTCACTCTTTCAGATAGTAAGTCATGTATGACCATACCTATGAACTTATTTCTCTGAAAGAGATCCTCCCTCATGATCCACTACCTGCACTCCCAGTGCACAAAAAGGGTAACAGATGCACAAATTTCCAAAACGGCCATGTCGATGTTACCTCTGAGTCGTTTCACTTCCGCCAAAAACAAATCACCCCTTTACATAGAACTTCCATGTCCTCATTATCTCTGAGTCATTCCATGTACCCCCCTTCATTGAGCCCACTCCTGCCATGTCCTCATTATCTCTGAGTGGGAAGGCTCCGTCGAAGAAACCTTCATGCTTGCCATGTCCTCATTACCTCTGAGTAAGTATGATTGATTCCCTTTCGACTTATTATCCGCACCCACAACCGGAGTACGCCAAGGATAATAGGTCCACAAATATCCTCCGTTGAGTCCGCTCCTGCCATGTCCTCATTACCTCTGAGTAGGAAGACTCCACGGTAAAACCCTCATGCTTGCCATGTCCTCATTACCTCTGAGTAAGTATGTTGGTTCTCTTTCATCCTATTATCCATGACCTGAACCAGGGTATGCCAAGGATAATAGGTCTACAAATGTCCTTTGTTGACCACAAATATCCTCCGTTGACTCCACCCCTGCCATGTCCTCATTACCTCTGAGTAGGAAGACTCCGCGATAAAACCCTCATGCTTGCCATGTCCTCATTACCTCTGAATAAGTATGTCGGTTCCCTTCCATCCTATTATCCGTATCCTAAGCCAGGGTATGCTAAGGGTAATAGGCCCACAAATATCCTTTGCTAAGTTTCTTAGTATAGGCCCATCATTTTCCATCATGCCCTGGGAGCCCAGCTGCTCCATGGCATTCTCTCTCCCGATACCCGGAACGTCCATGATCACCTTGCCGTAGAATTGTTCTCGGCATCCCCAATCAAACTTGTTATCCGTACCTAAAACCAAGGTATGCCAAGTATAGCAGGTCCACAAATAAGTCCCCATTCGGGGCAAATACCACCATAATACCACAGGCACAATAAACAATACAAATGAAGGGTAGAATGGAAAGTACTCTTTATTTGAAAATCGAAAAAGCATTACATGTTTTGGGACCATGTCCCTCTCAAAAAGAAAAAGAGAACAGAAACAAAAGAAGGGAAGGCCGACTATAGTTCGGCATTACACAATTCCAAGAGGCGGTTTCTCACCAAGGCAGTACCCCGTTCAAGCCGCTGTCTAGCTCGGCGCTCAGCCTCCTGGGACAACTGTTCTGCATCATCCAAGTGCATATATGCCCGCCAGTCATCTTCCAACTTCTTCAGGGCAATTTCCAGGTCAGCCGACGCTGGATTTACTCTGTCAGCCTCCTGAATAATCAGCCCCCTGTCGATACGGGCAGCCTTAAGCTCAGACTCCAGGAAAGCTAACTTCCTCTGAAGCTCAAGGATCTGCTCCTGTGTGTCAGTGATCCCGCGGGAGGCATTCGCTTCCCGAGCCGTAACATCTTCACTCTCATGGCTCAATTGATCATATCGATCAGACAGATCACGGAGGTCCTTCAGTACGGCCGGCATGGTTTTATCCCGAGCAGCCCTTGTCCTCTCTATAGCAGCTGTGAGGGAACCGCGCTCCTGATCTATTACAGCAGACAGATCAGCCTATCGCAGTACCTGAAGCTGGGCCACCAGCTGATCAGTCTCCAGCAATTTTGCCTCCAGAAGTGCAGCCACCCCTGCCCCACCGAGAAGAGTCTTAAGGATATCAATTTGACCCTGGGCGCATTTTCGGGCCAAGATGAAAGAGGTCCCTCTTTCCACAACAGCCACTATCCCTCTCTTCGAGTGACGATAAAAGCTGTCGACCACATCCTGTAACGCGTCGTCCAGGACCTCCGTAGAGGACGGCGTCAGAGGAAGCATGGCCGGCAACATCGAAGGAGTGGTGCTAGAACTTGCCACCAAGGGGACAAAGTCCGAGCAGAACGATGCGCGGATAGCGGCTAACTCTTCCTCTGCTAGCCGAAGAGCCTGGACACTTGGCAGAGCAGAGAGGTCGACTCTCGGAGCCGCCCGAGCAGAGGAGGACGTAAGAACCATCGTCCCCTGCCCCGGCTGTCCTACTACCTGACTTGCCGAACACGAGCCCGCAGAAGGTCCATCAAGACGAGCCGAAAGGGGTAGGGGTACGCTCCTCTCCGCCAGGGTCCCTTCGGCAGAGTTTGTCTCAATAATATCCATCCTCGACACTGGAGAGGCAGGACCTGTATGTCCATAACAATAATCAATCGACGTGACCCGAAGGATGTGATGATAGAGTAGATAGGCCTCCTCGCAAGATAAGATTCGGCTTATCTTACCATGATAGGAGCATGGAGGCTGTAGCTCGTTCGCAGCTGGCAGGGTCTTCTCACCCGTAATCTCCAAGTTAAATTTGGCCGGCTCCTCTGCCCCAGCCACCTCAAAGGGAGATACGACTTGATCAACATCATCTTGATGAAATTCAGCAATTTCAGGGACAGGCTCACCAGAGCCCCCGTCATCCCGAGTCACGACCTCGGCAACTTGAGACTCCTCTTCTTCTGACACCTACAAGAGGGAAGGAAGATGATTAAAATCAAAGCTAGAAGAAAGGAAGGGCCGGGAGTGACTTGTTTACCTCGGACGCGGGATCAACTTCCTCGTCTCTTTCCCTTATAGTTAGCTTACGGTGTCTGGTCACAGCCAGCTTCCGGGAGCGAGGAATACCGCCAATAGAAGAAATTTGCCTGCTACGCTTTTGTGCAGGGCCGGGCGCAACGGATGGCTGATCTACTACCATCTCATCTGGCAAAACAGGCGGCTGATCCGGCCCCACATCTGCCACCGGAAGGGAAGAGTCATTTACATCATACTCGTCGCCTTCATCATCCGCAGTAGCGGAGTCCAAATCTGGCACTTCGACTCTATTCTTCCTTTTCCTCGTCTTGGCCCCCTGGGACCCGTCCTCCAGGCCGGTACCAACAATAAAACTGGCATCCGGGTTAAAACCGACAGGGGGCTTGTTCGCCATGACATGGTACAGAGCCGCCATATACAAGATCTCTACTGACGCCTTAATAGCAGGGACCGAGAAAATGGTACGGGTATGGAATATATCATAGTAATGTCAGGCCCTGATGCCGTCAAGAAGGCTACCTTCAAAACCCAGACAAGAGCTGGGACTGTCTAAAAAAAGCTGACTGTATCCAAACTGTCGGGCAAACCTGCTAGGCAGATAAGGCTCCAGAAAGACATTATTATGGTTGCGATACACCAGATGAGCGGGGCGGATGTTACGCAGTCACAGAAGCATCTGGCCGTCCAGAAGTTGAGGGGGCCCAATACCGTCGAGATGTACAGTCGCTATTTCCTCAGCAGTAAAACGAAGGACAAATACAAAAATGTTATACATATCTGCCCTCGTCAGTGCCATCCGGCAAGCACGCATGGTCTCGTACTACCAAGACTCATTACGATAGCGGAAGATAAAAGCGTCGTCATCAGTTACGCCGTCTTCAGATCCCGGTCTCATCAAAGACGGATAATGCATCAACAGCCACCCCATCAGATAATGATAGGACAGCTCAGTCCATTCAAAATCTTTTGTCACATTGCGGGCAATGACCTTGGATGTGAAAGTGCGAAGGCCACTGTGTATGCTGCACACCATGGCCCGAAGGAGAGCTAGCCTGACTCGCAAAACTAACTTCATAGCCGGAAGGATAAAATTACGACTGATCCTCTCGATAGAACCAGCTCCTCCAGAGACTACACAATTTTGCAGCCATATCATCAAGAATCCCGCCAGGAGCACCTTCTCTGACAGCTCTTGGATATCCTGATAAAAATAACCAAAAGAGTCGGTTTTACTCCTGAATCTGTCACTAGTGGTGGCTACCCTCTTAGCCGACGACACTAAGGCTTTAACCGCCTTCCGGGATTGAGGACGTCGGGAAGTAACTCGACCTGAGGCACCCTTCGTGAAGAGATAGCGCACCCAGTCCTTGGTGTGGGGAGCATTCCCTTCCGAGCTGCTATCCTTTTTGGCTATCTGATGACATGTGCTATAGTGGCACAATATCTCTTGATAAAGAGCCACGAAGCCTGGATACCGTCCTTCCAACTCTTCAAACTCCTCATTCGTAGGAGTATACGCCTCAAAAGCTTCGTCCCCCCAAGGAAGCTTGGAGACCGCGTGCATTTCATGGAGCGCAAGCCCTATTTCCCCTATGGGTCTATAGAAGGTTCCCGTACGGCGGTTATACATCTCCAGCCGAGATTTAAATAATCTCTTGTTTATGGACAAGCCATGGCTGGTGCCCCGAATAGCATGGTAAAGTCCAATCTCACACAGAAAGGCCTCATACTTTCGCAAGATCCACATAGACAGATTAGTCCACGAGGGAATGGGATGTATCCAACAAGGGAGCATCAACCGGCAAATGGGATAGGAGCCCTTCCGAGCAAGTTGGTTCATAAAAGTGTCGGCTGTAGAAAACGTGAAATTGGGACCCAGCACATTCAAGAAAGTACCCGAGGCCAATCCCATTACAGAACGGCTGGTGTGCACCTTGTCCGTACACACTGACTTCATGCTGTTGTTATAATGGATGTCTCTCACAAACATCCCACTTCGGGTAGGAGTTAAAGACTCTTCCATCTTTCGGTCCAGTGGGAGCATATTGAACTAAGATAGTGGGAAGTGACGCTCCATTTGGGGGGTGCGGATCGCCATCCCGTTAGAAACGAAACTCCAGTTCTCTGATACCTCCAGAACCTGACTGTTCTTCACAGTCAAGGCATCTCCAAAGAAGAACGCATGCTTCAAGTATTCCCCTTCTAATTTCCCCGAGTTCATCATAGCGTTGAGAAAATAGAAAGGCTGGTTCTTGAGGGCATTCAATCTCGCCGGAGGCTCGTTACTAGGAAACTGGTCCGCACATGCCTAACTATATGGTCGTACCTATAGCCCAGAGCAGCTTGGGCACGACCTACCAGGAGTTCTCCAGCAGCATTAACCGGCAAATTCACTGAGAAGAAGACAGAAAAAGATAAGTTAAAAAGATGGACAAAAAGAACTGATGGGTGTTTTCGAGCTTATGCGGCTCCAACTTAACGAAGCCTCATGCGGCTCAAGAGAACACTTATGCGGCTCCAACTTAATGAAGCCTCATGCGGCTCAAGCTCAGAAGAACACTTATGTGGCTCCGTTCAGTGAAGGTTCATGCGGCAGTGCTCTCATAGGGCCCTCAGGGTTTGGATAAGTTCATGCGGACCACGTGACAGACAAATTTGTGCGAATCTATGTGGCTCAGTGTAGCTTATGCGGCTTCGTTGGCGAAGCGCGTATGCGGTCACAGTGGCTATTCTTATACGGCTCACGGCACGGCCATAGGACGAACATGCGGTTCACATGAAGATAAAGGCTCATGCATAAAACATGCGACGTAGCCATAGCAGTTAGGGTTCTTTAAACTCACATAATGTCCTTACCAGCAATAGGGGGATGAACGTCAGGGTGAGCTGCGGGCACGTCGGCCGGTGGAGGAGCGGCCGCAGTCGAAGTAGAAGCAATCTTCTTACCCTTCGCCGCCGCAGTCGACGAAGACGCCGCCTTCTTACCCTTCGCCGCAACGCTCTTCTTGGGAGCCATTGGTGGTCGAAGAAGAGGATGACAATCGGGGTAGGAAAGGTTCGAAGTAAAAGGAGAAAGTAAAAGAAGTTTTCTCTTTTAAACTCCTCTTATTTATAGAAGGACAAGAGAGGGGGGAACACGTAGACTAATAACCGACTCGGAAAAGACGAAACCGACTCATCGGATTTCGTCCCCTCTCTCATAAAGGAGATTTACCCAGGACGTAAAATCTAAAGATTTAATGAGCCGACCCTTGGGATTTCCCCTAAAGACGGCACTAAAACGAATTTGAGGCAATCAAAGACATGCACACGTGGCAAGAAGCTATGCGGCCCGAAAGTCCCTGCGACTGATTTACTCAATGTGGCTGAGACATCCATGTGGCCGAGAGATCCACGCGGCCGAAACATCCATGCGGCCAGGACATCATACGCGGCCAGAAGAGTTTATACATAGCCATGCTTCTTATTCAAAGTATTTCAATTTTGCAAATTGAAAACTTTGAAGGGGGTCTTGTAGATGCATAGAAAAGAATAAAGAAAGATCCATGCGGCCAGAGAGCCCCATGCGGCTCAGAGAGCTCATGCGGCTCAGGGAGCCATGCGGCTCAAGCGTCTATGCGACTCGAATAAGTTCCATGTGGCTCAGAGAGGAGCCACATCGCCTACAAACAACTCTTTCCTTTGTCCTTTACTTTATTAAATGCCTTGACGGCTGACAGCTCTGACAAATGACAGCTCTGACACAAAGAAACAATAATGACCCCGTCATAATGGCAGACTCCTAGGGAAACAAAGAAAATCTCTGACACGATCCCCCGAAATCTAGAAACCTTCATGCGACCTTGACACGTAGACAGTCGCATGCGGCTCAGGCAGAGACCACCCCATACAGCTCAGGCCAAAGCTATCCCATGCGGCTCAGACCGAAGCTATTCTATGCGGCTCAGGCCGAAGCTATTCTATGCAGCTCAAGCAGAGGCTACCTCATGTGGCTCACAAGGACTATCTCTATGCGGCTCACGAAGAAGGCACCCATCATCACCATGCGGTTCAAATGTTCAGGGGTCACTCCCAAGCAGCCGTGGCACGTGGCCAGCCTTATACGGCTCAATGAGGAGCAACCCTCATACGGCTCAGATTTTCTAAGTGGCTCGCGGTTAAGACACGTGGCATGATAATGGGACATGTGGCATCAAATCAACCAAAATCCATCAACAAATCCCAATAAAATATTGGGATCAAATCAGATCATTTGTAATCAAGCAAATCAATGACACGTGGCAGGAGATCCAAGATTGGCATAACAAATCATGAGGATTTATGTCAATCATCATTAATTATCCGCAAAGATTTGATGCAATCACATTAATTGCCCGGATCTATTATGTTCAAAATGAGCAGCCCAGATTCATTGATCCTAAGCCGTCGACTTTAGAGAATGGGCAATCATTACAAACCCTAGTGTTGTCTCCCACTCTTATAAATAGCAAGGTGCCATTCCCTTGCGAGGAGGAGACTCTCTTATTTTTGCAAAAAAAGAAGATACAGAGATCCAGAGAGCCAGAAAGAGAATATACAGAGATCGAAAGGAGAGCATTTCTTCATCAACGCCAAGCAGTTCTTCTACAGAGCCAAGGCTGCACCCGATCGTCCAAAGAGTAAGGCAGAGCGGCCGTCGCTTTCCCGAGCCTCTATCGTCACCCCCCAGAATCTAAAATAAATAATTGTACTTAGATTGCTGCACCTAGGCTTTCGTTCCTAGGCTTTCTTTGTACAAGCGAGTTTGTATTGTGAAGTAAAAGTCCAGTCCTCCGATAATTGTTCCGTTCTTTTATATTTCATGGCAAACATAGTCAAACTAGGTCAAGTCCTAGCCCAAATAAGTCTAACAAGTCTCACTAGGCCTAACCAAGCCTAGGCTAGCACTTACACAATCACATGGCAATGTGAACCACAACAATGCATAATATAAAATAGATACTATATATAAATACATACCTTCATACATACATGCATATCCACATTACATACATATTTATATATATAGGCATATGTTACATCATACATATTTACATAGTTATATAGATATATACATTCATGCACATTTACATACATACTTTTATACATTATATGTTAACATTCATTATAATACATTATATTTTACTTATACCTTTGATTCATTCATTCATTCATTCATTCATATATGACATTCATTCATGCATTTATACATTCATTCATTCATGTTATCACTATATACATACTTGATTCATGTATCCACACATACATACATGGATACACAACATACATGTATACATTCATACATGCTTATATTGCATACATGCATACATACATATCATGTATATATATATATATATATATATATATATATATATATATATATATATATATATATATATATATATATATATATATATATTGCATACATGCCTACATACATATCATATATGCATACTTGCATTCATTCATGCACCTATACATACATACATAGATGCATACATACATATTTGAATACATTATATACTTGCATACCTTATATTTGTATATGCATAGTCTACATTATATTACATTCATTCCTGCATACATGCATACATATAATATATGCATATAAACTCATATATTTAACTCAAAAAATATGTGAATGCATACATTACATTTCCTTAACACCTATATATATCATTCATTCATATCCCATATGCATGCATACTTCAGTTCTGGCGTTATATCCATTCACATATCATTAAGTTGCATACATATACTTATTTTTATTACATACATGTCATTCATGCATATTACATACTTACATGCATCTATACATTATATACATTATATACAACATGTAAAAATAGAAGAGAAAAAAAGGGGGGAAACTAAAATGGAAAGGGAAAGGAAGGAAAAATGTAAGAAAAAAGGAAAATATTGGATATATACATGCTTGCATCATATATTCTAGATTACCATACATGCTATCATTATATATTGTATTATATTGTGTATACATTATGAATTCATATCTATCATTACATGTATACCTTGCATTCATATCTAGCATTCATTATATACTTTCATGCATACATTGTATATCATTCTTTCATTCATGCATTGCTTATAAACATTATATTGATTGCATTCCTACATGCTTGCATTCAACCATATATACATTAATGTAAAGAGGATACATATCATATACATATTATTTCATTCATCTAACATATCATGTATTACATACTCTACATTTATTTAATATTCATACTACATAGGCTCATAGGTTACACAAAATATCTATGTCGTATAGTCACTCTTCTACTTAAAACCAATATTGTACCAATTGGGCCTTCACTAAATTCTAGGATTAAATTATGTCGTAGCCCTTCGTGTTAGCTTTCCGAAACTTCAAACGGATCGTATTTTCGTGTCCGAAAGCTTCCGGAATCCCGAAAATACCGAAACGCGTTTGTCTTTCGGACAGCTGACACTCAAATAATTTTACAAAAAGTTCCAGAATGATTTTGGCCTATTAAAATATTATTTGGAAAGCTAACTTCGATACGGTTCTTTTAAAAAAAACGGAAGATTAAACGGAGTTCTAAGCTAAAAGTTATGACATTTTTAAGTTGCTTTGGTTAATAAAAACGTGCATGAATATTATGACGAATTTGAGTTATTTTGGACAAAAGAAACACATGTAGGCCAAGATACTTGGATACCAACATAGGTATCCAAATAAAACTTATTCTAACCATCCTAACTAAGATTAATCCACTCTCTAACCATTCTAAAACTGAATTTAAATATCTATTTAAACTATTATTATACATACATACACATGGGGTGTCCTAATTTGGGATCTATCAATTAGGACACATGACACATATCTAAAATTCTCATGAGAGCTCCAAATGGCCTCAAATTTGAATCTAAAGGAGACACATGCATGAGGATGGATCCTACGGATTCAAAACTAATTTATATGCAAAGGAAATCAATTTAGAGGATGGGTGAGTGGAATCCCAATAAAATCCTTTAGGACACGGCTCCGATACGAAGATCCCTCAAAGTGGACACTCCTCCTTGCACTTCTCTTCCAATCCTTGGTAGCATCCTTCCCTTGGAGAATGGGAATGATTGAGGGATGATTTGGTGAAGGAATGATTTGATTTGGAGGTCAAATTAAAGAGAAGGCTCTCTAAAATTAGGAAAGAACAAAAGGAAAATAAAAGAGGCAAGATTGTAATGAATGAAATGAATCATTCTCCCCTAAAGGTGGCTGTCATATAGAGTCCATTAGGGCTAATGGGAAATGTCCTAATTGCCAATCTCTAGTCTCATATGGTTAAGTCTAGACTAGGTTCAAGTTTGGGGTCAAAAAGATCTAGTTTTGAGTCTCTAACTTAACCATTCTAAAATGATAAAAATTAGTCTAATTAACTAACTTAAATGTTTGGTTTTGTGGACCATGCTTAACTTAATATTGGGTCTTATCTGGAGTTTAAGCTACCCGGGTCACAATACAAGTCGGAACGAGACGAAACTCAAACCCGACTAAACAAATCCAATAAAAAATATTAAAAATATAAAATTTTCCCAAAATATTAAAATATGAAAATGACCAAAATCATAATACATCAATTTAAATATTATTAAAATAATCTAAAATTTAACAATTTATCAAAATACTAAATAATTCAAAAGTTACAAAATGACCAAATTACCCTTAGCCTAAAAAGTAGTAAATAGTTATTCTAATCACATGGTTAGGTCCCCAGGGTCATGGTTAGTCTCTAGGCTCAACAGTTCTAGGATTCACTAGCTAACACATCAAAATTATAATTCACCAATTTTAAATAGTATTAAATTAAATAAAATTCTCATAAATCATAAATCCTATTATTAAATAATAAACTTTTACAAAATGTTCAAAATTATCCTCATTTTAGAAAAGTGGGTGTTACATCAGTTTACCTTCTGACTCGTGCCACCCTTTTTAGGGTTTGGTTGTTGTCACTCACATAGTATTCAAACTGTGTTATGAGATGTGGCGCACCAGAGATGTGCTATATAGATGCGATGCAACACATATACTATGCTATAGAAAATGTGGCAAAACACAGATGCTGCGCCATATAAAATATTGTGCAACACAGATACTGCGCCATATAAAATATGGTACAACATAGATGCTGTGCCATATAAAATATGGTACAACACAGATGCTGCGCAACATAGAAGTCTCGATGCAACTTTTAATTTTTGTAAAAATTTAATCATTGCACTTTGTAAACTCACTAACTTCTTTTCGTTCACTTCTTGCAGGGAATCGGTTGGCATGATTCTTCAGAACTGGTATCGATGGCCTTGTATGCTATGGAGCTGAACGACCTTGACACACACATCAGAGAGCTCAGAACTCTTCATGTTTAAAGGGGCTTCCTCAAGATGGTAGGAAGGGCCTTTATACATGAGAGTTAGATGGTGGAGACATAGAATTAGGAATCGTATCACAAGGGTGATCTAATTCCTACTTCTCATGAAGGGTCATCTTTTCTTCACCAGTTGTATTGACAACAACTTGTCTTTGAGCTACTGTACTCAATCATTTTCCTCTCGTCTTTCTGAGAGAGAAGACCAGAGTTAATTTCGTTACCTTGCTTGCTACTACATGTCAAGTCGACAAGGAACTGGCAACAACAAGAAGATCCAAAGATGTAATAGACCTTCATTTGTTATATCTAGAATGAAAATCTGAGATGTAATAGATTTCCATTAGGATGTAACTATGTTTTTAAAGAAGGAATAAAGAATAATTTTTCTCTCCTTTATGATTTGATTTGATGTGATGATATATAAAATAGAACCCAGAGGTAATGTGGACGTGAACTCATTTTTCTATTGATGATCTTCAAGTCAGCTGGGACTTAAAGACATGATATCATGTCTAAAAAGATAATATCTATGATAATACGGATTTATCATAAAAAAAGATATATGTTAAAATAACGGGGTTTCAAAGACAGAATTGATGATTTGGATGAACTCCACTGGGGATTTTGAGCATTTTTTATCTGTGGCTTTATTTACGAGAAAGTAAATAAACGATAATAAATGTAGGCCTATTCGTGAAATGAAATAGAAATGAAAAGATTGATAAATGAATAAGCATGCCTTTTCGAGGAAAGGTCGCTTTGGTTGTCGAAATGAAGATCTATTCACCAGATGAAAGGAGATAAATGAACGAGTACCTTTTCGAGGAAAGGTTGCTTCGGTTCCCGAGAGAGAATGTTTGGCCTTTCTGTCTATAAATAGTACAGAACTTTTGAGAATGTTATCCACACCCATCCTTTCATCGCAAATGTCTTCCGAAGATGCACCCAAGGAGGTTGAGGCCATCCCAAAGATCGAAGCCGCCATCGACACTCATTCCGATGAGCCTTCGCCACTCATTCAGCTAGAAGTGGGAGAAAGCTCGGTTGTTCCTGAATCAAAACAAGACATTCTTGCCAAACTGGTGGAGCCTGGAAGTAGTGCCGAGGAGGAAGCTCTGAGGAAGGCTGCTTATGAACTACTAGTGTCATCGGATAATAATGTCTTCGAGCTTCTTGCGAAATATGTCTTCAATCAAGAGGGCTCTGGTCCTCCTTAATTTTATGTATTTTCTTCTGTCTGAGTTATGCAATAAAAGAAATTTTATTTAAATTTTGATTCTCTATGTTGATATTTTCTTGTCTTCAAACATGATATTTCTTGACAAATTTGCCATTAATGGACATCATGGCGATTCGACCATCCATACCAGTCAATTGGTAAGCTCCATTGGAGAAAACTTTGCTTACAACGTAGGACGTCTGATAGTTAGAACTAGCTCTCCTTTCTAAAATGTTCGGACTTTGACTTTACGGTTGAAGGCTTTTGATAGACGAGCATAGTATAACTCAATATGTTGTTGAGCTGGGAGCCGTTTCTCGTTAAGCACTTCAAGCCCCTAAAGTCTCAGACGATCATTGTTTTCGGTTGAGAGTTCATTGGCAATGGCAATCCTTAGGGAAGGTATCTGGATTTCCAATGGTAAGACGGCCTCACATCCATATACCAAAAAGAAAGGTGTGCTGCCTGTAGGAGTACGTACAATAGTATGGTAAGCCCATAGACATTCCCCAAGCTTTTCACTCCAGTACCGTTTGTTAGTAGAAATAAACTTCTTGAGGAGTTTGATGATGGTCTTGTTAAATGCTTCTGCCAACCCGTTAGCTGCAGGATTGTAAGCAGTAGAAGCAATATTATTGATTCTATTGTCATCGCAGAATCGAGTGAACTTCTAACTAATAAATTGTGGCCCATTATCATGAATGATTCGCCGAGGAATACTAAATCTGTAGATCACATGATGCTTAATAAAATTGATAACACTGTTGTTTGCTATTGATTGTAAAAGTGCAGAACAATTTTATAGGAGGACTGAACTTAGACTCACAATACAAACTCGCTCGTACAAAGAAAGCTTAGGAATAAAAATCTAGGTACAGCAATCTAAGTACGATTGTTTACTTTTGATTCTGGGAGGTGACGGTAGAGGCTCGGAAAAGCGACGACAGCTCTGCCTTACTCCCTGGACAATCGGACGTAGCCTTGGCTCTGATGAAGAAATGCTCTCGGGATGAGTGGAAAGACTCTTCTGTGCGCGCCTTTGTCTCTCCGTGTGTCCAGTCGGGTAGAGAGGATCTCTTTCTGCAAGGGAACGACACCTCGCTATATATTTTTTGGATCCTTTTGCAAGGGAATAGAACCTTGCTATTTATAGGAGTAGGGTATGATCATTAGGGTTTGCAATGATTGCCCCTTAAAAAGTCAGCGGCCAATAATCTGGACCATTAATCTTGATTGCATCACATCTGGGCAGTTGATTTTTGATTGCACCAAATTCGTATGGGCAATTAATGCTGATTGCCATGAATCTTCATGTTTTGTCATGACAGGCTGGGATCTCCCGCCTCGTGTTCAATCTTCTTAATTATAATGAATCTGATTTAATTCGAGTAATTAAGATGATTGTAATAAATCTGGGCTATTATGATTTGTTAGCAGCCATAACTCCGAGAGGATAAGACCGCCACGTGTCTCAACTGTCACGAGGACCGCCACGTGTCTCAACTGTCGTGAGGATCGCCATGTGTCTCAACTGTCGTGAGTGAGATATTCTGACAGAGCCGCATGAGTGCAGTCTCTAAGTGAACCGCATAAAGGTGGCCCCTACGATCGTAGCCGTATGAAGGTAGCAGCCGCATAAGGGTGGCAGCCTCGTGAAGGAGGCAGCCGCATGAAGGAGGCAGCCGCATGAAGATGGCAGCCGCATGAAGAGGGCAGCCGCATGAAGGTGGCAGCCGCATAAAGAGGGCAGCCGTATGAAAGTAGCAGCCGCATGAAGGTAGCATTCGTATGAATGAAGCAACCGTATGAAGCGGGCAGCCGCATGGGGATAACAGCCGCATGAAGAAGGCGACCGCATAGTGGTGGCAGCTGAATGAAGATGGCAGCTGCATAGGAAGCTTCGGGACTTGGCGGATCCTGTCAGTTATATAAAAGATTTTCTTTTTTTTCCAAGGAGCACTCCATCATCATTTCAGCTTTATGTCAGAGCTGTCATTTATTGTGTCAGAGCTGTCATTCATTGAGTCAGAGCTGTCATTCATTGCAATTAATTGGGAGGCTGCTTTATAGCCAGCTGTAGAAGCGGACAGCATATAGCCACGTGTTTTTGCCTGAGCAGCATGGAGCTGTTGGGGAGTTCCGAGCCGCATAAAATTCTGAAGGATTCCTGAGCCGCAAGAAGCTTCTTATGTTTAGAGCCGCATGGGCTTTTCTTGTCCTTTTCTATGCTTCTACAAGACCCCCTTCAAAGTTTTCAATTTGAAAAATTGAAATACTTTGAATAAGAAGCATAGCTATATATAAGCTCTTCTGGCCGCATAGGATGTTCTGGCCGCATGGACTTTCTAGCCGCATGGACTGTCTAGCCGCATAGACTGTCTGGCCATATGGACTGTCTGGCCGCATGGACTGTCTGGCCGCATAGGCTCTCTGCCACGTCTCCCTATCACATATGGATCTCATTTATTGTCCTTGACTTGCTTTGGATTTAAAGCCGCCTTTTGGGGCAGGATCCCAAGGGTTGGTTCGGGTTTGTCTCGATGACTGAAGAGTCGGTTTACAGCACGCGGATCGAAGCATCCCCTCTCTCCTTCTGCCTATAAATATGAGTATTTTTTAGATAGGGCTTCAACTCTTTTTTCCCTAAGTTGCTGTCTTCGCCTTCCTTCTCCGCCCATCAATCAACAATGGCCCCCAAGTCTTCTACAGCCGCGACGAATGGTAAGGGAGTGGCTTTTTCGTCAGCTACGGTGCCTGAAGTTCACCCCGACGTTCACCCCACCATTGCTAGTAAGGGTTTGGGCGGATCGTATACTTTGAAACCCTAACAAAGACGACTTTGTTGAATGCTTTATGCACAAGCCTTTAATGCCTTCCTCGTTTTCGTCGAACTGTTTAATTTGTATGGGCCACATGTACGTCCCATGTCTGAGCCGCATGGGGGTATACCCCATATTCGAGCCGCATGGGAGTTGTCTAATGGCCGCATAGACACTTCACAAATTGAACCGCATAATGACCCTTCGAGCAGATCCGCATAAGATCTTCTGAATCGAACCGCATGAAGCTCCCTCAAACAGGACCGCATAAGCTCATCTGGACTGGACCGCATGAGGCTCTGACCATCTTCTAACTTTGTTTCTTTTTTATCTTTGATTCTTGCAGCCTCCCTGCCGAAGGCTGAGATTATTGTGAAGGAAGAGCTGCTGCCTTCTTTCATCAAATAAGAGCCGTTGCTCGTTAAGGAGGAGGAACAAAAAGAAGAGCTGGAGCCTATAGGGGAGGGAAACACTCCCAACATATTGGAGTTTCTATAAAGGAGGAGCTCCAGTCTGAAGGTGGGAATTCTGACCCTCCTGTTCCGGGCAAGGACCTTACTCACATAGATCCTTCATATGAAAAATGGCTGAGGAAATGGTATATGCGCCCCCGCAACTAGGATTCGTGGGCTCCCATAAATGTCCGTCTTTGTCTTGATATTTCTCTTTAGCTGTCGTTTGTGTTTTGCTTCTTTTGGGCATCAATGTAATCTTTTTCTTCTTGTCTGAATGAAATGATAGAGAACTTTTCTGGCTTGCTCATAAGATGTAGTCATGTGAATATAACTGAGTTTGAGTGAACAGAGTATGTTCGCTCTGTTCTTCGAGAGGCTTTTTTGTAGACCTATTATCCTTGGCGTATCCTGGTTCTGGATACGGATAATAAGACGAGAGAGAACCAACATACTTACTCAGAGGTAATGAGGACGTGGTAAATATAAGGGTTTCTTCGATGGAGCCTTCCCACTCAGAGGTAATGAGGACATGGCAGGAGTGGGCTCCATGAAGGGTGCATAGAACAACTCAGAGGTAATGAGGACGTGGAAGTTCTATGTGAGGGGCGGTTTGTTTTTGATGGAAGGGAAACAACTCAGAGGTAACATCGACATGGTTGTTTTGGAAAATCTGTGGATCTGTTACCCTTTTTGTGCACTGAAAGTGCGGACGTTGGATCATGAGGAGGGAGCTCTTTTAGGAAGAAAGTTCAGAGGTATGATCATACATGACTTACTACCTAAAAGATATGATATAGATTCATCTGTAGTGACCAGAGTGTAAGTTCAGCAGTACTACGGGTACGTAACTCGATAATCCGGGAGATTTGGGATCAGAATGTAAGTTCAGCGGTACCAGAGGGTACGTAACTCTTCATTCTGGGAAAATTTGGGGCCGGAATGTGAGTTCAGCGGTACTAGAGGGTACGTAACTCAACACTTTGGCAGATGTCATTTCAGACATAATACTTCTTTAAGAACTTGCCGTTGATGGGCAGTATGAGCAAGTCTCTATTTTGTTTTGCGAGGCGGTAGGCTCCATTGGAGAATACAGCATCGATGATGAATGGGCCTTCCCACTTTGGCTGGAACTTGCCGGCGGTTTTGTGAGTCATAACCATCGGCCTCCGAACTGCCAGAACGAGATCGCCCACTTGGAATGTTCTGATTTTAACCTTTTTGTTGAAGGCTCCGGAGATACGTGCTTGGTACAGCTCGATTCGCTGTTGAGCTAGCAGGCGCTTCTCATCTAGGGCCTCCAACTCTTGTAGTCGGTGATGGTGATTATCATCTGTCATCAATCGATAGGTGAGAGCGACACAGAGTGAGGGGATTTGAGTCTCCAGTGGGAGAATTGCCTCACTTCCGTATACCAGAGAGAATGGCGTGTTCCCGGTGGCAGTTCGTACTGTAGTACGGTACGTCCATAAGCATTCGCCGAGCTTTTCATTCCAGTCGTGTTTGTTTGATGACATGAACTTCTTGAGGAGCTTGATAATCATTTTGTTGAATGCTTCAGCCAGACCATTAGCCGCCGGGTTGTATGGTGTTGAAGCAATATTCTGGATTCGGTGTTTGTCGCAAAACTGATAGAAAGCGTGGCTTGCGAACTGCGGACCATTATCATGGATGATCTTTCAGGGCAGTCCAAAGCGATAAATGACGTGATGCTTGAGGAAGCTGATCACGTTTGAAGTCTTGACTTCTGCCAGCAGAATAGCCTTCACCCATTTGGAGAAGTAATCTGTGATTGCGAGTATGAAGTGATGTCCTCTGGACGACGGTGGAGTGATTGGACCAATGATGTCCATTCCCCATGCTTCGAATGGCCAGGATACCACCGTCGGATGTAGAAACTCGGATGGCTGGTGGATGAAATCTGCGTGGACTTGACAGGCTTTGTATTTTCGTGCATAGTCTATTGCATCCGCAACCATCGTGGGCCAGTAATAGCCCATTCGACGAAGGCGATCCTGTAATTTCTGGCCAGGCTGATGGGCCCCACAGATGCCGTCATGAGCTTCACGCATGGCTTCTTTAGCTTCTGTGTTTGACAGACATCGAAACAGTAATCCATCGTATGATCGTCGATATAGCATTTTCGTCTCTGTATCGTAGAAGAATCTGAGGGAACGTTTTCTGATAGAAGTGGCTTCCTTCGGATTCTCTGGCAGGATGTCGTAGACTACAAAGTCAATGAATAGTTGTCTCCAGTCTGGTGCTTCATCGACAGTCAGCGCGGAGTAACTCTCAACACATTGAACGTTGTCCTTGGGACAGACCAATTCATGGCCTATTATGTCAACCAAGTGGTGAGCATGATTCAGAACTGCTAAGGAAGCGGCAAGGCCTGCTAGGGCATCGGCTTCAATGTTCTGGAGCCTGGGAACATGTTCTATGAAGAACCCTTCCAAGGACGAGATGATGTTAATCGCTATTTGGTGGTAGGGGATCATGTCTTCATGGCGAACCTCATATGAATCCCGAATCTGATTAACGATTAACTGTGAATCACCGTATGCTTCAAGGTGCTCTACCCCCAGCTCTTTTGTAAGTCGGAGGCCAATGACCAAAGTATTGTACTCGGCCACATTGTTTGAACAGGGCTCCGTGAGGGAATAAGCTCGATTGATCACCAGCCCGATGGAAGAAATCAGCACTACTCCGACTCCAGTGACGATGTTGCCCTTGGGCCCAGTTCTAGAAGCGCCGTCGAAGAACATTCACCATATGGTATCATGGGAGGCCACATTTGAATTAGCGACCTCGTCTGGAATCTCTTCGTCTATTTTGGTTGACTCCGAACCTGGATGAGCTGCTAAAAAGTCTGCCAGAGCTTGACCTTTAACAGCCTTTTGCTGGACGAAGATCATGTGGTAGGGAGACAATAATATTGCCCAGGTAGCGAGGCGAGAGTTGAGTTCACCTGGCTTGGTCATGAGGACCCTGAGGGGTTGACTCTTGATATGACATAGATGGTTTGTCCTGTGACGTAGTGTCGCGTCTTCTGAATGGCGAAAACCAGAGCAAGGAACTCTTTTTCTACGGCAATGCTCCAGCCCTATCATCATTTGGCTGAGGTAATATATAGCTTGCTTATGGCCTGCATCGTTGTTTTGTGCTAGCAGAGCACCGAGAGAATGTTCCATCGCTCGTACATAGAGTAGGAATGGTCTTCCAGCAACCGGGGCTACCAGGACTGGAGGGTTCGTTAGATATTCTTTGATGCTATCGAAGGTACGCTGGCATTCTTCATCCCATACGAATGATACGCTTTTCTTCATGAGGTGGGTGAATGGCTGACATCGTCCGGAGAGGTTGGAGATAAACCTCCTGATGTAGGCTAGCCTCCCTTGAAGGCCTCGGAGTTCACAGAGATTTCTCGGGGGACCCATCTCCATGATTGCCTTCGTCTTCTCAGGGTCTACGTGGATACCCCGGGAGGTAATGATGAAACCCAGGAACTTCCTACTGGATACGCCCAAGAAGGACTTTATGGGATTCATTTTCAAATTGTACGCTCACATCAGGTCGAACACTATCCTCAGATAATGTAAATGATCTTCCTTAGAGCGGCTTTTGACGGCGATGTCGTCGACATAGCATTCCACTGTCTTGCGCAAGTGGTCTCTAAAGATGACGCTCATAGCTCTTTGATAGGTGGCACCAGCGTTCTTTAAACCGAAAGACATGACTGTGTAGCAGTATGTGCCAATTGGTGTTCAGAATGATGTATGCTTTTCGTCATCAGGGAACATCTTGATTTGATTGTACCCCGAGAAACCATCCATGAATGACATACGCTCAAAGCCGCAGGTGTTGTCGATCATGATGTCTGTGATAGGGAGAGGGAACTCATCCTTAGGACATGCCTCATTCAGATTGCGAAAGTCGATGCAGATTCGAATCTTTCCATTCTTCTTGAGGACTAGCACTATGTTGGCAATCCAGTCTGGATGTTGTTTCTCACGGATGAAGCCGCTGACTATCAGTTTGTTGACTTCAATGGCATTCATGACGTCGGGACGGAACCGTCGTTGCTGTTGCTTGACCGGTTTTGCGTCCGGACGGATGTTGAGCTTGTGAAGTGCAACCTCGGGGTTCAGTCCTGGCATATCTTCTTAGCTCCAGGCGAACACGTCGATGTATTCTCTGACGAGTTCTAGTAGTGATTCTCGCTCTTCGTCTGTCAGATTCTTGCTGACGAAGATGGGCTTTGGAGAGGACGCATCATCGAGATCGACTTATACAACCTCATCCTCGGTGGGAGGCTATCTTTGTTCGAACCGCTTCTCCCATTGTGCATCTAGTTGTTATGCCCACGGCTCTAACTCAAGAAGTTCAGGAATGTCTTCATCTTCTTCGTAGGCGTCGACAAATACCATATTGACGGTCCAGACTTGTCTGAGCATATCCCAATGCTGACATCCGAATTGGAAGTGGGTGATCCGGTTGAGTGCGAATGCCAGTCGCATTCCTCGTCTGAGCTTTCAGGGGTCGTTGCCGGTGTAACATAACCTATCCCATATCTGGTTTTATTGTAATAATCTCGTGGTTTACCAGCCGGGACCAGCAATTGTAAGGGTAACCGCCGTCCAGTACCATAGTTTAAGCCTGGTGTAGTTTTCAGATCATACCCTTGTTTTTGCATAAGGTATTTGGATTGAGAACTATACAGCTAAAGGGGCAATCTCCCGATGTTGGGTTCGAGATCAACTTCTTCTACCCTAAAGGGTTGTGGGTCATTCTTGCGGCCGAAGATGATTGGATGATCCTCTCCCTCGATTATAAGGTATGCGTCTTCCACTGGAGTAAGTTGGTTTGCGGTGTAGACATTTGTTACCTGTGTGTGCAGGTGAGTGCCTATACCGTGTTCTATAGCATATATTGTACAAAGCTTATTAAGTTCGAGATAATTCAAAGATAGCCCTTTATTGATGAAGTAAGGTATCTTTTCCTGTGGGATTGCATCATTTACGGATGGAACATCAGTGTGAGCAGCCATATACTTAGCCAGTTCTGACTCTTCTTCAGCTATCCCCTGTGTGAATGAAGACTGAGAGGATGACTTGGGCAGCTTAATCATCAGGGGCTCCATGGGTAGAGCAGAACGTGGAGTCATTGGCGTACTAACGACCTCCAGTTCGGTGCTTGGTGCTGGGCGAAGAGTTGTTGGCTGGCTAGTAGTCCCAAGCTTAGTGCTCGAATGCCGATTCATTCTGGAAAGACGAATTATCATTGGCTTGGCAGAGGGATTGAGCTTCTCTGTTTGTTGCTGGATAGCTTTAGGCAGCCTGATTATCAGTGGCTCTGTCGTAGGTCTTGGCGCTTGGCCAGACCTTGGCAGTCGAATTATCATCTGTTCCTCCTGTGCAGAGAGGCTGATTGCGTCCTTACGCAGAGTGGATGTAAGGGGCACAGTTATGCCAGGTTTACGGGCTTGGAGGTAGATCGTCAGAGGTTCTTCTGATCCAGTTGCTGCCTCAGTTTGAGCTTGAGTATCTCCTTCGGTAAGATGCTTTTTCGACTTCTCGTACAAGCATGAATCTGAGTAGTAGGATTCGACCCCTTTAAAGTGATCGATGTCGACAAATTCTGTCCACACGAAACCGTGCTTGTCGACGTACTTAAAGCACTGGTACAGTATGGAGGGCACGATCATGTAATCGTGTATCCAAGGATGCCACAGGAGAATATTGTAGGAAGTATCCGCATCTATGACATAACAGGTCACTTCTGACTGAAGGTCGCCGATTTAGCTCTTCAAGCGAATCTTTCCGATCGGATAGCTTCTGCCTGAATTGAAACCGCTGATGGCGGTGCTTGTTGGCGTCAGGCGATGCATTGGGATGCGCAGATGATGTAGTAGGCTCTTCGGGATGATGCTTATAGAAGAACCGGGATCAATATGCATCCGATCCACCTTGATATCGCTAATGTACCTAGTATAATACAGAGGGCGATCGTGCAGGTTGGTTTTGATAAGCATATCCTACGGAGTAAAGGCGATGTTGGACATTATGCCTGTGTAAGCGCTGTCATAGAGATCTGCAGGCGAGCTTTCCCTAGTGGGATTGGATTGAGCCAAATATACGTCGGCATTCTGGAGTGCCTCGCTTAGTGCGATACGAACATCCTTGGAGATCCTCAGGAGTTCGTATAGCAACAATTTGGCCAGTGTGTTGGCCAATTGTGCCAAGATATCAAAGTTATAGGGCCTCTCCAGTCCATGAGACGTCTCTCTTTGGAGCGGTTTGCCGAAGCGATTCTCCTTCGGCCTAGGCTTGTCGGTCGTCGAAGGCTGTGAAGGTCCTGGAGCATCAGCAGCTGTCGGCTGTTGGTCTTCAGCCGAATTACCTGGTGGAGGTTAGGTTTGTGCGCTGGAGCGGGTAACAACAGCGGTAGCTTCTTCTACCTCTGTCAAGATTGTGTGGCATGATTTGACTTTCCTATTCTTTTTCTTGCTGGTGGAGGGAGGTACGGACTGAGTCACCTCCGATACCAAGTCCGGATGGACCCACATGACCTCCCCTCATGATGTGGTAAGGGACACTAGACCAACAGCCTGGTCTCGGAGAGGTGGAAGGTTAGCGACCTCCATCCTTGCTCTGGGGACGAGCACTACTCCATCTTGAGTCTTTGTCGAAGAAAAGCTGCCGAATTGTACGGACACCATGTTGGCTGCTACGGTCACCTCTTCGAAGTCAATAGCCAGGGCCTTAGAATCGATGAGATGCTGGATGTATCGCTTCAGTTGGTAGCAGTCATGTGTAGCATGGTGGACATAGCGATGGTAGTGGCAATACTTGGGGTTCTCTATTTCTGCAGGTCGAGGTTCACGTCTTGGAGGAGGAAGCTGAATTCGACCTCCTTGTATGAGCATGTCCAAGATGGGCTTGACATGGCCGTCCTCGAAAGAATAGGTCATCTGAGGCCACTGCTTCTCTGTCGGCTTCGGTTCAGGCTTCGGAGCTGTGTCGGTCACCATAGCTTGCTTGCCCTTGCTGTCTCGGTTGCTGGAGGAATTACCACCGTTGTTGTTGTTGACGTTAGGGCGTTTGCCCTTGTCCTCTCCTTCCGAGACGTGCAATCCCAATTGGCGAGCTTTCTTTAACTTGTCTTCTGCGCTAGTGGCACTGATGATGAACGTCTTCTAATCCTTGAATTGACTTTCGCCCATCCAGAGACTGATTGTGGGAAGCAGTCTCTTTTGGCAAATTTCAATCAAGGAGGAATCAGGGAAGGCAACTTCATCGCGGTTTGACGAAACCGCTCGATATAGTTCCTTGTCAGCTCCTTTTCTTCCTGGACAACATCCATGAGGGTGGACATTGTCACGTCTTGTCCTACTTCGTAGAACCTCTCCAAGAACATACGTTTGAAGCCGATGAAAGAATGGATGCAGTTGTCTGGCAAGTTGTGGTACCAGTCGAAGGCGACCCCCTCCAGTACCCCGATGAACAACCGTGTAAGGATGGCGTCGTCATGAGGTAGATGGTCGGTTGTTCAAAGTAGGTGATGTACCTGCTTGCAGATGTCTTCCCATCATACAGATTGATATTGAATGGTTTATATCTTGGTGGGAAGGGAACGTCTCTCCACGCAGCGGGATATGGTTCTCGTATCCTGAGGTCTTGGCAGTTTTCTCGGGCATGGAACATGGCCCGGAGCTCCTGGACCTCTTTTCTTGCCTCCCTGGCCTCGTCTACAGCAGTGGGGGCCGATATTTTAGGAGGATTATCAACCGGGTTTGGCGCAGCTGAGTTCGAGTCCGCATTGACCGTGGGACCCAAGCTTGTTTGGCCAGGCGCTCTTCCTTGCAGAGTTGGAAGGGCTGCTTTGATCTCGTCCACGGACTTGACCAAGGCATGCAGTATGGCCTCCATAGTGTCGATGCGTTGGCGATCACTAGGACCGTCTTGGTTGTTGTCCGTCATGAATACCGTCCTCATATGAGGAGAGACGGAGGGAACGGTAGAGGACGTGCCCTCTGAGTCATACCCTTGTACAGAGAAGTCGTCAGGGTATGTGGGAATATTCTCCTCTGGTTCGGACTCAAAAAGAGTGGTACCCCCAGCTTCAGAGCTTGCCTCGTCTTGAGAATTGTCGACATCCTCGGGGACGTCGGGATCTGCTGCATCTGTTGGGTGAACCGTTTTCCCTGGATTGTCTTCTTGGAACACCGGATTGTCATGGATGTTTGGGGGAGTGCTACCCCCGGCTCCAATGCCTCCAAGTGTGTCAGATTTTGCCTTTGAACGGGTACCTTGGTAAACTCCTACTGTAACGGTGGTAGACAATCGCTTAGAAGAGAGTTTCTTGGTAACGCCGGTTGAGATTTTCAGACTGGAGACACTTGTTTTTTCCCTCTCCCGCTGCCAGGAATCTTCAGAGTAGAATTGCAGGAGGCGACGAGAAGCGCCTCGTCCTCTGAGCTTGGGCATTGCAGCCGTTGGAAGACGGATCGTCGGTCTTCTTGTACTGCCGTCTTGTTGCAGCAGTAGTTGACAATGACTTGGGTGTATTGATGTCACTGACAGGACTCTCTGCACACCAAATCTTCGTATTTCTCCTTGCGTTTGTGAAGAATCACGTTGCGCAAGTCACCCGTTTTGCGGGCTCGGGAGCCCTGAGCACATGAGTGTGTTGGCATCCTGCCTGCTCCCTGATGTGGAGGTAGTACGAGTACTTGACCCTGATCATTGTTGGGAGATTCTTGATAACTATCCCGTTCGTTGGCCGCCGGGGGCTGGACACGGATAGTTTTATACAACTTTCCATCAGGGGCCCGCATAATAATCAGCGGGACGCCCTGATAGCCAGAAGTTGGGACAGCCGACTGAGCTCGCCGAGCCCGCCTCCCCGAGACGTCTTCCTTCTTGCACCTGAGAGTGCATAGTAGGAAGAGTCCAAGTTGGTCACAACAGAGTCTGGCATATACTCCAGAGAGCCTCCAAGGTCACGACCGTGCGAGAGGCGGTCAAAGACTGACCGTGAGCCGCGTGGGATAGATAGTATGCGACTGGGATCGGCGGCCGTGCAGGCTGTCTGCATGCGGCTGGTATGTGTGGCCGCATGACCCTTCTGTATGCGGCTAGAAGCGGTGGCCGCATGAACCTTCGAGATGCAGTTGGAAGTCATGGCCGTGCAGGCTACCTGCATGCGGCTGGCAGTTTTGGCCGCATGGGTTTTCTGCATGCGGCTGACTTCCGTGGCCGCATGAGTCTTCTCCATGCGGTTGGCAATTGCGGTCGCATGAGCCTTTTTCATGCGGTTGGTTGTCGTGGCCGCATGAGCCTTCTTCATGCGGCTGACGCCCTTATGCGGCTCGGATCACATAGAGTTCCTCTTTGCCCCTGCAAGTCCAGCATCATAGTGTTTTCTTCTGCCGGACTTGGGGACAGCAGAGTCCTCTATGGTCTGAAGTGGGGTTGCCTGCGTGACTTCTATGCCATCTTGAGCAACAGAGTGTATTTTTTTGAGAGCTTGGGGAGGAGCGAATGATTTGGGCCTCCACTCCCTGCGGGCCTTCTTCGTACGGGCTCGCCGCTGGACCGGGCCAGCGCTCCCATCAGAGAGCATTTCTTCAAATGCCTGTTGGTCGAACCGGGCGACCAGCATTTGTTGAGTGGAGCCAAGTTTGGCTGCGTCCAATTGCGTCACCAACTCCTCAGCCATGGAGAAGTTAGTCCCCAGCAGAGTCGCCATCGTGTTTGCCATTGATTGTAAAAGTGCATAACAATTTTATAGGAGGACTAAACTTAGACTCACAATACAAACTCATTCGTACAAAGAAAGCCTCGGAATGAAAACCTAGATACAGAAATCTAAGTACGATTGTTTATTTTTGATTCTGGGGGGTGACGGTAGAGGCTCGGGAAAGCGACGACAGCTCTGTCTTACTCCTTGGACGATCGGACGTAGCCTTGGCTCTTATGAAGAAATGCTCTCGGGATGTGTGGAAAGACTCTTCTATGCGTGCCTTTGTCTCTCTATGTGTCCAGACGGGTGGAGAGGATCTCTTTCTGCAAGGGAATGGCACCTCGCTATATATTTTTCGGATCCTTTTGCAAGGGAATGGCACCTTGCTATTTATAGGAGTGGGGTGTGATCATTAGGGTTTGCAATGATTGCCCCTTGAAAAGTCGACGGCCAATAATCTGGACCATTAATCTTGATTGCATCACATCTGGGCAGTTGATTTTTGATTACACCAAATCCGTATGGGCAATTAATGATGATTGCCATGAATCTTCATGTTTTGTTATGACAGGCTCGGATCTTCCGCCACGTGTTCAATCTTCTTAATTGCAATGAATCTGATTTGATTCGGGTAATTAAGATGATTGTAATAAATCTGGGCTGTTATGATTTGTTAGCAGCCATAACTCCGAGAGGATAAGACCGCCACGTATCTCAACTGTCACGAGGACCGCCACGTGTCTCAACTGTCGTGAGGATTGCCACGTGTCTCAACTGTTGTGAGTGGGATGTTCTGACAGAGCCACATGAGTGCGGTCTCCAAGTGAACCGCATATAGGTGGCCCCCACGATCCTAGCCGCATGAAGGTAGCAGCCGCATGAGGGTGGCAGCCTCGTGAAGTAGGCAGCCGCATGAAAGAGACAGCCGCATGAAGATGGCAGCCGCATGAAGAGGGCAGCCGTATGAAGGTGGCAGCCGCATAAAGAGGGCAGTCATATGAAAGTAGCAGCCGCATGAAGGTAGCAGCCGCATGAAGGAAGCAGCCGTATGAAGCGGGCAGCCACATGGGGGTAACAGCCGCATGAAGAAGGAGGCCGCATAGGGGTGGCAGCTGGATGAAGATGGCAGCCGCATAGGGAGCTTCGGGACTTGGCGGATCTTGTCAGTTATATAAAAGATTTTCTTCTTTTTCCAAGGAGTACGCCATCATTATTTCAGCTTTATGTCAGAGCTGTCATTCATTGTGTCAGAGCTGTCATTCATTGCGTCAGAGCTATCATTCATTACAATTAATTGGGAGGCTACTTTATGGCCAGCTGTAGAAGCGGACAGTGTATGGCCACGTGTTTTTGCCTGAGCTGCATGGAGTTGTTGGGGAGTTCCAAGCCGTATACAATTCTGAAGGATTCCTGAGCCGCATGAAGCTTCTTCTGTTTGGAGCCACATGGGCTTTTTTTGTCCTTTTTAATGCTTCTACAACTGCTTGTCTTGACCTCAGATAGAGGTATAGCTTCAGCCCACTTTGAGAAATAATCAGTTATGGCCAATATGAATCGATGTCCTCGAGACGAGGGAGGGTTAATAAGACTAATGACATCTATGCCCCAAGCTTCAAAGGGCTATGATGCTACCGTCGGGTGAAAAATTCTGATGGTTGATGGATGAAATCAGCATAGATTTGACATGCTTGACACTTCCTTGCATACTCGATTGCATCAGATACCATCGAGGGCCAATAGTAGCCCATACGGCGAATACGATCCTGTATTTTAGGACCAGGTTGATGTGCGCCAAAAATATCGTCATGAGCTTCAGAAAGTATTTTTTTGCTTCCTCTCCTGCGAGACAACGTAGGAGTCAGCCATCAAACGTTCGTCGGTATAGTATCTTTGTAGCATGATTATAATAGGATCTGAGTGACCGCCGACGAATTATTGTAGCCTCCTTAGGATCTTTGGGTAAGATATCATGGACCACGAAGTCTATGAAAGGAGTCCTCCAATCTTCACTAATAGTACAAATTTTAACCGAATTGTTGAATTCCATGTTTGAGTTGTTGACTTCAATATTTAAGTTATTCTCGATGCAAAATAACTCTCTATTAGTGATGACGATCATTTGTTGCCTTCTTACTGGAATTACTAATACTGCTACAAGATTAGCGAGTGCATCAGCCTCTGTATTACACGCTCGGCGTACATGCTCGATGAAGAAGCCATTGAATGAAGTAGCCATCCTGATCGCTGCATCATGATATGGAACCAGATCTTGATGTCGAACTTCATACATGCCTCTAACTTGGTTGCCAATCAGTTTGGAGTCTCCGTAAACTTCAAGATGCTCAATATCTAATTATTTAGCTAGCTGGAGACCAATGAGTAAGGCATTATACTCAGCCACATTATTGGAACATGACTCATCTAAAGAATAATCTCTTTGAATAGCTAACCCTTCTGGTGAGACGAGGACGATTCCAACTCCAGCAACAATAGCACCTTTTGGGACGATTCTGGATGTACCATCAAATAATAGATGCCATGTAAGAATTTCTTCTGAAAACATGTTGGACTCCAAAGTTTCGTCTGGAATCTCGTCATAGAGTTTAGACATTTCGGGAACTGGATGAGCTGCCAGAAAGTCAGCAAGGGCCTGACCTTTAACAGACTTTTGAGGAACATAAACCATATCATATTGTGCTAACAATATGGCCCATGTTGCAAGCCTGGAATTTATGTACTGGGCTTCTTCATCAAGACCCGAAGAGGGTTAACTCTAGAAATAACATGAATGGTTTGGCCAGTGATATAATGTCTCGTCCACTACAAAAAAATAAGCTTTTAGCGACGGCGAGATCCGTCGCTAAAAGTCATTTTTCCGTCACTAAAGCTAAATAGTGACATATCAGCGATGGAAATGGTTTGTCGGGAAATCATGTGTCGCTAATTTAAATCAGTCGCTAGTTTGTCGAAAATAGCGACTAATTAGTGACGCATTTAGCAACACGCTATTTATTGGAAAATGCGATGTAATAGCGACAGAAACTCTGTCGCTATAGTTACCGACGAACTACCGACGTCGCAGCGGCGTAATTCAGCATGAGAGTGGCGACGGACTAGCAACGGAAAATTATGTCGCTAAGATGTTTTCGATACGCTTTTGGTGTTAGACAGGAACATAGCGACGAAATAGTAAGTAAAACTTACGTCGCTATTCAGTCGCTATACTGGAATATAATATTTTCCAGAACCTTAGCGACGGAATCTACAGTCGCTATTCTTTCGGTAGCCTGCAAAGTAAATTTTCCAGGCATGTAGCGACGGAAGAATCGTCGCTGTTCCGTCGCTAGCCTACAATGTTCTAGGTTTTTTGTCGCTGTTTCGTTGCCATTCTGTCGCTAAATATAATATTGCACGTCAGTATTTATGTTTCCTGCACTCCACATCCCTATCGACAGTTACACACACAATATACAGTCATATAAATAGTTTCTAAGTACAATATCAGTATTCGTGTTTCCAGCAGTCCTTATCCCTGTCGACAGTTTTACAGTAGGCACACGTATCAGTATTTGTGTTTCCTGCAAATTCTCAGTTTCATGCACACGTATCCCAAATGTTTTAATACAACACATACACACATATCCAAAATTAGCTTCATACACATATACGAATAATATTTTAATATAAGAAATATTAATACACATATCCAAAATATTTTAATACAAGAAAGTACTGGTACAATAAATCTAGATCGTCGGGCATGATGGAAACCTCTCGACGGGCATGATGAAGACCTCTCGGCGGACTTAATGAAGATTCAAGCTGCAAACGTGAACGTCGACCTTTCGGCGCCATAGAAAAATCTGAAAAAAATTGCTCGCTCCAACACTTTGCCTTCTTGCTCGGTCCAATAGCAATTGCACTTAGCCCTTTGTTCTGCAACTGTGTACCAGGACGGAAGACCTAGTATGGGTAGTATCAGAAAAGTCATTAACATATCGAATTTAGAATGGCTAATGATTATAATCCTTACATAATTTCGGAACCACGACGGAAACTTCATATCGACCTCTCTAGTAAGATCATCATCATCAATATCAGGTCTTTCCATTCTAATCTCAACTCTAAAAGTACTATAATAATAGGGAGAAACATTAGCACACTTCTAAATATCTAATTTAGAATGACTAAATGGTGTCGCTTACTTTTCAATATCTTCCATCTCTTGGATACCGCTATTGAGGCATATATACCGATGTGCGGCTTCAAACTCATCGTCATCCAACCACCGTAATTTAATCGCACTTGTCGGCTTGCCCCCACATTAAAGATTGTATGGATCCCTTTGTTCGGTGCATTGATATCACCTTCATCATTCCTCGGCGCTCTATTCCGATTTGTTCGGACATGAGTATCGAAGTAGATCGATCAAAAGTTATAAACCTCCTCAATGATGTACGCTTCACATATTGAAGCTTCTATATGAGCCTTATTGTACAAAATTAGGGTTTAGGGTCCGTGTCCCGTCAAATTTTTAAAACTATATATCTCATGTTGCCGATTGTACATAATTAGGGTTTAGGGCCCGCCTACATGAGCCTTATTGTACACTGTCAAATTCGTAGAACTCCTTTGCATCAGGATTCGGATCCTCCCTTATATCCGGGTTGTACAATAAGGCTCATGTAGAGTTCCTCCACTCGGACTGACTCCTGTGAGTGCTGTGGGGAATGCACACTGGCAGAGGGGGCCCTGGATAACTGCGTCGCCACAAAGGCACCGTACGATCCCGTACCGTAGTACGTACCCTCTGAAGACCACCAACGACGGTCATCTAGAGCTCGTCCATCGTCCGAACTGCAGGGGGCTGTGAGAAAGTACCATCCCCTCCTCCTGCATGTGCACTCTCACGCTCTAGCCTAAGATACTCATCCTAGAAAAGTACGCATCTCGATAAGCATAATATTTACTACCAACCTAGTTCTTCCCCATCTATGGATATATATTGCATATTTCTAAAGTTATACTAAAGTTAGTAACACATAAAGTAATGCGCACATAGCTTTTTGTGGCCCTATCATCGATGAGCTT
The DNA here is from genome assembly GCA_029216955.1 of Iris pallida. Taxonomy (NCBI): domain Eukaryota; kingdom Viridiplantae; phylum Streptophyta; class Magnoliopsida; order Asparagales; family Iridaceae; genus Iris; species Iris pallida. The sequence goes on along the minus strand of JANAVB010029216.1, from coordinate 1,094,672 downwards.
TCCGTCCTTCCTATGGATGGCCAGGAAGACGGACACCATATTGGGGATCTCACCCCTCATTATCTGTTATAATAATATGTTTGTCATTGAAATTGAAAATTTTATTCCTACTTTCATTAAAATAATATATTACAGTAAAATATATACCAGGCGACGGAAATGTTTCGTCATGGGAATTGAGCTACCATACCACTTCCCTGCCCTCATCCTAGCCGCCTTCGCCTTCTCCGACCGTTCCTTGTACCTAGGATCGTCGAATCTAGCCCTCATCGCAGTCCACTGCTCAGGCGTGATCCAACATTGGATCGGTTTTTCGGAGCGCTCTCGAGCCTTCTGGTCGTCGATAGCATCCCGAATCAACTTGGCGGCAACGGCAGAAAATTGCTTCTCGATCATCTCAGTCCGGTGTGGTGGATAAAAATATATTTTCTACAAGAATTAAATTAGTTAGTTATATAATATACATAAATGATGATTTATACTTAAAGCAATATACTTTAGTTACCTTGAAGTGGGTAAACCAATATATCTTCCTCTCGTCCGAAGCATCCGAGTTGCTGATCCAAGGGCCCCCATACCTGATAAAAAATAGATATCTACAAGAAATGTAAATTATACCAAATATGCATGCATTTAGAATATCACAGTTTAGCATATCACAGTTTATAAAAAATAAACCAGGAGCAACCCTCTGTTGAATTTGTAGATAATAATCATGCATTTAACATATCACAGAAACATCCATGTCTAGATATTAGCATCCAGAAACATCCATGTCTAGAAAATAACCAAGTCTAGCATCCAAAAATATCCAAGTCTAAATAAGTCTACCGGAAACAAATCCGATCAAAAGTCATATTATATATATAACTCTACCCTCTATGTTGGGGCAGATAGCACTCCCTCAGCCACCGCACATAAGAAGGGTCCACGCCAGCAAGATCATCTATAGGAGCTGGATGACTGGAACTCCCGATGCAACTGCCTTCTGGTGTCACTTCCTCCTTCACAGCGATCTCGGCTTTAGGAATCACTTTCGCCTTAATAGTAGGAGGAAACACTTCTTCCTTAACCTTGATCTCTGCTTTAGGTATCACCTCCTCAGCAGCAGGAGGAAGCACTTCCTCCTCAGCAGCATGAGGTACCACGACCTCCTCAATAGCCATCTGTGCCTCTCTCAAGCGACGTGCTCGGGTCATGGGTGCCATCTGGTAAGATTGGTGGAAACATAGAGATTAATTAGGGGTTAAATAAAATGACAGTACATTTCACGAATGGTCACTAATTCACGTGAATGATTCTGCACCAAGAAATAAGATGCTATATATCACTTGGTATCATAAAACAAACCTAGTATAACTTGGTATGACGTACCCCTCACGTACATTCACTCATAAAACAAACTTAGTATAATTAGGTATCACGTTGATACTCAAGTATCAAATTGATACTCAAGTATATATTGTATTGATCAATCAATTAGGGTTTAGCGTCCGTGTCCCGTGTCCCATCAAATTTCTAAAACTATATATTTCATGTTGTCGATTGTACATAATTAGGGTTTAGGGCCCGCCTTGAAATCGTCCGTCAAGCCAATCATACTCTCATATTGCTGATTGTACATCCACGAACGGTCAAGTAAGTATCGACTCATTGTTCTAATCAATGTGAATGATTCTGCACCAAGAATTAAGATGCTATATATCACTTGGTATCATAAAACAAACCTAGTATAACTTGGTATGACGTACCCCTCACGTACATTCACTCATAAAACAAACCTAGTATAATTAGGTATCACTTTGATACTCAAGTATATATCGTATTGATCAATCAATTAGGGTTTAGGGTCCGTGTCCCGTGTCTTGTCAAATTTCTAAAACTATATATCTCATGTTACCGATTGTACATAATTAGGGTTTAGGGCCCGCCTTAAAATCGTCCGTCAAGCCAATCATACTCTCATGTTGCCGATTGTACATCCACGAACGGTCAAGTAAGTATCGATTCATTGTTCTAATCCACGTGAATGATTCTGCACCAAGAATTAAGATGCTATATATCACTTGGAATCATAAAACAAACCTAGTATAACTTGGTATGACGTACCCCTCATGTACATTCACTCATAAAACAAACCTAGTATAATTATGTATCACGTTGATACTCAAGTATCAAATTGATACTCAAGTATATATCGCATTGATCAATCAATTAGGGTTTAGGGTCCGTGTCCCGTGTCCCGTGTCCCGTCAAATTTATAAAACTATATATCTCATGTTGTCGATTATACATAATTAGGGTTTAGGGCCCGTCTTGAAATCGCCCGTCAAGCCAATCATACTCTCATGTTGCCGATTGTACATCCACAAACGGTCAAGTAAGTATCGACTCATTGTTCTAATCCACGTGAATGATTCTGCACCAAGAATTAAGATGCTATATATCACTTGGTATCATAAAATAAACCTAGTATAAATTGGTATGACGTACCCCTCACGTACATTCACTCATAAAATAAATCTAGTATAGTTAGGTATCACGTTGATACTCAACTATCAAATTGATACTCAGGTATATATCTCATAAAACAAACCTATTTATTTTGTGTCCGTGTCCAGTCAAATTTCTAAAACTATTATACCGATAAATTTCTATTTATCTACTATACCCACTACTATACCGATAAATTTCAAACAAGAAATTGAAATTGAAACCCTAGAACATGTTGAGAAAACACAAACAAATCATAAATAAAAATAAATGCAAATTAGGGTTTAGGGTTTCGGACCTTGAAGAGGTTGGTCACGGAGAGGATCTCGGAGAAGGGGGGAGGTCAGAGGGGGGGCGCCGGAGGGGGGACGACGGAGGGGGGGTCGCCAGAGGGGGACACGACGGAGGAGGAGTAGAGGGAGGGTGTACGGGGTTTTGAAGGAGGAGAAGAGGGAGGGACGGAGTGGGGGAGCACGCCGGAGGGAGGTGGTCAGCGGAGGTGGGGGCTCGACGGAGGAGAAGAAGAGGGGGTGGTTATGGGGTTCGATTGGAGGAGGAGAGGAGGGAGGGGCCAGAGTGGGAGAGGGCGCCGGAGGGGGCCGCCGGAGGGAGGGTCGCCGGAGGGGGCCGCAATCGGGGGGGGGTGATCGTCGGTCGGGGGGAGGGGGAAAGGAGAGAGGGGAGGAGAGAGAAGGATTTTGAGAGTGAGGGAGAGATTGGAAATTTTTTGAAATTTAAGTAACTTTCGAATTTTCACAGCAACGTGGCGACAGAAATTTGCCGTCATTAGGCCGTCGCTACATGGAAATGTCGATATTTACAGCAGCTTAGCGACGTATATATCTGTTGCTAATTAGTCAGTTGACATACCCCATCGCTAAATGGTCACTGATCCGTCGCTAAACTTATAAAAAATTTAAGTGAAACAATCCGTCGCCCATAAGTCGCCTGTCGGTCGCTAATTGGCGACTGATCTCAGCCGTCGCTAATTTTCACTCATTATGTGCCTGTATTTTGGTAGTGGTCTTTTGAACAACAAATATCAGAGCTATACATTCTATTTCCACTAGGGTATATCGATGTTAATCTCCAATCATTGTACGGCTAAGATAATAGATAGCCTATTCATGACCTTCTTTATTCTTCTGAGCTAATAAAGCACCTAGAAAATGGTCCATTGCTCGAACATACATCAGGAAGGGTATTCCTAAGACTGAAGGTACTAGAACTGGAGGGTTCATCAAGTACCGCTTTATGTCTTCAAATGCTTGCTGACATTCTTTAGTCCAAATAAAAGACATATCTTTCTTCATGAGTTGAGTGAACGGCCTACAACGTCCAGAGAGATTTGAGATGAATCTCCTGATATACGCAAGTCGTCCCTGGAATCCTCGTAGCTCTTTTAGGTTGCGTGGAGGACGCATCTCTTGAATGGCTTTGATTTTCTCAGGGTCAACGTGTATACCATTAGAGGTAATAACGAATCCAAAAAATTTGCCACTATAGACTTCCAAGAATTACTTGGTAGGATTCATCTTGAGTTGATGCTGGCACATTAGATCGAATATAGTTCTCAAGTCTTGAATGTTGTCTTCCTTTAAATGACTTTTGATAGCAGTATCATCTACATAGCATTCAATAGTCTTTCATAAATGATCACGGAAGATAGTACTCATGGCCCGCTGATAAGTTGTACCAGCATTCTTAAGACCAAATGACATGACAATGTATCAATAGACTCCAAGAGGAGTGCAAAAAGATGTATGTTTCTCATCTTCTGGATGCATCTTGATTTGATTATATCCTAAGAATCCATCCATAAAAGACATACGTTCAAATCTGCAAGTATTGTCGATCATGACATCAGTGATTGGAAGAGAAAATTTGTCTTTGGGACAAGCTTCATTAAGGTATCTGAAGTCGATGCAGACTCGGACTTTCCCTGTTTTCTTCAAAACTGGGACAACATTAGCCACCCAGTCCGGACATTATTCTTTTCTGACGAAACTGCAGGCTATGAGTTTCTTGACTTCAGCTTCTATGGCATCCATCATGTCAGGTCGAAATCGATGTTGTTGCTGCTTGACTGGCTTCGCATTCGGCAAAATGTTGAGCTTATGGGTAGCGATCTGAGAATCCAATCCCGGCATATGTTCATAGATCCAAGCGAATACATTAATATATTCCTTAATAAGTTGGATCAGTTCTTGTTTATCTGCTTCAGGGAGGCTTTTGCTGACAAATATTGGTTTTGGGGAAGTTTCATCTCCAATATTGACTTGAACCAACTGATCTTCGGTAAGGGGCTCACGTTGCTCAAAGTGAAGCTCCCATTAAGTATCCATCCTTTGTGCCCAAGGATCAGATTCAGAGGCTTCGACAAAGTCTTCGTCGTCTTCCGAAAACTCGACAGTTACCATATTGGAAGATAGAATCACTCGATGGACGAGCCCTACACTGGTGTCTGAATCCCATAAAACAGAATTAGAATAGTTAGATCGTTCTTTTTTTTATTTGGAAGCTTCTGGAGTCGGTATTGGCGAAGTATAACCCAGTCCCCGCTTTATTTTGTTGTAGTATTGTTGTGATTTTCTTTTTAGAGCAGTGATACGAATAGGAGTTCGCCTTTCTTTACCGCCATTGAGAAAAGCTTTAAAATTATAGCCCATCTTTTGAATGATATCTTTTGATTACTGACTATAACGACGTAGTTGAAGTCTTCCGTTATCGTGATTTTCTTCTTCACCATTGGGCGTGATCTTCTGTTCTGTTCCTTTACTAAAAAGTATAGAAAGTTTATCTTTTTTCCTGAAAGGAACTAAGAAGAAATAGTCCTTCATTGGTTCGAGCAATATTTCATTTTGGGAAGCTTGAACTGCTCCTATGGTAAGTGGTTCGAAGTTATCTAGCATTTCTAAATAACATCGAGTATAATAAGGAACATTAGTATACTGTAAAGGAGATGCTACTTTATTGATTTGTATATCATTATTTACAATAAGATTCCTAGCCTTAACAGAAGGCTTAGTAAGGTTAATAACCAGAGGAGGAGAAGAAGGATTCTTAGCCTTAACAGAAGGCTTAGTAAGGTTGATAACCAGAGGAGGGAAAGGAGAAGGAGAAGGTGAAGGTTTGTTATGACGAAGGTCGATAACCAGAGGCTCAGAAGGGGTGATCTCCTTTTGTTCCCTTTCTACAGCAGGAGGCTGTTTGTTATGAGAGGAAAGTGTATAGTCAAATTCTGAGAAGAAAAGGGACGAGTAGTACGTCCTTTGACGGGGATCATGAGAACATCTTTTGAAGTATCTTTCTGATCTTTCTTACTATCCATCGCTAATACAACCTTCATGAACTCTTTCTTTTACATTCGAGAGTCAGTACAATATGCTTCAATGCCCCTGAAAGGATTTAGGTCGGCTACTTCCTTCTGAACCTCTCCATTGACATCTACATATTGGAAGCATTGATGAAGAGTGGATGGTACAATGTTATGCTCATGCAGAAAGGGTCTTTCCAGCAAAGCATTATAAGAACTATGATTATCGATCACATAGAAAGTAACCTTTGTATGAAGATTGTCTATTTAAACTTTCAGGTGGATCTGTCTCAAAGGTTCACTTCTTCCAGAATTAAATCCCAGGATTGTCGTGATGGTTGCTGAAAGATTGTATGCAGAAATCTTTAATGCATCTAGTATAGTCTTTGGCATGATGCTAAGTGCAGACAAGGATCGATCAAAATGCGATCAACCTTTATGGTATCGACATATCCAGTGAAGTAGAGGGGTCGGTCATGACGACTATCTTCCAACAGCATATCATCTTGTGTAAAGGTGATGTTTGGCATCAGCTCTATCACACTATGACAATGAAGACAAGTTACATGCTCTTCCTCTGGCTTCTTGAGTAGTGCTAGACAAGTACTAGCTTGCATCAATGCTTCACTCAATGTCTCTCGAGTTTCTTTTGAGAGACGCAGTAGTTCAAAAATTGATAACATTGTCGGGGTATTAGCCAGTTGAGCCAGTATATCAAAGTTATACGACTTCTCGAGTCCCAAAGTTGGAGTCTTCTTCAATATTTTATCAAAACGGACATGCTATTTTTCTTTGTCGACTGTCGTCTGTAACACCCAGTTTTTTGAAATTGGGATATTTTGAAAATTTATTATTTTTATTATTAAATAATGATGTTTTAGTCATAATATGATTTTGGGGAATTAAAACTACTAGTATAACCCTAGAGATTATGTGACTTAGAGACTAACCATGACCATGTAAGCCTAACCATGTAATTAGGATATCAAATTACCACTTTTTAGTTAAAAGGGTATTTTGGTAATTTATTTGAAATTATTTGGATTTATGTGATTTATTATTATTTAATTAGTTGGTTAGTGTCATGTTAGCCCTAACCTAGTTTAGCCTAATCTAGGGGTTAGCCACTAACCTAGAAGACTAAGTGTAGGTATTTACTTTATGTTGTAAATATCTTAGGATTGAAATATCTTAGATATTTGCTTTATAGGATATTTTTCATGAAACCTAGAAAGATCTTCAACCCTTTACCTAGAAATCAATGTTCCTTCACCGTGAAGCAACCCAAGGACACCCCCTACCTCCTTGGCTGGCCATAGGACCACCCCCTCTATATATGTACACCCCTTCACAAAAAGTTCCATTTTCATTACTTTGAAACCTTGATTTTTTCGTCAACTTCAACCTTCCACAACTTAGCCATTTTAGCTCCAAATTGAGCCTAGTTTCTTGTATTGGACTCCCCTACACTAGAGGATACCAGTTATGGCTTGCTAGCAAGGATTTGTGAAGCTTTGGACATTGGGAGTTGAAGGGGGTTTTCATTCAAATAGGCCTATTATTGAGGATTTTGCATTCATAGGTAACATGCCCTAAAACCCATGAATATTGTGTTTTCTCTTCATAGTTGCATGCATCTAGGTACCATGGAACTGTAGGTCAAGTTTGGTAGGAAGTAGGTTCGATTTGGTGTCCGTATCGGACACGTATCCATGTTTGAAAAACAGTGTTTGGTGGAATGCCACTTAGGATTTAATGTTGTGTTTTTGTAAAACAAAATATATTTTTGGGTAGCCCTAGGCTTGTAGGACACAACCCTAGTTGACTGAGCACGAAATCGTATCGTGTCCGTGTCCAAATTGGACACGAACACACTGTTAAACACCACACTGTGCACACTGTTAAATCCCACTGTTTGACACTTCGTGTCGTGTCCACACGTATCGTGGACACGATACAGGAACTTGGACACGTGCCCTGACACCCCACCTATCCTAGGACATGACCACGACACCATAGGTTGCACACACGTGGCCCTAGACTGGCCGACACGCACGTACGAGACTGTGCACGCTGTCCTGCTACTCGACACTGATTGCGAACACGACCCAACACGTGGAACGTGCCACTTGGCACGAGGGTAGGGGCACCCTCTGACAACCTACCCACGAAGTTTCAAGCGACCACGTGTCGTATCGGACACGAAATTGCCTCTGCACTTGTCACTCACTGATATAGGCCTCAAAAAATAAAAGTCACGCTGAGTTGATCAGAACAAGTCCAACAGTCACGCTGAGTAGATCAGGACAATATTTTAAAATCACGTTGGGAAACAGCTCATCATTTGTCAAAGTGTAATTATGACTGACAGCACAACAGTCGAAGAATGTCTTCTCATATGCCACGTATGCACAGAACTCGAGAGATCATAGCCGCCTATTGCGTGACTTTTGAAATCTTTTTCAGCAAGACTCAACCTTCGTCAAGTTGGCATACCAAAAGAGCTTCTTGTCATTTAATATGACTGACAAAAGCAATCACTGTCAGAGATTTTGTGTCAGTCGAGGCACGTCGAATCAAGACAGCTGGCAGTCCTGCCTCAATCGAGCGTGGATTATGTTTCTTCCCTCAAATAATATGAGTCAAGTCTGCGTAGATTTTGAAGCTTTTTGCCCCAAGTCTGCGTGGATCCTGAAGCTTCTTTCCCCAAGTTTGTGTGGATTTTGAAGCTTTCTGCCCCGAGTCTGCGTGGATTTCGTCTACAACAAGTCTGCGTAGATTTCATCAAATTGGAGTACGTGGCAGCCATGCCACTGATCTCTCGCCTGTGTGTCCTGTAACTTGCATACGACTTATGCATGATCGCCATGTGTCCAACAGTTACAGGCCACGTCCAGTAACTGCTCACAACCTTGCGTATGTTAAATCCTGCGTGATTTTCAACGAGGCACAGGCTGTGAAGACAGTTATCTTTTCAGTTATTATTTTTGACTCTATAAATAGAGTTTTTTTTCTCATTCATGGTACAGATACATAGTTATCTAACTTACTGTCAAAATTTTGAGGTCTTTTCTTCTTCGCATAGTCCAAGGGATAAAGCGATCGTCTTCTAGATTGGATTCCTACAGTTGTAATTTTCCCAGATACACAATAAATAAAGTGAATTTATTTATGGAAAACAAATTGGCGACTCTGCTGGAGAAAACCATCTCATCTTCTGAGATGGCAACAACTCAATGCGACACTTCGTCAGTCGGCTCGACGAAGAAGGTGATGACGATCCAATTCGATCAACTCGCCTATGAAGAAATGCAGTGGGCTAAGAGTGGCAAGCCCACTTCAGCCTCCATCATCACTGCCAAGTCAAAGGGACACTCTGTCTATGTCCCTAAGAATCAGTTGGCAGTCAATGGTGAGGTCTCTGCCACAGTGTTTACTCCTAACACTGGCAAAGACTCTACTGCAAGCACGCACACTCTTGTGCGCTCAAAGATGACAGCAATCAGAAGTCACGCTGACAGTACTGGCTCCTTAGCCAAATTTGTTCCATCGTGCAAATTCAATTCCAAAAGTCACGCTGACAGTATTGGCTCTTTAGCCAAATCTGTTCCAACGTGTAATCTCTCATTCAAAAATCACGCTGACAGTACTGGCTCCTTAGCCAAATCTGTTCCAGCGTGTATTTCTAAAATCAAAAATCTCGCTAACAGCACTGGCTCCTTAGCCAAGCTTGTTCCAGCGTGTAATCTCAATCCTAAAAGTCATACTAACAGTACTGGCTCCTTAGCCAAATCTGTTCCAGCGTGTAATCTCAATCCTAAAAGTCATGCTGACAGTACTGGCTCCTTAGCCAAATCTGTTCCAGCGTGTAATTCTAAATCCAAAAGCCATGCTAACAGTACTGGTTCTTTAACCAAATCTGTTTCAGCGTGTATTTCATCTAAGAAGAATAGCTCTTTAGCTATCTCTTCTTCTGTGCCAAGTTCTACTAGAACTGGGGGTGGTCTTCCACACAAAGTCCCTTCGAAAAGAGATGACTCTTTAGTTGTTTCTTTTGTTCCTGTAGTTTTTACTTCAGGAACAGCTTTGACTGACAATTTTGTTAGTCAAAGAAAAGGAGATGGTCTTTTGACTACTCTTCCTTCTGGACATTCTATGTCTCAAAACTTGAAAAAGTCTAAGAAGAAACATTCTTTAATGTCTTCTTCTACGACTTCTTTGAATTGGGCACAGAATTTGTCCATAAAAGAGGGTCTGTTACCAACTCCTAATCAAGGGGGTGGTTCAACTCTTTCTTCACTGCAAATGTCCAGATCAATGGAAGGAAAACTCCAAGTTTCAAAAACCAATGTGTTACCTCCAATTGATCTAAGAGCAAAACTTAATCAAACCCGTTTGGAAAGCACTTCTGGTGTTAAGAAACCACACCAATCGGATATGAAAATAAAAGATCCGGATGCAGAGTATGCTAGAAATTATGTGGCTCATATTAATCACTCTCTGTATAATCAAAAGCCATCAAGACCCAAGAACAGAAAATATACTCCTAGCAATACACAAAGAGTGTTCTCTGATCTACCTCAATCTTCACAGATAGATCTACGGGAACACCTTCAACAGAAGAGAAGGAATAATTCTATGACAATGGATCATGCTGAATGTGACTTCCAGCCAAGAGTCATAATTCAATGCAAATGTCAATCAATGGTTCAGGACTATGTTGATCATGAATGTGATTTCCAGCCGAGAGTCACAATGCAATACAGATGTCAAACAAAACGACAATCTGTCTTCAATCGAATTCAGTATGAACCTATGCCTGATGAAGATGAGCCTTTGTTTGCTTCTGTCAACATGACCTCTAGGGATACTGGGGGTAGAGCTGATAGTCCAGATGGAGTATATAGAAACACCAGAGCAAGAGTCCTAGCTACTAGTCAGAGAACTTTGATTTTTGAAGACGATTCTGAATTCCTTGGAGAATCTAACTTCCCACCTCTTCCTACTGGGAGTAGTTCTCCTATAATTGACTTTGATGCACAAAGCAATGATTCAGAACAAACAACATCCACCAGTTCATCAATAATTCCTTGTACAGTCACGACTTATATGGTTGATGGGAATACTGATGAACCTTCTTCTTCCTTGACTCCTCAAGAACAAAGGATTGCTTCTTTGGAACAGCAAATGAAGTCTATGGCTGATACTATGAAGTCGATGTATGAACTCATGGCAACATAGATACAAAATTGACAGACTGTACCAGATGCCATACCAATTGACACTGTTATAAGTCCAGTACAGGTTCCCCCAGCAGTACAATCCAATACTCCTGGACCAGCTCAACCAAATCCTAGTCTCTCTGGAGCTGGGAGTAGTGCTTATAATGCTGTTCCTCCTCCCAACTATTCTCTACAAGCTACAACTCCACAATCTTTCGGAGTTGTTAATGAAGAATTGAGGAATCTCAAAACTCAATTCGAGGCATTCAAACAAAAAGATGGTTTACAAAGGTTAGGCATCAAGCAACCTTATCCGATAGAATGGAAGCAAGTATCGTATCCTCCTAAATACAAGCCTCCTACTATCTCATTCTATGATGGAACCACTTCTCCAAGTCAGTTTATTAATCACTTTGAAGTGATGACTGATCAACTGTAACCAAGCGACGCCCTCCTTACTCGGGTGTTTGTTGGATGTCTTAAGGGAACATCTTATAAATGGTATAGAAGTCTCCCAGATGGGTGCATTACCTCATTTGCCGGTTTCAAACAGATGTTTCTTGAAAGGTTCTATGAAGGGCTCAATGACATGACTATGTCTGCTCTTATTAGAATCAAGCAAAAAAATAATGAAACTACAGAAGATTACATTGAACGGTTTCGAAGAGAAGCTCTGAAGATGCCTATTGGAACCCCTGATGCTGTCACCATCGACATATGCAAATCAAACTTGTTGCCAATTATCAGCATGTGGACAGGATCCACCCAATTTCAAGACTGGCCTTCTTTCATAGTTAGTGCCAAGGCCACAGAAATTAGTGCTGAAACCTTCAAAGGTTTAGGAGTGCAGATGACTCCCAAAGAAACAGGTCAAGGTACTAACAATAATGCTAAAAACAATGCTCGCAAGGAAAAAGAAACCCTTAAGGTTAATCTTCAGAGCAAAGATGCATCAACTGTTCAAACTTCTCCTATCTCTACAACCCAACAAACAAGAGCACCTCGTCCCAAGGAAGAATACTCTTTTGACGATGACGATGTCCTTGGTATCTTTGAATATCTGCTGAAAGGTAATAAAATACAATTACCTGAAATCAAGAAACCTGATGAAGCTGGTAAGACAGATCATCCCAAATACTGTCCATACCATCGAATGTTGGGTCACACAATTCGTACATGTTATGTACTGAAAGGAAAGATCCAAGAAATGATTAAATCTGGAGCTATCTCTCTTACTCCAAAAGAGAAGACCGTCACCTCTAACGTCGTCTCTATACAATTTGGAGATTTCCCTCCTCAACTCCTTGAAAGTAGGATCATTCCTATTCCCAAGGCAACTCTTGACATAGTGAATCTTCCTCCTCCACAGTCTGAAGGATTAGTGCCAATCACTTTGGAAACAGGAGAAATCATGTGGATACATCCTGATCTAGTGACAGATTTTGAATCGCCTTCTCCTCAAAAGACTACTTCTCGAAAGTCCAAGAAGGCTGGAAAGATTAAGTCATGTCAAATGACTTCTCTTGGATCTATCTCTAACACAGAGCCAAAAGACAAAGAAGAAGCACTTGCTGGTGCTAATCGAACAGGGAAATCTTATTTAAAGGATTATTCCAAGAATCCTGAGGATACTCCTGATATCCCTCCTACTGATAAAGATGCTCCTAATGTTCCTCCTGAAGAAGATTCATCCACTGCACCTATCCCTTCAACTACCCCAGTTGAACCTGTTTCTTCCAAGCCTACAGCTCTTGAAAAAGGCAAACAACAGGCTCGGTTTGATAAGCCAATCAAGAACTCTCCTCTTAGACTTCAGAAGCCTTATAATTTTGACATTCTAGCTCAACTTGCTAATACTCCAGCTAGAATGTCCCTTTTTGAACTTTTACGTCTCTCCAAAGAGACTCGGGAGACGTTAAGTGAAGCACTTCTTCAAGCTGACTCTTGTCTTGCACAGTTAAAGAAGCCAGATGTAGAACTTGCCACTTGCTTACATTGCAACAGTGTACTGGAGATTATCCCAAATATCACCTTTACACAAGACGACATGCTACTGGAGGATAATCGACATGATCGGCCTCTCTATTACACCGGTTATATCGATACAATGAAGATAGATCGTATCCTCATCGATCCAGGGTCTGCTATAAGCATAATGCCAAAGAGTCTGTTGGATGAACTAAAAATCCCTCTTCACAAGCTTTTCAAAACAGTTACTACTATCCTGGGATTCAATCAAAGCAGGAGCGAGCCTTTGGGAAAGATTCATCTGAAGCTTCAAATAGGTGATTTCAGATCTAAAGTCACTTTCTATGTGATCGAGATTGTGGGATCCTACAATCTTCTTCTTGGGAGGCCCTTTCTTCATGAAAATAATGTGGTGCCTTCTACTCTTCATCAGTGTTTTAAATATATTGATAGCAATGAAAGAGTACAAAAAGAAGTTGCTAATATAAATCCCTTCCATGGGGTTGAAGCCTATTTCAATGATTCCCGGATGTACAAAGAAGAGTATACAAGGGTAATACAAGCTATGGAGAAAGAGGATTCGTAAAGTGAGACTTTAATAATTCCTGTTAAAGGTCGAACTACTCAGCAACAATCTCCCAAACCCTCTGGAGAAGGTTCTTTCATCATTCCGGTGAGTGGACGAATTTTTCCATTACCTCAGTCGTCTGCTCAAGATACACTGATCATTCCTGTCAGTGGGCATACTGTAACTCCTGCATCTTCACATGTGAAACAAGATACTCTGCTAATTTCAGTTGGAGGGCGGATTACTCTTCCATCTCAAGCTTCAAGGGAGCTCACCTCTTCTGAGCCATTTGTTATCGATCTTAATCGAAACAACGCTTCTTCTCGTTCATCTTCTCCCCCTTTAGTCATTGATTTGGCTAAGACCTCTAGGGCTCAGCCTTCTCCCAATGTAAATACTGCTGCTTTTACATTTAATGAAAAGTCTCCATCTTTGCAGTATATTGATATGTGTAATTATGTTCATAGTTATTTACATTTGTTAGATGACTTGAACACAATAACCATAGGAGTTGTACAGACTGTTCATACAGATGTATCCCTAGAACCAGTACAATCTTCATACTTTCTAGTTCCCAGCAGAAAGCCAGAAGACATCCCAATATTCTTCTACAAAGGGCCCCAAAATCCTTCTGATTTCGAAGATGAAGACAAAAATGATGATACTAGAAGATTACAACTACGTCGTTATAGTCAGCAATCTAAAGACATCATTAAAAATATGGGCTATGACTTCAGAACTGGCCTCAATAGTAGAAAAGGAAGAAAAATGCCTGTCCGGATCCCTCCTCTGAAATATGGGAGGACGAAATACGGATTGGGTTATACTGCTCCTACTCCTTTTATTAATATTGTTCATGAAGATCCCGAATCTGACGAAGATAAGAGATCTAATTCTTCTAGTACTACCTCTTGGGATTCTGATACGAGTATCGATGATTTCTACTGCAACATTCTGTCTTCCAACATGGTCTCCATTGACCATTCTGAAGAAAGTGATGAAGACGAAGAAGAATTTGAAATCTCACCTGAATCAGAACAATGGGCCCAAAGGTTAGATAATCAATGGGAGTTCCGTTTTGAGCAAAAAGAACCTCCGACTGAAGACAAACTTGTTCAAATAGATGTTGGTGAAGAGGGATCCCCCAAACCAATATTCATCAGTGAGAGTCTTTCAGAAACTGATAAGCAAGACATGATTAAACTCATTCGTGACTACATTGATGTCTTCGCTTGGAGTTATGAAGATATGCCAGGACTTGATCCACAAATCGTAACTCACAAGCTCAATATCTTGTCGAATGCTAAACCGGTCAAACAACAACAGCGACGATTTCGTCCAGACATCATGGATGCAATTGAAGCTGAAGTTAATAAACTCATGGCCTCTGGGTTTATTAGAGAGGAACAACATCCCGATTGGGTGGCTAACATAGTTCCTGTTCTTAAAAAGACTGGCAAGATCAGAGTTTGCATAGACTTTCGCGATCTCAATGCGGCATGTCCTAAAGACGAATTCCCTCTACCAATCACTGATGTCATGAGAGATAATACCTGTGGGTTTGAACGGATGTCATTTATGGACGGGTATTCTGGGTACAATCAGATTAAAATGTTTCCAGATGACGAGAAGCACACTTCTTTCAGAACGCCGATCGGTACATACTGTTATACAGTTATGCCGTTTGGTCTCAAGAATGCAGGAGCAACTTATCAACGAGCTATGAGCACTATATTCTGTGAACATTTGCGGAAAACAGTCGAATGCTACGTTGATGATATTGCAGTCAAAAGTCGACAAAAGGAGGATCATATCCAAGATTTCAAGACTATATTTGATCTAATACGTAAGCATCAATTAAAGATGAACCCTACTAAGTCCTTCTTAGGCATCTCTAGTGGTAAATTTCTCGACTTCGTCATTACCTCTAAAGGTATACACGTGGATCCCGAGAAGATCAAAGCCATCCAAGAGATGC
The DNA here is from genome assembly GCA_029216955.1 of Iris pallida. Taxonomy (NCBI): domain Eukaryota; kingdom Viridiplantae; phylum Streptophyta; class Magnoliopsida; order Asparagales; family Iridaceae; genus Iris; species Iris pallida. The sequence goes on along the minus strand of JANAVB010029216.1, from coordinate 1,079,127 downwards.
GTCCTCCACGCACCTTAAAAGAGCTACGAGGATTTCAAGGAAGGATCGCTTATATCAGGAGATTCTTTTCTAATCTTTTAGGACGCTGCAGACTATTCAATAAACTCATGAAGAAAGGTGTTTCTTTCATCTGGAATGATGAATGTCAGAAAACATTCGATGATATAAAGCAATATCTGATGAGCCCTCCAGTATTGGTACCTCCCGTCTCAGGAATTCCATTTCTCCTATATACCCGAGCAATGAGTCATTCATTGGGTGCAATGCTTGCTCAAAAGAATAAAAATGGTCATGAACAAGCCATTTACTATCTCAGTCGTACTATGACCGAAGCTGAACCTCGATATTCACCGATCGAAAAAGAATGTCTAGCCTTGATGTTCGCTGTTCAAAAGACACATCATTATATCATTGGTCAGACTATTCATGTCATCTCCAGAATCAATCCTATACGTGTCATGATGAAGAAACCCAGTATTTTGAATTCTAGATTGGCTAACTGGGGAATCTTACTTGCTCAGTATGATATGCATTATGTTCCTCAGAAATCAGTCAAAGGACAAGCTTTAGCTGATTTTCTGGCTGCTTATTCAATTCCAGAAGGTTCAAAACTCTATGATAAAATCCCAGATGAAGTCCTAGATTCAAACCAAATTGCTGAAGAAGATCCTACTTGGCGTCTATTCTTTGATGGAGCTTCAAGAATAGGTCCTAATGGTGATATTATCGCTGGAGTTGGAATCGTTCTTGTATCGCCAGAAGGTCTTGCTATCCAAAGAGCTTACTCTCTTGATCAGCCGTATTCAAACAACGTAGCTGAGTACAATGCGTTACTCATTGGTCTTCAACTCGCTAAACATCTGAATATTCAACATTTGGAGGCATACGGAGACTCTAAACTCATTGTCAATCAGATAAGGGGTACTTATGAAGTTCGCCATCAAGATCTGGTTCCTTATCATAGATCAGCTATATCTATGGCTTCTTCATTTGAAGAATTCTTCATCGAACATATTAGGCGAGCATGTAACACAGAAGCTGATGCTCTAGCTAATCTCGCGGCGGTATTAGCTATTCCGATTAAACGACAACAAATGATTGTTGTTCGTAATCGAGAATTATTTCATCAGGAAAATAACCTGACCTTAGGACTTCCAGTTGACATTGAAGAATCAACATCTCATGATGTAAACACAACAAGAGGATTTGGATTCAGTCGTAAATCTTTATCATCTTTATCTGATTCCAGCATGGAATTCATCTTCAGTAACTCAGCCGAGAATCAAAATACGGATAAAGATTGGAGACTTTCTTTCTTAGATTTCGTATTGTATGATATTCTTCCAGATGATCTGAGTGAGGCAGCATCTATCAGACGACGATCACTCAGATTCTATTACAATCATACTACAAAAACCTTATATCGTCGAGCTTATGATGGTCTACTTCTTCGATGTGTTGCCGATGACGAGGCTCAACAGATTATTCGTGAAGCACATGATGGAATTTGTGGAGCACATCAGCCTGGACCAAAACTTCAAGACCGTATTCGACGTATGGGTTATTATTGGCCCACTATGGTATCAGACGCCATCGAGTATGCAAGGAAGTGTAAAGCTTGTCAAATCCATGCAGATTTTATTCATCAACCCTCGGAATTTCTACATCCGACAGCAGCATCATGGCCCTTCGAAGCTTGGGGCATGGACATTATTGGTCCGATCAATCCGCCGTCATCAAAAGGTCATCGGTTTATTCTTGCAATAACCGATTACTTCTCCAAATGGGCCGAAGCCATTCCTTTATCTGAAGTTAAGACGTCCAATGTCATCAGCTTTATTAAACACCATGTCATCTACAGATTTGGTGTTCCTCAACGCATTATTCATGATAATGGACCACAATTCGTCAGCCAGAAATTTACTCGATTCTGTGACGATCACCGGATCAATAATGTGGCTTCTACCGCATATAATCCGGCAGCTAACGGATTAGCAGAAGCTTTCAACAAGACCATCATCAAACTCCTAAAGAAGTTTGTCTCTACTAACAAACGTAATTGGAGTGAGAAGCTCGGTGAATGTTTGTGGGCTTATCGCACTACAGTTCGTAATGCTACTAAATGTACACCTTTCTCTCTGGTGTATGGTTGCGAAGCTGTTCTTCCATTAGAGATTCAAATTCCTTCTTTAAGGATAGCAATCACTAACGAACTCACCATCGAGAATAATGATCGTCTTCGACTTCAGGAATTAGAAGCTCTGGATGAGAAATGATTATTTGCTCAACAGAATATCGAATTCTATCAAGCTAGAATCTCAAAAGCTTTTAATAAGAAAGTCAGAGTTCGAGCATATCAAAAAGGAGAACTTGTTCTAACAGTCAGACGTCCTATGACTATGACTCATATGAGCAAAGGTAAATTCGACGCAAAGTGGGAAGGTCCCTATGTCGTAAGCAGAGTTTTCTCGAATAGAGCTTATCAACTCTCAGAACTGGATGGTCGAAAAGTTATGATGCCTATTAATGGCAAATTCCTTAAAAAGTATTATGCATAAATGTAAATACTTGTAAATCATCGGACAAGTTCATGTTTATAAATAAAATTTTTATTTTATTTTAATCATGAATGATAGTATATGATTTTAAGGAAGATCACTATCATCATTCTCTATATTTGGATGCGGGCCACTGCCGTCCTTCTCGAAAACGCAGTCAGCAAAAGAGCCGAGGTCCTTCTTACTGGAACCCACAAGGAATTTGTAAGCGGCTATCCTCATGGCTTCTTCTTCTTCAGTCCTTCCTGGTTCGAGCAGGAAGTCCAGAATGTCCCTTGGTGGCTTGGGTGCAGACGAACCCTCGCCTGCTTCTACTTCCTTCGGCTGAACTGGATCAGTAGGGTGTTCTTCAGTGCCTTTCTGAACTTTCAGGGTGATTCCAGTTTTCTTGGATACTTCTTCAGACGACATTTTTATGTTTGAAAGTAGAAGTGTTCGTTCTTGTCAGATTTCTGCTATATTTATAGGAAGAAGTTCTTCAAATAATGAAGCGTCACATTCACCCGACGGTTCACCCGTTCATTAATGCTTGACGGTTCATCCGTTCATTTATTACATTCATCCGACGGTTCATTCATTCCATTCATCTGACGATTCGTCCGTTCATAATCTTCTATGCCGAATCTACCTGCTCATTTGTTATTTTCTATTCTTGACCTCTGCATAGAAATCAATCTATTTTCTTTTTGAGTTCCAACATATTATCACGTCCACATTACCTCTGATAGTATTGAGTACTCTAAATCAGAAAAGAAGATTTCATTATCTATCATGTCCATAATTCATTCAAATACAAATCATTGAGCATAGAAGAATTATCATTTCCACTCTCATTTTATTATAAAAAGTCTATTACATTTTCTTAGACTTTCTTACATGGAAATCTATTACAAATTTTGGATTTTCATTCTACACCCCAACAATAACCTAATAGAGATCTATCTTCTTCCTTGGATCTTCTCCGTCGGACCTTCTCCGTCAGGTTCGTTGTTGGTGGCAGTTCCTGACTGTCTAAGTCCCAGTCACGACCAGATCAGCAGGAATCAAACTATGGTCTTCTCTCTCAGACGAGAGGAGAACCACAGAGTATGGCAGCCCGAAGTCGTGGTGCTACCAATACAACTGGTAGATTAGGAGCAACCTTTCAAAGGAGATAGGAATGTATTCCACATTGGGATACAATTCCTAGTTCTGCCCTGAAAGGAACTCTACCACCCGATTTCTCGGGATAGAGTTGACTCCACCATCCAACTCTCGTGTATAAAGGCTCTTCCTACCATCTGAGGAAGACCCTTCTATCCCACGAAGAGTTCTGAGTTGTCTGATTTACGCGTTAAAAGCGTATTAGCTCCCTGATGTAGGTGTCAGAGGAATATTCTCCACAACATCCAAATCACCAATGCCAGTTCTGAAGAAAATTTTCAGCCGAGCTTCTGCAGAAAACAGCAAGGAAAAAGATATTAAATCAACAGAAATATCGTTCTCATTAAGCGTGCATTTGTCAAACAGAGACAGACGTGTATTGTTCAGTCAGAAACAAAAGCTCATCTTCAACAGTAGAAATGGTACGCATACTTACCATCAAGTTTGGTGCTAAGGATTGGCAAACCAATGTCTGGTATAGTGCACAGGAATCGAACATTAGAAAGCATTGCTTTTCTGTTTGAGAATCAAATCTCACAAAAATTTATTTCTCAGAGAAGAAGAAGAAGAATAAGGAGATGAGTATCTGTGAAACTCAGCTACCTATTTAAAGGACAAAGTACAAGCCTATTTTTGGAAAAGATCTGAGTTAAAAGCGCTCATAATCACGGAATGAGTGTCACGTCTGCTTTGGAAGAGAGCACAGCATTGGAAATATTCAAAGAGTGTCGCCTATGGCTCTTCATTGGTGCACACTATTCGGAGTACAGTTAGCTTTCAGCGTAGATTTGTACCACAGAGAATTTTGAACATTCAATGCAAAGATAAAGAGGCACTTATGGCCTTACAAAAGCAAGCACCGATGGCCTTAGAAAAGAAAAAAAAAGTGCAACATTTTCAAAAGAAGCATAAAAGACACGCTCTATTTTACAGAGCGACTGAGCTTAGCGCCCAGTTCTTCTACGCTTTTGACTCCCATATGGTGTAACAGAACTTTGAACATTTCACGCTGTTCTGCAAGGCTGCGTCCATTGGAAGAAGACGAGCCATCCAGGCCAAAATAGCTCAAGAAATTCTTGGCTAGTTGTGTCGGGTCATCTTTGAACTCGAAGACAAAAGGCTCCGATTCCTTACCCTCAAAAGTAGGGTCGCCATGGGAACAAAAACCTAACTTTTTTGCTTCTTCTTCAGCTTTCTCCTTCGGTGTCATATTGACGTGAGATGAACATCAAAGCTGAATTCTCTCCCTGTTTATATAACAGAGCTTACCGGCGGTTCATATTCTACCATAAATTGGATGCAATCAGTCTCAAAAAATGAAAAGTCATCATGACATTTAATAAGTTCATTTGGATGTTTTCAAAGAACTTCGAAGTCTTTTCGACTTTCGAAAAATTTGAAGTCATCTCAGCGTGACTGATTTCATTTTATCATCTCATTTTTTCAAAGTATTTCGAAATAATTTATCATTTTTTTGAAAACTTTGAAGGGGGTTTTGTAGGCCTCAAAAAATGAAAGTCACGCTGAGTTGATCAGGACAATATTTCAAAATCACGCTGGAAAACAGCTCATCATTTGTCAAAGTGTAATTATGACTGACAGCACAACAGTCGAAGAATGTCTTCTCATATGCCACGTATGCACAGAACTCGAGAGATCATAGCCGCCTATTGCGTGACTTTTGAAATCTTCTTCAGCAAGACTCAGCCTTCGTCAAGTTGGCGTACCAAAAGAGCTTCTTGTCATTTAATGCGACTGACAAAAGTAATCACTGTCAGAGATTTTGTGTCAGTCGAGGCACGTCGAATCAAGACAGCTGGCAGTCCTGCCTCAATCGAGCGTGGATTATTTTTCTTCCCTCAAATGATATGAGTCAAGTCTGCGTGGATTTTGAAGCTTTTTGCCCCAAGTCTGCGTGGATCCTGAAGTTTCTTTCCCCAAGTTTGCGTGGATTTTGAAGCTTTCTGCCCCGAGTCTGCATGGATTTCGTCTACAACAAGTCTGCGTGGATTTCATCAAATTGGAGTACGTGGCAGCCATGCCACTGATCTCTCGCCTGCGTGTCCTGTAACTTGCACACGACTCATGCATGATCGCCATGTGTCCAACAGTTACAGGCCACGTCCAGTAACTGCTCACAACCTTGCGTATGTTAAATCCTGCATGATTTTCAACTAGGCACAGGCTGTGAAGACAGTTATCTTTTCAGTTATTATTTTTGACTCTATAAATAGAGTTCTTTTTCTCATTCATGGTACAGATACATAGTTATCTAACTTACTGTCAAAATTTTGAGAGCTTTTCTTCTTCGCATAGTCCAAGGGATAAAGCGATCGTCTTCTAGATCGGATTCCTACAGTTGTAATTTTCCCAGATACACAATAAATAAAGTGAATTTATTTATGGAAAACAACTGACAATGTAAACACGAACTCGAGGCTCTTATATGCCTCTCTTACTCGGACACGATACGACCCCGACTCGATTCAGGGTGCTGGACACTTAGAGTAACCCTAGGCGAATCTACCCACGTGATTACGAGACTTCTAGACCCTTGTGTCGTGTCCACGAGACACATGAACTCGTGCACAACGCGGTGACTGAACTGTTTACCCGATTTGGTATTTTAATACCTGGACACGCCGTGTCGTGTCGTGGTGCACACCTGGGGACACCTACAACACGTACACACCTAGGGGCACGATTACTAACCACTGTATGGGCATCTTAGTTAGGTTTTGGGCTTTGAAATCGGGTTTCCCCTAAATATCCTCACTGTGTTCAGTGTTCCCATTTCAGTATATTTTTCAGGTTTTATATTTGAATTTCAATTCTATTTTTGAGTATATATATATATGTATTTGTGTATTTATACATTGTATATGTGAGTGTATGTGTATATGAGTGTGTGTGTCTATGTATAGTGTATGTGAGTGTCTATATATGTATATATGGGTGTGTGAGTGTGTGTTAGTGTATGCATGTGTGTGTGTGTGTGTCCCATTTCTCAGATTTTTGAGAACAGAAAACCCCCCTGCTGTCTAAACACACACACACACCACTGCCTTCCCATGACCCCCCCTCACACACACACCCCCTCACACCCTCACACTCTCACTCTCCTTTCACTCTCTCTCTCTATATGCAGTATACATATATATATAGAGTATTATATATAGTGTATCATATATATATATATATATATATAGGCATTATATATTTAGAGGGGTTATATGGGGGTATTATGTATGTTTAGCTATATACGGTTATATGGATGTGTATGGGTATATATATATATATAAATTATGGTATTATATATATAGTTGGGTATATAAATTAGATATGTATACATATATGTTATAAACTTGATGTTTTAGCCTATGGCCATTAGGGGCTAACCCTAATTGACCTAATGACCCATGACCTAACTAGTTGACCCTTGTTTGACTAGTGTTGACCAAAGTCAACCTTAGGTCAAAACATGACCTAATTAACCTAGAATTGACTAGGATTAACCTAAAATAACTAGTTTAACTAGTTTGGCCATGTTTGACCTAACTTGACTAGTAGACCTAGTTGACTAGATAATTGACCATTGTTGACCAAAGTCAACTATAGGTCAACCATGACCTAATTGACCTAGAGATGGCTTGGATGAACATAGAAGGACTTGTTGACTAAGATTTGACTAAACCCTAGGCTATTAACTAGTTGGTTTAGGTTTGACCTATATATGAGTATATTATTGTGACTTGGGTTTTGTGGAAAGACCTATGTAAATTAAGATACGTATGGGGTTAAGTAGAATACTTAGAGTTGAGTCATGACTTGAGTTGGAGTATGAGATTAGCTTGATTATAGGATTAAGGTTGGTATTATATATATGTATTTATGTGTGATATACTTTGTATGGATAATTGGTTATGCCTTAGCTTTGTGGTATAGAATCTTAGGTATCCTAAGACATGTTAGCCTATGTTTGGTTTTGAGTTAGCCTTATAGAGTTGACCCTTGACCTAATTACCTTATTGACTAGTCTATGATTAACCAAAACCTTAGTTAGTCTAAGATTGACCTAGACTTTGACCTAGTTTGACCATATTGACTAGTCTGACCATTATTGACTAAACCCTAGATAACTTGACTATTTTGGCTAGAATGTTTGACCAAGAGTTGACTTTAACCAAGATTAGACTTGTTTAACCTTGTTTGACCTTGTATGACTTAGTTTAACTTCTTGTGACCTAGTATGACTTAATTTGACTGAAGAGTTGACCAAGTTTGACTTTGACCTAGATTGGCTTAGAATTCATATAGATTGTATTGTAGATTTTATTTACCTTTATTTTGGATATGTCATAACTGTATTGCTCTATTTTAGGACATTGTGACCCTGGTACAGACATCTGATATTACACTACTCTTTCCAGAGTATCAGGCGAGTACATTCTCTGATAGTTCTCTCATTTATTTGTCAATTACTGTATTTCAGTTCTAGTTAGTTCTATGTGATTCTCTGTATCAATACGTATGGATATTTCTGGATTCATGTATCGACACATACCTTACTTGCTGGCCTCTATTACTGGAGTCATTGGAATCATTCCGGAATCATTTCTGGAATCATCATGTATTGGCCAGACTCATCTCGATTCTTTTGTCGATTTTGGATTCACTTGCTGGGCGGGGAAATATTGAGTAAGACATGTAGACATACCCCAAATCCGGAATCTCCTACTGGAATCTACCGGAAGCATAGCCATCTTTTGCCCGATCAATGAGAGATGTGCCTGATACCTACACCCGTTTACATGTCGACCTCGATATTTTAAAAGACACTGTTAGATCATAGTTGGACTCATCCTGGATTCATTGATCACTGTTGGACTTATCTTGTACCAGAAATCATCTGGTATCGGATTATATGGACTGGACTCACACTGGGATTACATTAGACTTATATCGTACTGCCTGGACTCATACATGTTATTCTAGTTCAGTTAGCTTTTATTACAGTCTTCATTGCCATGATTCTTCTCTTGTTTTAGTTACCTTTCTTTTCTTGTATCTTACTGTGTCTCTATGCCATCATTACCTGTATAAAACTGCCATGCTCATCAATAAAACTGTCTATAACTGCTTTATAGTTCTTTGTCATTTACTTGAATTTTTTAGATGAGTTGTACTCATTTCTGTCCTGATTGGACCTGTTGAAAATATTACAGATGATAATCCTGAGGACACATGCCCTACTTACCATGGATCTGGCGAAGGATTAGCTACCTTTGGTCCCGACTCTCAGGAGTGATTCAGGAGTTTAGCTAGTAGACTACTTTAGCTTTCTTGTTTTGTCTTGTTGTATTAAAGTTAAGACATTGAGTTTGTATTAAGTTTGTTTAAGACATTGTTGTATTATTTTAGTAGTTAGTTGTTGTTGTCTTTAATTCCTTAGGTATAACTTCTGTGTTATCTTATCGTGTTTTAGACTGTGATTGAGTATATCCTATCCTTTACTTGTCCTCCATTCGGAGCTGATATCTGGACAAGTATATTATATTCACTGCATGAGATTAGTTAGCAACCTAGGACAGCTTACTACCGCCGACACTGCGGCGTAGGCTGGACTTACCCACTTCTCATGCCCCTATACAGGGTGCGGGTCGTGACACGTTTTTAGTGGTGGCCCATGCAGGTCGAGAGTCGCATTAGTACGATATTGTGGTAGTACGGTGACTTAGTTGTACTGCTGTGAGCCTGCAATAGGATTGAGAGATAGGCTTTATCGGAGAGACACTCAATCACAGTTAGGACTACTTGAGAAGATTCCTGGGATGACCCTTGAGAATCTCATTATAAACTATCTCGAAATTTGATTCTGACAGTATCTGTCTATCTTCCTTGTTCATCGTTGAATTTGATTCTTGGTATTCATATTTGACTTGATTTTCTACCAAGATAACATTATGGGCTAGGTTGCCTCAGTCATGGAATCTAGAGTCTTCTACGGCCATATCAGTTGGTTGGACGATGAGATAGAGTCCGATTTTGGATGTATTTCTCGGGTGTGGGAATTTAAAGTTTTCGCAGCCAAGCTAGCGGCAATGCAAAAATTTTAAATACTATTATTCTAGATATATGTACATTAGTTGTGGACTCTATGGATTATCGCAGCCACACTTACTGGTGTGACAAGGATTCTGGTGACATGGTTCTGGATAGACGGGTATGATTATTAGATTGCAGGATAGATTCCATATAGATGGTGCCCTAGAGAAATTGAGTAGAATATCAGGGTGGGTATCACTTGAGTGTCATGGAATAGATAGAGGGAGCTAGGCCACCTGTAGCTCAGCACCAGAGGGGTGGAGCTTTTGCTATGGCAGTCGAGGAGACTGACGCTGCAGGTGACGGGTTAGCAGGTTTGTCTTTTCTGTCCTTCCTTTCCCATCTTGTTGTGTGATTCCATTAGTACCTGTCAGGATATGCTTGTGATATACTAGATAGTGTAATTACCATGTTTGAGACTATAAAATCATGACCAGTAGGACTATGATTGCATGTTATCTTTTGACTTTGATTGACTGAGGGTTTGACCTAGAAGGAGTACGACCATTTTAATTTCGAGGACAAAATTCTTCTAAGGAGGGTAGACTTGTAACACCCAATTTTCTAAAATTGGGATATTTTGAAAATTTATTATTTTTATTATTAAATAATGGTGTTTTAGTTATAATATGATTTTGGTGAATGTTAGTTAGATTAAAACTATTTTCTAAGTCATGGCTTATGACTTTGGTTAACTACTAGTGTAACACTAGTGTAAACCCTAGAGATTATGTGACTTAGAGACTAACCATGACCATGTAAGCCTAACCATGTGATTAGGATATCAAATTACCACTTTTTAGTCAAAAGGGTATTTTGGTAATTTATTTGAAATTATTTGGATTTATGTGATTTATTATTATTTAATTAGTTGGTTAGTGTCATGTTAGCCCTAACCTAGTTTAGCCTAATCTAGGGGTTAGCCACTAACCTAGAAGACTAAGTGTAGGTATTTACTTTATGTTGTAAATATCTTAGGATTGAAATATCTTAGATATTTGCTTTATAGGATATTTTTCATGAAACCTAGAAAGATCTTCAACCCTTTACCTAGAAGTCAATGTTCCTTCACCTTGAAGCAACCCAAGGACACCCCCCTACCTCCTTGGCTGGCTATAGGACCACCCCCTCTATATATGTACACCCCTTCACAAAAAGTTCCATTTTTATTACTTTGAAACCTTGATTTTTCCCTCAACTTCAACCTTCCACAACTTAGCCATTTTAGCTCCAAATTGAGCCTAGTTTCTTGCATTGGACTCCCCTACACTAGAGGATATCAGTTATGGCTTGCTAGCAAGGATTTGTGAAGCTTTGGACATTGGGAGTTGAAGGGGGTTTTCATTCAAATAGTCCTATTATTGAGGATTTTGCATTCATAGGTAACATGCCCTAAAACCCATTAATATTGTGTTTTCTCTTCATAGTTGCATGCATCTAGGTACCATGGAACTGTAGGTCAAGTTTGGTAGGAAGTAGGTTCGATTTGGTGTCCGTATCGGACACGTATCCATGTTTGAAAAACTGTGTTTGGTGGAATGCCACTTAGGATTTAATGTTGTGTTTTTGTAAAACAAAATACATTTTTGGGTAGCCCTAGGCTTGTAGGACACAACCCTAGTTGACTGAGCATGAAATCGTATCGTGTCCGGGTCCAAATTGGACACGAACACACTGTTGAACACCACACTGTGCATACTGTTAAACCCCACTGTTTGACACTTCGTGTCGTGTCCATACGTGTCGTGGACATGATACAGGAACTTAGACACGTGCCCTGACACCCCACCTATCCTAGGACACGACCACGACACCATAGGTTGCACACACGTGGCCCTAGACTGGCCGACACGCGCACACGAGACTGTGCACGCTGTCCTGCTACTCGACACTGATTGCGAACATGACCCAACACGTGGACACGTGCCACTTGGCACGAGGGTAGGGGCACCCTCTGACAACCTACCCATAAAGTTTCATGCGACCACGTATCATATCGGACACGAAATCATCTCTGCACTGGTCACTCACTAACACTGTAAACACGAACACGAGGCTCTTATACGCCTCTCTTACTCGGACACGACATGACCCCGGCTCGATTCAGGGTGCTGGACACTTAGAGTAACCCTAGACGAATCTACCCACGTGATCACGAGACTTCTAGACCCTTGTGTCGTGTCCACGAGACACATGAACTCGTGCACGACGCGGTGACTGAACTGTTTACCCGATTTGGTATTTTAATACCTGGACATGCCGTGTCGTGTCATGGTGCACACCTGGGGACACCTACGACACGTATACACCTAGGGGCACGATTACCAACCACTGTATGGGCATCTTAGTTAGGTTTTGGGCTTTGAAATCGGGTTTCCCCCAAATATCCTTACTGTGTTCAGTGTTCCCATTTCAGTGTATTTTTCAGGTTTTATATTTGAATTTCAATTCTATTTTTGAGTATATATATATATATATATATATATATATGTATTTGTATTTTTATACATTGTATATGTGAGTGTATGTGTATATGAGTGTGTGTGTCGATGTATAGTGTATGTGAGTGTCTATATATGTATATATGGGTGTGTGAGTGTGTGTTAGTGTATGCATGTGTGTGTGTGTGTCCTATTTCTCAGATTTCTGAGAACAGAAAACCCCCCCTGCTGTCTACACACACACACCACTGCCTTCCCATGACCCTCCCTCACACATACACCCCCTCACACCCTCACACTCTCACTCTCCTTTCACTCTCTCTCTCTCTCTATATATAGTATACATATATATAGAGAGAGTATTATATATAGTGTATCATATATATATATATAGGCATTATATATATAGAGGGGTTATATGGGGGTATTATGTATGTTTAGCTATATATGGTTATATGGATGTGTATGGGTATATATATATATAAATTATGGTATTATATATATAGTTGGGTATATAAATTAGATATGTATACATATATGTTATAAACTTGATGTTTTAGCCTATGGCCATTAGGGGCTAACCCTAATTGACCTAATGACCCATGACCTAACTAGTTGACCCTTGTTTGACTAGTGTTGACCAAAGTCAACCTTAGGTCAAAACTTGACCTAATTAACCTAGAATTGACTAGGATTAACCTAAAATAACTAGTTTAACTAGTCTGGCCATGTTTGAGCTAACTTGACTAGTAGACCTAGTTGACTAGATAATTGACCATTGTTGACCAAAGTCAACTATAGGTCAACCATGACCTAATTGACCTAGAGATGGCTTGGATGAACATAGAAGGACTTGTTGACTAAGATTTGACTAAACCCTAGGCTATTAACTAGTTGGTTTAGGTTTGACCTATATATGAGTATATTATTGTGACTTGGGTTTTGTGGAAAGACCTATGTAGATTAAGATATGTATGGGGTTAAGTGGAATACTTAGAGTTGAGTCATGACTTGAGTTGGAGTATGGGATTAGCTTGATTATAGGATTAAGGTTGGTATTATATATATGTATTTATGTGTGATATACTTTGTATGGATAATTGGTTATGCCTTAGCTTTGTGGTATAGAATCTTAGGTATCCTAAGACATGTTAGCCTATGTTTGGTTTTGAGTTAGCCTTATAGAGTTGACCCTTGACCTAATTACCTTATTGACTAGTCTATGATTAACCAAAACCTTAGTTAGTCTAATATTGACCTAGACTTTGACCTAGTTTGACCATATTGACTAGTCTGACCATTATTGACTAAACCCTAGATAACTTGACTAGTTTGGCTAGAATGTTTGACCAACAGTTGACTTTAACCTAGATTAGACTTGTTTAACCTTTTTTGACCTTGTATGACTTAGTTTAACTTCTTGTGACCTAGTATGACTTAATTTGACTTAGTTTGACTGAAGAGTTGACCAAGTTTGACTTTGACCTAGATTGGCTTAGAATTCATATAGATTGTATTGTAGATTTTATTTACCTTCATTTTGGACATGTCATAACTGTATTGCTCTATTTTAGGACATTGTGACCCTGGTACAGACATCTGATATTATACTACTCTTTCCAGAGTATCAGGCGACTACATTCTCTGATAGTTCTCTCATTTATTTGTCAATTACTGTATTTCAGTTCTAGTTAGTTCTATGTGATTCTCTCTATCAACACGTATAGATATTTTTGGATTCATGTATCGACACATACCTTACTTGCTGGCCTCTATTACTGGAGTCATTGGAATCATTTCGGAATCATTTCTAGAATCATCATGTATTGGCCAGACTCATCTCGATTCTTTTGTCAATTTTGGATTCACTTGCTGGGCGGGGAAATATTGAGTAAGACATGTAGACATACCCCAAATCCGGAATCTCCCACTGGAATCTACCGGAAGCATAGCCATCTCTTGCCCGATCAGTGAGAGATGTGCCTGATACCTACAGCCGTTTATATGTCGACCTCGGTATTTTAAAACACACTGTTAGATCATAGTTGGACTCACCCTGGATTCATTGATCACTGTTGGACTCATCTTGTGCCGAAAGTCATCTGGTATCGGATTATATGGACTGGACTCACACTGGGATTACATTAGACTTATATCGTACTACCTGGACTCATACATGTTATTCTAGTTCAGTTAGCTTTTATTACAGTCTTCATTGCCATGATCATTCTCTTGTTTTAGTTACCTTTCTTTTCTTGTATCTTACTGTGTCTCTATGCCATCATTACCTGTATAAAACTGTCACGCTCATCAATAAAACTGTCTATAACTGCTTTATAGTTCTTTGTCATTTACTTGGATTTTCTAGATGAGTTGTACTCGTTCCTGTCCTGATTGGACCTGTTGAAAATATTACAGATGATAATCCTGAGGACACATGTCCTACTTACCATGGACCTGGCAAAGGATTAGCTACCTTTGGTCCCGACTCTCAGGAGTGATTCAGGAGTTTAGCTAGTAGACTACTTTAGCTTTTATGTTTTGTCTTGTTGTATTAAAGTTAAGACATTGAGTTTGTATTAAGTTTGTTTGAGACATTGTTGTATTATTTTAGTAGTTAGTTGTTGTTGTCTTTAATTCCTTAGGTATAACTTCTGTGTTATCTTATCGTGTTTTAGACTGTGATTGAGTATATCCTATCCTTTACTTGTCCTCCATTCGGAGCTGATATCCGGACAAGTATATTATATTCACTGTATAAGATTAGTTAGCAACCTAGGACAGCTTACTACCGCCGACACTGTGGCGTAGGCTGGACATACCCACTTCTCGTGCCCCTATACAGGGTGCGGGTCATGACATGTCGTCAGTTTGGAAAGAGTTAGTTCTACTGGAGGTGATGAAGCTGATAGAACATTGACAGCAGGAGAAGATGATGCTTGAGGAGCCTCTAGAGCTGGAGTAGGGTTTTCTTGACCTTTTGAATAGTCTCTTAGGTAAGGTTTCCCAGACCTGGTACCAGTTAAGGCTTCTTCTTCGGATACAGGTTCGAAGGACACCATATTACAACTCTTTACCTGGATCTTGTTTCTGGAAGGTTTCTCTTGGCAAGATGAAGAGTTTGTCCAATAACCCAAACCATCCCAAGATTGGTTGTGAGAAAGACATAGGGAAAGAGTTATAGGAGATCCCTTTCCATGGTTCAAACCAGAGGCCTTTTGTAGATTATATCCTATTTTCTTTATTTGTTCACGAGACTGTGGACTATACAGATGGAAAACTGGTTGATATTTGGCTTCTGATTTTGACATTGTTGTTTCAGTAGGGGAAGAAGAAGGATTATCGACTGCCGAGATGAAGAAAATAGTTAGAGGTAGAAGACAATGTTCACCCAACGAAATCATATGACATGATTTATATTTAGTGGCCTTCTTAGACTTGGTGGAGGAAGCCGGCGTTTCAAATTCAGCCACTAAATCTGGATGGATCTACATAATTTTTCCTTTATCAGTAGAAAGAGGAACAAGACCATCAGTTCGTGCAGGTGGAAGATTAAAAATTTTTAGAGTAGTTTTCGGGATGGGGTTGACGCCATCCTCCACAAGTTGAGCCAAAAAATCTCCAAACTGTAGAGAGACGACGTTAACCGTTACAGTTTTCTCGTCTTGTTGGAGAGTGATTGCACCGAAATTGACCATCTCCTGAATTTTACCCTTGAGCACATAGCATGCTCGAGTTGGATGTCCAATAAATCTGTGGTAAACTCAATATTTAGGATGGTCAGTCTTACCAACTTCCTCTGGCCGTTTTGGTTCTTGCAGTTGAAGTTTATTTCTCTTGATCAGACAATCAAAGATACTCATGATATCATCTTCATCAAAAGGGTATTCTTCTTTTGGACATGGTGTCCTTTGTGGTGGTGCTGTTGGGGTAGATGTTGGCTGACTTACATTGATAGCTAGAGCTTCTTTGCCTTTGAGATTAATAGCCAAAGTCTTCTTGCTCTTATGATTGTTCTGACGGCCACTATTATTTGGTGTAGCATATTCATCTTTGTCAAGATTAGGCATTTGAATACCGAATTATTTGAACTTGTCAGCGCTCTCTTCTGCTGCTTTGGCATTCACTATGAAGGAAGGCCAGTCCTGGAACTGTGTTGATCCCGTCCATATGCTGATTATAGGAAACATGTTTGATTTGCAAGTGTCTATAGTCAAAGCATCTGGAGTTCTGAGAGGTATTTTGAGTGCTTTACGGCGGAATCATTCAATAAAACGTTCAGTAGTTTTATTATGTCATTGTTTGATTTTGATGAGAGCAGACATAGTCATGTCATTGGTTTCCTCATAAAATTATTCCAAGAAAATTTGTTTGAAGCCAGAGAAAGAGGTTATACAACTATCTGGTAAACTACGATATCAGTCATATGCTGCACCATCTAAACAACCGACAAGTACTCTAGTAAGAAGAGTATCATTTGGTTGAAGTTGATCAGTCATTACTTCAAAGTGATTGAGATATTGACTTGGAGATGTGCTGTCATCAAACAGCATAATAGTATGGGGTTTGTATTTATGAGAAAATTGGACTTCTTTCTATTCTATGGGATAGAGCTGTTTGATCCCAAGCTTCTGTAATCGTATTTCTGTTTGAAAGCTTCGAATTGAGTGCGTAAAAGTTTTACAGCCTCATTGGTATCTTCCGATGATTGTGGAACAGGGGATTGGTATGATATATTAGGTGTCACGACCCGCACCCAGTGTAAGGGCATGGGAAGTGGTTACGTCCAGTCTACGCCGCAGTGTCGGCGGTTGAACGCTGTCCTAGGTCACATATATCTAACATTTATAAGGTACCTGTACAGTTTATACACTCTGAATGGAGGTGACATAAATAAGTACAACTTAATCACAACTAAGAAAGAAAGTACGATACGATAGAATAAATAAAACACAGAATCCACAGATGATAATACAAGATAGAGCGATAGCTGAAATCTAAGATAAACATCTCCACAATCCAGAGTACAAACTCCAATATATACAAGTGTATCTGACATAACATGAAGATAAATAGAACTAGCCTAGTGTAGAAGCATAAAATAAATTTTCTAGACCAAGTCAAAGAAATTGAGACTTTTACGCAAAGTCAGACTTTACGCAAGGCTCATTAAAGGACTCTATTTAAGTCAGATTCAAATTCTACACGAGCTCTTTTACGCAAAAGCTATACTCCAACTTTACGCTAGGGCGACAGGCTGTCAGACTGCATTTAATGCACGTGATATTGATCTGACAGTATGATTTTCTGACAGAACACTGCACAGAAGCTGAGAATTTTTTTTACCAAACCCAACACTTGTCATTTAGCGTGCAGATGGGCTACTTTACGCTCAAGAGACCGCTTCCTTTACGCATGAAAGCTATTCGAGCTTTTACGCTCAAGGCTTTTGTGTGCGTAGAGTTTATTTGAGCTAATTATACGCTCAAGGCTGTTTTCAGCCACTTTACGCAGGAAGTCTATTTTGGGTTATTTTACGCCCAGTTTGCTACTTTACGCGGAAAGTTTGTTTTGGGTTATTTTTACGCCCAATCTTTTCTGGCTATGTGAGAACGTGGTCTGCTGTCACGACCCGCATCCTAGAGTAAGGGCACGAGACGTGGGTACATCCAGCCTACGCCGCAGTATCGGCGGTAGAACGCTGTCCTAGGTCACAACAACTAACAATTGAAGGTAATAACAGTTATACTCCCCGAATGGGGGTGACATAACAGAAATATAACTCAACCACAGCTAAGGTAGAACAGGTAAGATGGAATGATAATGAAAGATAAAAGATGATAATATCCAGGAAAGAACATCACAGAGATACAACCAGAATTCTAAGTGTCTAAATAATACATATCTCAAAATATCTCAAAATCTAATACAGTAATCAAGAATAGTAAAGACAGTCCTAGTCTAAGGGAGTGTCATCTACAGCTAGTGGATCCTGCTGCTGGTCCAAGTCCAGGCACTCGTCTAGTGTAGCACCGTAGTAGGTAGGACAGAATGCCTCAGCCTCGTCCTCTGTAATATTTCAACAGGTCCAGTCAGGACAGGAGCGAGCACAGTACATCTCAACAAATCATAGCAGGTCAGGATATATAATCATGCTAGAAAGTAAGATATAAGAAACTGAAGAAATATGATAAACAGGAAAGACTGTACATAAATAGCTACAGTATATAGAGAACTGATAGTGTCTAGTGATTCAGAGCACAAGATGGTTATATAAACGGCACGATGTTATACACGAGTAATTTACAGAGGTTGTACACGAGTAATCTACAAGATTGAATACATAACCACTTCTACTCCCCCGCCCCAATCAATACACGAGGATCTGACTAAGTTATGTTATTGTACACGAAGGTCATGTGAATACATGATTATACACGATTTCACACGTTTCGTACACGAATGTCACAAATACAAGGAGTATACGATGTTCACGATAAAGTACACAAACACGAAATACCCGATGTTTCTGCTAAGGGGATAACATCGCCCAACAAGATCCATATAGTACTAATCCATGTTTCTAACGTGTCAGCATCATGTAAAGTAATCTAAAGCAGGAAATATACTCCTAATGCAGGATATGAAATGATCAGAGAATGTACTCGCCTGTAACCGGTAAATCTGAGAGAATATAGACTGTCCGAGGAGTGGTGTCTGTCTCCTATAGAACAGTACAAGTCACTATGAGTCTACAATGATAATACGATGCAAATTAATGCATTCTACATGAAACTAGGTCAATCTAGACCAAAGTCAACTCTGGTCAACCCTAAAGTCAACCCTAGTCAAATAGTCTAATCTAGGTCTAACAAGACTATTCTAGGTTATACCATGTCAAGCCTACCAATACACATCTCTACATGTCATATATCTAGCCTATAGCCTACTAGACACATCTCACACATGTTATTCCCTATAGCTAGACAAACACATATTGGTATACATTATAATCTAGTCAGAATATACCCATATTGGCTATCTATACATTACCCCATACAACCACATATATGTAATACATTTACACACATTCCTATATATAACTATTCTATATAAAGTACAACACTATAATATAGGGTACCTACACATACACTCAATACATATATAGGTATAAAAGCGAGAGGGGCACGCAATGTGTACCAGTGTATGTGTGTGTGTGGAATGATTCCCATTAGTGTGTCAAGGGGGTGTCATAGCTATATACTAGTGTATGTGTAATAGAGAGTGTGTAACAGGGAATGGCAAGAGTTAAACAATGGACAAAGCTAACAGTGAACTAGAGGGCCATGCATTAACAGTTCACAAGAGTCCCAAAAATAGTTTAACAGAAAATCAGATTAAACCCCAACTTCAACCAGATATCTCAGAAAATCATTTAACAGTTCATATAGATACCCACAATCAGTTTACTAATGTTAACCCTCATTTCAGTTTCAACAGTTAACCATAACAGTGTACCCCATATCAAACCAACCCAGAAATTAGTTCAATAGCTCTCAACTTATGCCCAGGTCAACACAACATTACAATTTATAAAAATGAACTCAGTTTTAACCAAAAGGAAGGCCAACATTTCTGTTGACAGCAAGAAGTGTTTCTGTGTGTGTATATTCAGAGTTTTAAGAACAGTGTTTACATTGAATCAACCACAGTGTCAAATCCCATTCCTAACAGTTAAAATACCAAGTTATCAATGGGAAAAGAACCTGGAAATCTCAGGTTTATATTGAACCTAAATCATAGTTTAAACACACTCCATCAGGTTTTAAGGAAGGTTAACTTCCAATCAAAAAATGAGCTATCCTCCTAGCTAAACTAAGGAACAATCTCAGTTAGATGACAGTTTAAACATACCAGCTACAACAAGGCAAGGAAAGGAAATCAATCCAGATTATTACAACAATGCAAACTGGAATGTAGAAGTAACTGGTGAAGTAATCCTTATACTGGAAATTAAATAGTAATGAAGAACATGTATCAGTTATTCATTGAATCAACTAACCCACATACCAATTTTCCTAATTCTCATAATCAAAGTCCATAGTTGAGTTTAACACTTAGATAACATGGATTATAATGTGTGGGTCTCATCATTAGTTGAAAAACAACATAACAACAGGGAATTAGTGGTTTGGAATAACTGGAAATGTATGTATCAGAGCATGTATCAGGAATGCATAGTTTAACCAAAAATTGAGCCACAACTCCACATTAAACCATTCCTAATGTGCAACCTAATATAACAGAGTTTAAACATGATATTTAGAATCTAATTAATTATTAAAACATCATTTAAAAAAATTAAGAACGATTTAAACACGAGAATAAAATTACAGAACACGCACGCACAAAGTGTGTCCCCGTGCACACGGAAATACGTGTCCGACACGACACGAGAGCTCATGAAACTTTACGAGCCTCGTGTCAGACAGTGCCCCATGCTTCGTGTCCATTTTCTCGTGTCGAGGTGGCGTATCCTGTGCGCAGTAGCCCCCGAGTAGCAGGGGAGCTACAGTGCCGCGTGCACGCACCCGCACCCACGTGTTCCCGTGTCCCCCACGACTCGACACGACACGCAAATCACCACACGACACTGGAAACCCCTAAGAACACCTAGGACTAATTTTCTATTCAAATAGATTCCAAAAACTCGAACGAAGTGTCCTTTGAGACATTTCGTCGAACATCTTAACTATCCACTGATACGTGTCCGATACGGACACGTAATGGGTCCAAAACCTAGGGTTAGCCTATCCTACTGTTAGGTTTGGGCTAGGGCATTCCTAAAATGATTTTTAACAGAATTTATGAGCAAAGGAAAGGATTATACCTATAGGTGAACAAGCTCTCAAAAAGTCCCAATGAAATGATTCCTCAAACCACCAAAAATTCTCCAAATTGATTCCTCCCTGTAAAAACTCAATACCAACAGCAAGAACAATGGATTTAGGTCCTATTGCAATTTGTTTGAAGGAATTTGGAGAAAAAATGGGTTTTCTAAGAATTTACAAAGATGGTGACTCACCTCTTCCAAATGGTAATGTTTTCTAAAGAGGCAACCCTAATTTTAGGAGCATATAAATAGAGGGGGCTGACCATAGTGGTCCGGCCAGGATTCCTAGGGTTAGGGCTTGGTTCAATGGGTGTGGGCTATGGGCCATTAAGCCTATTAGTCATAAAATGACTTGTGACTTCACAAGCCATTCCTTAATCAAACTGGCTCCTATTTTCCCCAAATTAATTCCAATGAGTCAACCCTTACTAACTTAAGTCAACCTAGGTTTTCAAATCCTAAACACTTAGTCATGACCTAGGTTAGCCACTAGGTTAGTCTACAAGGTCAACATAAGTCAAAGTCACAAAAACACCAAAATTAATTACTCTAAAAATTACTTAAAAATTACATTAATTATAAATAATAATAATAATTCAAAATTAATTCCAAAATTTTGAAAATGACCAAAATACCCTCAAGCTAGAAAAGTGGTAGTGACAAATCTACCACACTTAAAATAATTTTGTCCTCGAAATTTAAAGGCAAAACTAACTGCTAAGAAGGATAGAAAAGTATACCTCAAGGTCCAAAAAGATAGGGGTACCGCTCGCGCATCTCATCCTCCCGCTCCCAGGTAGACTCTCGTGGAGAATGATACCTCCATGCGACGCGTACCAAGGGTATCACCTGGTTCCTCAATACCTTCTACCGGCGATCCAAAACCTCTACAGGCTGCTCTGGATAACTGAGAGTAGGTCCAACCTCTATCTCCGAGTGATCGATCACATGGCTAGGGTCAGCCACGTACCGTCTCAACTGTGATACGTGAAATACGTTGTGAACTCCCACTAGTGCAGGTGGCAAGTCTAGCCTGTATGACACGTCACCGACTCTCCCGCTGATAACGAAAGGGCCGATGAAGCGCGGGCTAAGCTTTCCACCTCCACCAAACCGTATCGTACCACGAGTCGGAGATATCCGCAGAAAAACCATATCTCCAACCTAATCACAAGCAAGGTCTCAAGTTACTAAAAATCAAATACGATCAATCAAACAAAATAAAACAAAAATATAACCTACTTCTAATCCTATCTCTAAATCTGTACCTCAAACTCCAGCGGCCTCCGGTGGCTATCGGCCCAGTGTCGATGTATGTCCTGCGCCATGCGAAGTCTGTCCCGGATGAGCTTCACCTTCTCGGCTGCGTCAACAACCATCTCTGGTCCCAGTAAAGCTCGCTGTCCAACATCATCCCAAGATAAGGGTGTACGACACCTACGCCCGTACAGAGCCTCAAACGGTGACATCTCAATGCTGGCCTGATAACTGTTGTTGTAAGCAAACTCTACCAAATGCAGGTGATCCTCCGAGGAACCTCCAAAATCTAGGACGCACATCCGCAGCATATCCTCAAGGGTCTGAATAGTCCTCTCTGACTGTCCGTCCGTCTGGGGGTGGTATGCGGTACTAAACTTGAGCTGAGTGCCCAAGCTAGTCTGCAGACTCCTCCAGAAATGGGAAGTAAAGCGACTATCCCGATCTGAGACTATACTGACGGAAACTCCGTGAATCCTGACTATCTGTCTCATATACAACTCCGCGAGCCTCTCTGTAGGCGTACCCACCTTGAATGGCAAGAAGTGGGCCAATTTGGTCAACTTGTCAACGATGACCCAAATCGTGTCTTTCCTTCCTGGTGTACGCGGCAACCCCGATACAAAATCCATGGTAATATGCTCCCACTTCCACTCTGGAATGGGCAACGGCTGCAATAATCCTCCGGGCCTCTGCCTCTCTGCCTTGACCTGTTGACAGATCAAGCATCTAGCTAGGAAGTGGGATACCTCCCTCTTCATCCCGTACCACCAGACATGCTCTCGCAGATCTCTGTACATCTTGTTGGCCCCAGGATGTATAGAGTACTGCGATCTGTGAGCCTCCTGCATAACCTGCTCTCTGAGCTCCCCGCTGGGCACACATAACCGAGAATCGTGCCTCAGGACACCATCTTCTGCAAGTGGGAACTCAACATTCTCCACTCCTGCACTGATCTGCTCTCGGATACACCGCAGAGCCACATCATCAAACTGTGTCACCTTGATCCTGTCCATCAAGTTCGACTGTATCTAAAGGCCCCATAACTGTATCTGCACTCCGGGCACGATCACCTCAATCCCAAGACTCTCTAAGTCTGCAAGCAAGTGCCGATCCATAGTCAAACACATGGCTGTCAGATACCTACTCAAGGCATCGGCAACCACGTTGGCCTTCTCCGGGTGATACTGAAGTGCGATGTCAAAGTCCTTCATCAACTCAAGCCACCTGCGCTGCCTTATGTTGAGCTCCTTCTGTGTAAACACATACTTCAAGCTCTTGTGATCTGTAAAAATCTTCACCCTCTCGCCATACAGATAGTGCTTCCATAACTTCAAAGCAAAGATCACCGCCGCCAGCTCCAGGTCATAGGTAGGGTAGTTCTTCTCATAGGGACACAATTGCCTGGAAGCATAGGCAATCACCTTCCCATGCTGCTGCAAAACGCAACCAAGACCCTTCCCTAAAGCATCACTATAAATAGTGAATCCACCTGATCCTGAAGGCAATGTCAGAATCGGAGCTGTCGTAAGCCGCTTCTTTAACTCATCAAAAGCTGCCTAACACTCCTCTGACCAAACAAACTCAGTATCCTTCCGGGTCAACCGTGTCAACGGCTCTGCAACCCGGGAGAAATCCTGCACAAATCTTCGGTAATATCGTGCCAGCCCCAGGAAACTCTTGATCTCCGCCACTGAAGTCGGTGCTGTCCAAGCCTCAACTGCTACAATCTTCTTGGGGTCAACTGAGATACCATCTCCAGTCACCATATGCCCCAAGAAGTCCACCCGGTCCAAAAAAAACTCACACTTGGAGAGTTTCCCATAAAGCTGCTCCTGCCTGAGAGTCTCCGACACTATCCGCAGATGCTCCTCGTGCTCCTCCTCTGTCTTGGAATATATCAAGATATCATCAATGAACACCACCACGAACTTGTCCAAGTACTGGTGGAACACCTTGTTCATTAGATTCATAAACACTGCTGGTGCATTGGTTAGCCCAAATGGCATAACCATAAACTCAAACTGCCCGTACCGCGTCCTGAAAGCGGTCTTGGGTATATCCTCCCTCTTCACCTTCACCTGGTGATAACCCGACCTCAAATCAATCTTGGAGAACACCCGAGCTCCCCTCAACTGATCAAACAGATCATCGATCTGCGGCAGTGGGTATCTGTTCTTGATTGTCAGGTTGTTAAGTGCCCTGTAGTCGATACACATCCGTACCGACCCATCCTTCTTGGGTACAAAGAGTACCGGTACACCCCAAGGTGAAGAACTCGAGCGAATGAAGCCCTTGTCCTGCAGCTCATCCACCTGCTTCTTCAGCTCCACTAACTCGCTGTTGTTCACTCAATAGACATGCTGGGAGATCGGTTCTGCGCCGGGAACCAAGTCTATCGAGAACTCTACATCTCTGTCCGGTGGAAGCCCTGGCAACTCCTCTGGAAATACGTCCATAAACTCTGCGATCAAGGGATGCGGAGCCACCTGCTCCTCAACTGAAGCTCCACAAAAGACTCTACCGTCCTGCTCTGCCTGCCGTCGGGTGTACTCAAACTCTGGCTCTCCTGGCACCCCGAACAAAACTCTACCCCCACGGCAATCAATGCGGGCGTGGTGTCTACTCAGCCAGTCCATACCTAATACAATATCGTAGTTCGGTAATGGCATGACTAGTAGACTCACCCCCAACTCTCGGCCTCCCAATATGACACTCTGCCCTCTGCAAACATCACTCACGAGGATGACCCTACCCCCGGTCGTGATCTTGTAGGTCCTAGGCAATGGTTCAAAAACCAAACTGTGTCTAATGGCATACGATACAGACACAAAGCTGTGGGAAGCCCCGGAATCAAAGAGTGCAAAAGCTGGAAGGGAATCTAGGAGAACCGAACCTGCTATCAGCTCTGCGATGGCCTCGACATCCTCAGCTGCCATGGCAAAAGCTCGCCCCTGCTGTCCACCTCGAGCCTGCTGCTGGTGCTGCTGGAACCTCTGCTGCTGGGTCTGCAGGACTGGTCCCCTCTGCTGGCCTGCTGGAGCCTTGGCTGCCCTAGCTCCCCCTGCTACCGGACACATCGATGCAACTGGACACTCTCGCATCTGATGGTCTGCTGATCTACACATCAAGCATCTACCGAGTCTCTTCCTACACTCGTCCTACTTGTGCCCAGGCTTCTTGCAGAAAGTACAACTAATAGCCTGCTGCCTGGGTGCCTGCTGCCCTCTCTGCTGCTGGTGCTGCACCTGCTGAAAAGGTGTACGGCCCTGATGCTGATACTGCTGCTGAGCTGGCCTCTGCTGCTGCTGCTGCTGGAAGTGAGGCCTCTTGGCCTGCCCCTGACTGCTACTGCCACCCTGGAAGTCACGACCCCTCTTCAGCTTCAGCCCTAGGTCATCCTCCGCTGCCATATCCCCAGAAAATATCTCAGCAAAAGTGGCATTCCGGTCGCTCTTAGTCAGCGACCGAATCTCTCTAATCAGACCTCG
Organism: Iris pallida; assembly: GCA_029216955.1. NCBI lineage: Eukaryota > Viridiplantae > Streptophyta > Magnoliopsida > Asparagales > Iridaceae > Iris > Iris pallida. Next base: position 1,053,239 of record JANAVB010029216.1, on the reverse strand, counting down.
GCGAAACTTCCTCGCCTTCGTCCTCTCAGTCAAGTCATCAATGAACCGGGCCAATCTACAGAACTCCCCGGCATACTAAGCTACCGTCCGGTTCCCCTGAACCAGAGCCTCGAACTGTGCCTCGATACCTCCCAAGGCAACATCAGGAAAGAACTGCTCCTTGAACAGCTCCTTGAACTGGGCCCAAGTCTGGCCCTCAACCCCTACTCTGGGATCTGCCTGATACCATGCTCGGGCCAAATCCTGCATCTGGCTGCCCGCCGCCTCGATCGGGAGTCTAGCTGGTATCTCTGCTAGTCAGAAGATCTCCTCAATATGCTCTATCCAGTCGTCTGCAACGTGGATGCCCTCTGTGCCGAAGAACTTCCGAGGATGCATCTTCTGGAAGTCCTGAATGTCCTTCTCCCTCCGACGGGGCTGCTGCTGGGTCCCCTGAGCTGTGATCATCTCGACTGTGGTGCGAACCAGCTGGTGCGCCTCGTCGATCCCCTGCCTGAAATCTGCAGTCTGTCTCGTCTGCTGCTGCTGGTAGGACTCAAGAATCCTCTCCACGATCCACGAAGGAGAAGAGATGTGCAGCATCTACCATCCCCGCAGGCGGAGGCTGCTGCGGTGGAAGGATCTCAGGAATCACAACTGGCCTCCTGCCTGCTGGAGGTGCTCCTCCAAAAGTGGCAGAAACACTGACTCCTGAGGGCTGCACTGGCCCTGTGGCACTGGGAGCTGACTGCTGGACACGAGAGGTGGCAGACCCCTCTCCAGCATCTTCCGTCATGGGGCGATACGATCGCATCTCAACCATCCTGGAGACACAGATCAAACAAGAAGCAATTACTGAAAATGAGTCAAAAAATCAAAGGAGGACAATTTAAATTTCTAAGAAAGACAATAAGCAACAAAATAGATATACGGAATCAGATAAGGAATTTTTCTAGTGTGATTGAGTACCTTCAAAAATATGCTAATTCCTACTGCAGGCTGCAGCGATATTCTAGTTCGAATACCACTACATTTCCAACCTAGACCTGCATGGACCACCACTAAAAATGTGTCACGACCCGCACCCTAGAGTAAGGGCACGAGACGTGGGTACGTCCAGCCTACGCCGCAGTGTCGGCGGTAGAACGCTGTCTTAGGTCACAACAACTAACAATTGAAGGTAATAACAGTTATACTCCCCGAATGGGGGTGACATAACAGAAATTAACTCAACCACAGCTAAGGTAGAACAGGTAAGATGGAATGATAATTAAAGATAAAAGATGATAATATCCAGGAAAGAACATCACAGAGATACAACCAGAATTCAAAGTGTCTAAATAATACATATCTCAGAATATCTCAAAATCTAATACAGTAATCCAGAATAGTAAAGATAGTCCTAGTCTAAGGGAGTGTCATCTACAGCTAGTGGATCCTGCTGCTGGTCCAAGTCCAGGCACTCGTCTAGTGTAGCACCGTAGTAGGTAGGGCAGAACGCCTTAGCCTCGTCCTCTGTAATATTTCAACAGGTCCAGTCAGGACAGGAGCGAGCACAGTACATCTCAACAAATCATAGCAGGTCAGGATATATAATCATGCTAGAGAGTAAGATACAAGAAACTGAAGAAATATGATAAACAGAAAAGACTGTACATAAATAGCTACAGTATATAGAGAACTGATAGTGTCTAGTGATTCAGAGCACAAGATGGTTATGTAAACGGCACGATGTTATACACGAGTAATCTACAGAGGTTGTACACGAGTAATCTACAAGATTGAATACATAACCACTTCTACTCTCCCGTCCCAATCAATACACAAGGATCTGGCTAAGTTATGTTATTGTACACGAAGGTCATATGAATACATGATTATACACGATTTCATACGTTTTGTACACGAATGTCACAAATACAAGGAGTACACGATGTTCACGATAAAGTACACGAATACGAAATACCCGATGTATCCGCTAAGGGGATAACATCGCCCAACAAGATCCATATAGTACTAATCCATGTTTCCAACGTGTCAGCATCATGTAAAGTAATCTAAAGCAGGAAATATACTCCTAATGTAGGATATGAAATTATCAGAGAATGTACTCGCCTGTAACCGGTGAATCTGAGAGAATTTAGACTGTCCGAGGAGTGGTGTCTGTCTCCTATAGAATAGTACAAGTCACTATGAGTCTACAATGATAATACGATGCAAATTAATGCATTCTATATGAAACTAGGTCAATCTAGACCAAAGTCAACTCTTGGTCAACTCTGGTCAACCCTAAAGTCAACCCTAGTCAAATAGTCTAATCTAGGTCTAACAAGACTATTCTAGGTTATACCATGTCAAGCCTACCAATACACATCTCTACATGTCATATATCTAGCCTATAGCCTTCTAGACACATCTCACACATGTTATTCTCTATAGCTAGACAAACACATATTGGTATACATTATATCTAGTCAGAATATACCCATATTGGCTATCTATACATTACCCCATACAACCACATATATGTAATACATTTACACACATTCCTATATATAACTATTCTATACAAAGTACAACACTATAATATAGGGTATCTACACATACACTCAATACATATATAGGTATGAAAGAGAGAGGGGCACGCAATGTGTACCAGTGTATGTGTGTGTGTGTGGAATGATTCCCATTAGTATGTCAAGGGGTTGTCATAGCTATATACTTGTGTATGTGTGATAGAGAGTGTGTAACAGGGAATGGCAAGAGTGAAACAATGGACAAAGCTAACAGTGAACTAGAGGGCCATGCATTAACAGTTCACAAGAGTCCCAAAAACAGTTTAACAGAAAATCAGATTAAACCCCAACTTCAACCAGATATCTCAGAAAATCATTTAACAGTTCATATAGATACCCACAATCAGTTTACTAATGTTAACCGTCATTTCAGTTTCAACAGTTAACCATAACAGTGTACCCCATATCAAACCAACCCAAAAATTAGTTCAATAGCTCTCAACTTATGCCCAGGTCAACACAACATTACAATTTATAAAAAAGGAACTCAGTTTTAACCAAAAGGAAGGCCAACATTTCTGTTGACAGCAAGAAGTGTTCCTGTGTGTGTATATTCAGAGTTTTAAGAACAGTGTTTACATTGAATCAACCACAGTGTCAAATCCCATTTCCAACAGTTAAAATACCAAGTTATCAATGGGAAAAGAACCTGGAAATCTCAGGTTAATATTGAACCTAAATCATAGTTTAAACACACCCCATCAGGTTTTAAGGAAGGTTAACTTGCAATCAAAAAATGAGCTATCCTCCTAGCTAAACTAAGGAACAATCTCAGTTAGATGACAGTTTAAACATACCAGTTTTCAGGGAACTACAACAAGGCAAGGAAAGAAAATCAATCCAGATTATTACAACAATGCAAACTGGAATGTAGAAGTAACTGGTGAAGTAATCCTTATACTGGAAATTAAATAGTAATGAAGAACATGTATCAGTTATTCATTGAATCAACTAACCCACATACCAATTTTCCTAATTCTCACAATCAAAGTCCATAGTTGAGTTTAACACTTAGATAACATGGATTGTAATGTGTGGGTATCATCATTAGTTGAAAAACAACATAACAACAGGGAATTAGTGGTTTGGAATAACGGGAAATGTATGTATCAGAGCATGTATTAGGAATGCACAGTTTAACCAAAAATCGAGCCACAACTCCACATTAAACCATTCCTAATGTGCAACCTAATATAACAGAGTTTAAACATGATATTTAGAAACTAATTAATCATTAAAACATCATTTAAAAACATTAAGAACGATTTAAGCACGAGAATAAAATCACAGAACACGCACGCACACAGTGAGTCCCGGTGCACACGGAAATACGTGTCCGACACGACACGAGAGCTCGTGAAACTTTGCGAGCCTCGTGTCAGACAGTGCCCCATGCTTCGTGTCCATTTTCTCGTGTCGAGGTGGCGTATCCTGCGCGCAGTAGCCCCCGAGTAGCAGGGGAGCTACAGTGCCGCGCGCACGCACCCGCACCCGCACCCGCGTGTTCCCGTGTCCCCCACGACTCGACACGACACGCAAATCACCACACGACACTGGAAACCCCTAAGAACACCTTGGACTAATTTCCTATTCAAATAGATTCCAAAAACTCGAACGAAGTGTCCTTTGAGACATTTCGTCGAACATCTTAACTATCCACTGATACGTGTCCGATACGGATACGTAATGGGTCCAAAACCTAGGGTTAGCCTATCCTACTGTTAGGTTAGGGCTAGGGCATTCCTAAAATGATTTTTAACAGAATTTATGAGCAAAGGAAAGGATTATACCTATAGGTGAACAAGCTCTCAAAAAGCCCCAATGAAATGATTCCTCAAACCACCAAAAGTTCTCCAAATTGATTCCTCCCTGTAAAAACTCAATACCAACAGCAAGAACAATGGATTTAGGTCCTATTGCAATTTGTTTGAAGGAATTTGGAGAAGAAATAGGTTTTCTAAGAATTTACAAAGATGGGGACTCACCTCTTCTAAATGGCAATGTTTCCTAAAGAGGCAACCCTAATTTTAGGAGCATATAAATGGGGGTGGCTGACCATAGTGGGCCGGCCAGGATTCCTAGGGTTAGGGCTTGGTTCAATGGGTGTGGGCTATGGGCCATTAAGCCTATTAGTCATAAAATGACTTGTGACTTCACAAGTCATTCCTTAATCAAACTAGCTCCTATTTTCCCCAAATTAATTCCAATGAGTCAAACCTTACTAACTTAAGTCAACCTAGATTTTCAAATCCTAAACACTTAGTCATGACCTAGGTTAGCTAGGTTAGTCTACAAGGTCAACATAAGTCAAAGTCACAAAAACACCAAAATCAATTATTCAAAAAATCACTTAAAAATCACATTAATTATAAATAATAATAATAATTCAAAATTAATTCCAAAATTTTGAAAATGACCAAAATACCCTCAAGCTCGAAAAGTGGTAGTGACATCTGCATACATAGCTTTCATGCCACACTTATCAAGGAACGTGTGTACGTGCTCTCCTCAAATTATTAAAGTTGTGGGACACGTGTCACCATGCGTAGAGATCAAAACTCTACATGGGACACGTGTCATCACGCGTGAAGATTGATTTCCAATCAAGGGTGGCAGTTACTTGCGTTGAGACCCAATTTGGTTGCTTTTTACGCATAATGGGTTTAGTCTATAAATAGACTTATTTTTAACATAACACAGATCAACAGAGAGATAAAAATAAGGAGATTCTGAGAAAAAAACTCATACTTTCAGAGTGATATTTCCCAGAAGCATTTCTTCAACTTTTTCTCAAGAACAGGGTGAAGCAAGGCAGGAAAGCATTCGACTGTGCCATCAGTGCCGTTGTGTCGATACCTTTCTGGTGACTTAGTTCTTCTGATTGTTCATCTTCCTCAAGCAGTTCTCTTTATCATCATCGTGTGGTCCAAGGAACAAAGTGATCGTTATCAGATCAGACTTCTACAGCAATACTCTCCAGAATCTATTTGTACTTTTATACTTTTTCTCGTTTTCTTTCAAAAGCCAATTTTAGGTATTTTGTTAAGTGAAACAAAATGGCGACTCTGCTAGGGGCGAATTTCTCCTCTGACGAAAAGGTAATTACTCAATACGATGATGTGTCGGTTGGATCGACAAAGAAGACTCTGGTTGTGCAATTTGACTAGACTGCTTACAAAAAAATGCTCCGCACTGGGGGTAGTACTCGCTACTCCAATGTGCAAAAATCACGAAAGGTGAGAAAAGTTTGGATTCCTAAATCTAATACATCCTCTGATCTTCCTGCTGTCTCTAAAGGTAAGGGAATTCTTCCCACTCCTGTTGTAGAGGCTCCCGTCTGTGATGAGGCAGTTCCTACTCCAGTGCCGCGCCCCGGGCGTAAAAACCAGTCTCCCGTCTGTGATATGGTAGACACCCAAGTTTTACACCTTGTATGTAAAAACCAGTCTCCCGCCTGTGACGTGGTAGACACCCAACTCTTACGCCCAGTGCGAAAAATCAGTCTCCCGTCTGTGACGTGGTAGACACTCAAATCTTACGCTCTATGCGTAAAGAAAAATCTTCCATCTGTGACGTGGCAGATGTCTCTGTTTTGTGCTCTACGCGTAAAGGTAAATCTCCTATCGGTGATATGGTAGATAAAATTCACAATGATGCTTTTGCATCTAAAATGAATTTGCCTATACGCATGCAGCGTAAAAGCAAGACTTCTGTTGTTGGTAAAACTTCTGTTTCTCACCAACAACCCTCTTATAATGCTTTACGCAAGGTACCAAACCTTCAAATTATGCGTAATGCTGATAGAGTTCTTTGTGCACAAAAATCTCAAGATTTATGCACACAACTCCAAGCGCGTAAAAACATACAATTTTGTTCTGCTAATGAAGCCAGTAACCTTCTTTATACGCAAGGGACTAAACATTTCTCTGGCCCAAATGTAATAAAGAAGACAACTCCTTCTACTCCTTCTGATTTACGCGAGTTACTTGCACAAAAGCGTAAAAATAGAAAATCTCCTGTGACACTCTTCCAAGAAAATCATCATTGTGAGTGTCACCAGATTGTAATCAAATGTTGCTGCTCGGCTTCTAAACGGTCAGTTTTTGATCGATTAAGCTACAATGTAATCAGCAATTGATTGATGGCCAAGAACATGAGTTGGCCTATGCTTCAGTCAACATGGCATCTCATGTCAGTAGAGGACGACGTCCAAGACGCAACTCGTCCCGGACTCTAAGTCAGCAACAGTTCAACCGGCTCCTGGATACTTTTGAAGGGGTATACCAAAATACTCATTCAAAAAGTCAAAGATCATTGCAATCTTCAGATTCAGAAGCTGGGGGTACTCAGTCCTTGGAGTCAGAAACAGATAGTGTGGATTCTTATCTCTATACCAATCCTTCCATATCCACAAGAGAAGTTGAATCCTATGCTATTGGAGATGAACCGGAGACGTCTACTTCTAACACAGAACAACGTTTGTCTGCGGTAGAGCAATCAATAAAGGACATGCTTGCTATGATGCAAAATATGCATCATATTATAATAACTCAACAAACGGTCTAACTGGCAGTGATAACACCAGTAACGGCCCCAACTCAAGATAGTCAAAGGGTTCACATACCTTTGAACAATCTTAATCAAGAGCCTGCTGTTAATCAGAACTTTGCATCTCCTGATCCTTTTATTCTAGAGGATGTATCACCTCCGGTGGGGGTTCCGGTACATCCAACTACTATTCAATCGAATGTGCTTCCTCAAACTAGTGAAGCAATTCAAGCTGTGTGTGAGCTAAAAGCACAATTTGAGGTTCTTAAGCACAAGGATCAACTCCAGAGGTTAGGGATCAAGCAACCTTATCCTCCTCATTGGAATGATGTGCCCTTTCCTCCAAAGTTCAAGCCACAATCCATGGTATTATTTGATGGAAAGGCAACTCCTAGTCAGTATATCAATTATTTTGATATTATGACTGTGCATTTGCAAAAGAATGATGCTCTCCTCACCCGAGTCTTCATTGGGTGTTTAACGGGTTCTGCATATGACTGGTATCGCAGTTTGTCCGATAATTGCATTTCGTCTTTTGACGAATCTAAAGCAATATTTCTCTCTCATTTCTATGAAGGAGGCATGGACATGAATATGTCTTCCTTAATAGAAATTAAACAGAAAGAGAAAGAGGATACTCGAACATTTATTGAACGTTTTTGACAGGCTATCCTGAAAATGCCTCCTGGTATGCTAGATTCAGCATTAATTGATACATGCAAAATGAATCTGCGACCAACCATTACTGTTTTTACGGGCTCTCAATTCACAGATTGGGCCTCGTTTATTATAGCAGCAGTTTCAGCCGAGACCAATGGTAGGTTGGCTCATGAACATGGGATGATCTTCGCCTCAGAAGATAAAGGGAAGAAAACCTCTTCAAGTAACAATTTCGGCAATCGTAATGGGAAAGGGAAGGAAACCTTAGTGATGAACCTTTTAAAACCTAAAACGACGCCAAGTAATCCGGAGTCTTCTAAGCCAAAAGAAGAGTATTCTTTTGATGACAGTGATATCCCAGGGATATTCCAATGTCTGGTGAAGAGTGGCAAACTCCAGATTCTCGAGCCAAAAAGACCTAATGAAGTGAATCTGACTGATAATCCCAAATATTGTATCTATCATAGATACATAAATCATCCTACCAAGGCTTGCTACGTCTTGAAGAAGAAAATCCAAGAGTTGATAAATGCTAATGCCATTGTTTTAACCAATGATGAGTATACAGTTACAACCAATATAATTTCTCTTCAATTTGGAAGTTTTACTCCACAGCAAGTTCCAGATGGGATTATCCCAATTCCAAAGGCGACGATGAAGATTGTGAATATCCCGCCTGCTAGAGAGCAAAATGCAGGATTATTGCCTCTTATATTGAAAAATAGTGAAATCATGTAGGTACACCCTGACTTAGTACCTGAAATAGAGGATTAAAGTAAAACTTCAAAATCCAAGAAAGGTAGAAAAGTCAAATCCTGTAATATGATTTCTCATGTTGTAACCCCGGACCACGATGATTTGGATCATCTATGGGATGGCATTCCTTTGGAGGATAGACTAAGGGGTTTGAATATATGCCCTCCATGTTTGGCTCCTCCTACCAAACTCAAACTTACTCATCAGCAATGGTTAGCAATGAATAGTATTCCTTTGTACAGGGCACAACAAGTCTTTGCTGCTTATGAGAAAGCTCCCGTAGGAGTTTTTCCTCCTGTCCCGAATACCCCTACTCTTGTGGCTACAGAGGACTCTGTTTCTTCTTCCTCTGTTGAACCATCTGTTAAAAGTCCGCTACCCGTTCATATGTACAGTCAACAATCAGTCCATCTCATGAAAAAGATGGGCTATGACTTTCAAAAGGCGGAAGGCTTGAACTATGATAAAGGAATGCGACTTCCTTTATAAATTCAAGGTCAAAAATCTACTCTCGGATTGGGATTTGAGGTCCCTCATAAAAATCCTCACAAAAAGAAGACTAAGGGAAAGAAGACTAAATCCTGTAATATGGTACTTCATTCTCCTGAGTCTGAAGAGGAAACTTTTGCTGGTACGAGATCTGGTAAAGAGTACCACAAAGATTATGAGGGAACTTCAAAAGAAGCAGAGGACGTTGCTGAAATACTTCCAGCTCAGCCATTTCTATTCCTACTGAGGCAAAATCTTCTAAACCATCTATGGTTGAGAAAGGAAAACAGAAAGCAGTACGCTTTGACGTCCCACTGAAATCTGCTTCAAATCAAGGAGTAGTGATGAAGCCCTACAAGTTTGACATTCTAGCCCAATTAGCTAATACTCCGGCTAGACTCTCTATCTTTGAGTTACTTTGTCTTTCTAAAGAAAGTCGAGAAACTCTGAGCGAAGCTCTGCTACAAGAAGATTCTTGTCTAGCTCAACTCAAGAGTCCTGACAATATACCAGTGTCGTGTCCTCAATGCCATAGTGTGATGGAATCAATTTCTAACATCACCTTCACACAAGAATATATGCTGTTGAAGCATAATAGACACGACAGACCTCTGTGTTATACAAGGTATATTGAATCTACTGAAATTGACAGGATATACATTGATCATGGGTCTTCTATCAGCATTATTCTCTAAAGTATGCAGCGACCATTGAGGATTCCTACTAGTGACTTGACATACACTAGTACAATAATTGTTGGTTTCAACTCTAGAAAGAGTAAATCATTGGGGAAATTTCGTCTGAGGATTCAAATTGGTGATCTTCAAACCATGGCTACTTTCTATGTCATCAACTCAGATGTGTCTTACAACATCCTACTTGGAAGACCATGGATACATGAGCACAACATTGTTCCTTCAACTCTACATCAGTGCTTTAAATATGTGGATTCTCAGGGGATTGTAAAGACTGAATTTGCAGATCTCAATCCGTTCAAAGGTGTCAAAGCTTATTTCTCTGATTCGATACTCTACACATAGGAGCATGTGAAGGAGATCTCAATCCGTTCAAAGGTGTCAAAGCTTATTTCTCTGATTCGATACTCTACACATAGGAGCATGTGAAGGAGATCTCAGATATAGCCGAAGATCGATCGCCTCCAAAAGAGCAATCACCTTCAGAGGACCAATCGCCTTCGGAAGAGCAACCTTTGAAGATTAAGGACAAAGGTCGAATTTAACCCTAACCTGTCAATGACGAACCACTAATGATTAAGGTTAAAGGAAGAACTCGAGCTTCGTTTGAGGAATCTGTGAAAATTTCAGTCAAGAGCCAAGTTCAACCTCTCATGATCAAGGTTAAAGGACGTACTTCTCGTACAACTGATCCAGAACCATTGGTCATCAACCTCGAAAAATCTACGCCGAAGACGGATGCTGGTCCGTTAATGATTGATCTAAAGCGTAGTAGTCAATATGTAAATGATGTAAATATTGATCATTCTGTACTTTCTCATATTAATGAAGATTTCCTTTTGGAGTATATGGCTGTCAAATTTATTGAAAGAATGACTTTATCTGCTGATAACGAAAGTCATCAACAAAAAAATGACATAAATACAGAGGAAACCTTATATATTAATCATAAAGAGAATTTTTTTCCTCCTCATGTCGATGTTGGACCCTATGCTTAGAGGTTCCTAATATCTTCAACATCTTCTCCTTATCTTCTACCTATAACCTCATTATCACAAGCTTGTGTAACTTTTAGACACCATGAAGAATCTTATTGTGTGGTCCCGTCTAATAAAAAAAATAAGCATCAAATTGTGTTTGAGTTGGCTAGAAATATCCCTGTTATCCAGACAGATATTCTCGAAAAGAAGGACAAGGGAAAAATCAGAGTTGATAGATATAGTCAACAATCTCTTAAGATTATCCAGAACATGGGATACGATCTGAAAACCATGTTAGGTCTCAATCAGGGTAAAGGTAGCCGAATACCATTATGTAGTGAACCGTTCTATCAATAAATTCGACATGGTTTGGGATACGATCCATTCCACATGTTTAATGAAGAGATACAAGAAGAATTTTCTTACAGTTCTTCACAATCCTCAGATTCTGAAGAAATTCAGTTTATTGAATCTGATTCACCCCACATGATTAAGGAAGATATGGAAGAAGAATTTTCTTCCAGTTTTTTACAATCATCATATTCTAGTGGGGTCCATTATGTCGAATCTCAACATACCTTTTCGGTCAACATGGTTCAAACCGAAAGTGAATCTGAACTATTTGAAAATGATCCTTGGGCCCAACAAATGGATACTCAGTGGGAGCTTAGATTTGAACAACGACATCTACCCATAGAAGATGAAGTCATCCAGATTGATGTTGGAGACGAAACAACGTCGAAGCCCATATTTATCAGCAAAAACCTTTCTGAAGATGAAAAAGAAGAGTTGATAAAGCTGATAAAAGAATACATTGACATATTTGCATGGAGCTATGAGGATATGCCAGGTCTAGATCCTAAAATAGCTACCCACAAGCTCAATATTCTTCCTAATGCCAAGCCTGTAAAACAACAGCAACGGTATTTTCGACCAGATATGATGGATGCAATTGAAGCAGAAGTCAAAAAGCTGATTACATGTGGCTTTATTCGTGAAGAACAACACCCAGATTGGGTCGCCAATATTGTTCCTGTTATGAAAAAGAATGGAAAAGTCCGAGTCTGCATAGATTTTCGAGATCTTAACGCAGCTTGTCCAAAAGATGAATTTCTACTTCCAATCACTGATGTCATAATAGATAATACATGCGGTTTTGAATGTATGTCTTTCATGGACGGATTCTCAGGATACAATCAGATTAAGATGCATCCAGGAGATGCGAAGCATACTGCTTTTCGTACACCCCTTGGAGTTTATTGCTATACGGTTATGCCTTTTGGCCTGAAAAATGCTGGTGCTACGTATCAACGGGCCATGAGCAATATTTTTCAAAAACGTCTGCAGAAAATAGTAGAATGTTATGTGGATGACATTGCTGTCAAAAGTCGATCAAAAGATGATCACATCCAAGACTTGAAGACAGTATTTGAGTTGATGAGTCAACATCAGCTAAAAATGAACCCCACTAAGTCTTTCTTAGGGGTTTCCAGCGGCAAATTTTTAGGATTTGTCATCACTTCTCAAGGTATCCATGTTGATCCTGATAAGATTAAAGCAATTCTCGAAATGCGTCCTCCATGCAATTTGAAAGAATTCCGTGGCTTTCAAGGTCATATTGCCTATATCAGGAGATTTATATCCAATCTTTCTGGAAGATATCAACCTTTCTCTCGTCTATTGAAGAAGGGTGTGTCATTTATTTGGGATGAAGCATGCCAACAAACATGTAATGACATCAAACAGTACCTCACAAATCTACCTGTCTTAGTACCCAGTAGTGGGAAGACCCTTTTTGCTCTATGTTCGAGCATTGGATCATTCTCTTGGTGCTCTTCTTGTACAGAAAAGTGATATGGGTCATGAGCAGGCAATTTATTATCTCAGCCGTATGATGGTTGGAGCTGAACACAGGTATACTCCTGTAGAAAAAGAATGTCTGGCTTTGGTATTTGCCATTCAAAAGATACGACATTATGTGACGGGACAGACTATTCATGTCATATCCAGAATAAATCCTATTCGGGTATTGATGAAGAAACCAAGTATTCTTAACTCTCGGTTAGCTACCTGGGCAATGTTGCTTACTCCCTATGACATGGTCTATGCACCTCAAAAATCAGTGAAGGGTCAAGCATTAGCTGATTTCTTAGCAGCTCACCCTATACCTGAAACTTCTAAGTTATATGAGGGCATTCCAGATGAAGTCGTAGATTGTAACATGATTTTGAAGGATGACATTTGGCAACTATATTTTGATGGAGCATCGAGGGTTGGACCTAAAGGCAATATTATTTTTGGAGTGGGCATTGTTTTGGTCTCTCCTGATAAACTGGTTATATACCGTGCTTATTCTCTCAATGAACCATGTTCCAATAACGTGACAGAATATAATGCTTTGCTAATTGGTCTTCAAGTAGCAAAACAATTGGACATTGAGTTCTTGGAAGCATATGGAGATTCTCAACTGATCGTTAATCAGGTTAGAGGTACATATGAAGTCAGAAATCATGACCTCATTCCTTATCATCAAGTGGTAATCGAATTAGTCCTTTCATTCAAAGGACTTTTCGTTGAATTCGTACCACGATCTCAAAATTTGGAAGCTGACGCTCTAGCTAGTCTAGCTGCAGAATTAGCAGTTCCAATCAGAAGACAAAATACCATTACTTTGTTAGATCGAGATTTATTCTGTGTCAAGAATAATTTGCATATTGAACAAAGTTATGTTACTGAATCAAATCAACAGCAAAAAGATTGGAGAAGTCCATTTATTGACTATGCTTTCTACGGGATTTTACCTGAAGATCCAAAGAAAGTTGTGTCAATCAAAAGACGATCATTTCGTTTTTACTATGATTCTTCTATGCATATGTTGTATCGTCGTTCTTATGACGGACTTTTGCTGTGTTGTCTCTCTGAAGATGAAGCTAAACAAATACTCCGTGAACCTCATGATGGTATCTGTGGTGCTCATCAACCAGGTCTGAAATTGTAGGACCGTATTAGAAGAATGGAATATTATTGGCCTTCTATGATAGCAGATGCTGTGGATTATGCCAGACGGTATAAAGCATGTCAAATTCATGCTGATTTTATTTATCAACCATCTGAATTCTTACATCCTACGACAGCTTCTTGGCCTTTCTGTCACGACCCGCTCACGAATAATCGAACACGAGTCGGACACGTCCAGCCTTTGTCGTTAGACACAACAAAGTAAGTTGTACCAATCTAGGAAAAACTAACCAGATATCAAGACAAGTATGAAAACACAGCATCTATAAACGTATCCCATGATAGAAGTACATGTCTCAGAATTTATTACATTCCAGCAAATGAAAGTAAGTCTACTAGTCTCAATACATGGAAATAATATAGAAATACTAAGGTAAGCTCTAGGCTTCTGCAGCCTCTAAGTCAAGAGCAGCACCTGCTAGCTCTCCTGCATCAATTGGCTCCTCGCCATAGTACGTGTCGCACAGAGCCTCCAACTCACCTGCAACATATCCTAGTCAGGAGCGGAGCTAAGTATATCCAAGGAAATGAACATGAACATGAACATCATGGTATGAATCAAGAAACATGAAATATATATAAGTATAGGAAATGAGACAAGACTGAAACTGAACAGGAAATACTGAAAGTAACACAGGAAACATGGTATGAGTCATGAACATGAAATACAACCTGAACATGAAGTACAACTTGAATCATGAAATACAACCTAAACATGAAATACAACCATGAATCCTGAAATACAACATGAATCCTGACATGTGCAATATTGAATTACATCTAGATTGTGATCGGCTTGGGTAGATGCAATTATCATGAAATGGTATGGCTTTGGCCCCGCGTGTACGGTACGGGACCCAAGCTATTCATATGAGTAGTAACAGGGTTTGATCACATATCTATAGTATTTTCCCTCCCAGACACAAGTAATACATGAAACATGAAACCAGACAATGCCGTGATACATCGTGTCAATCAAGGAGATACAAGAATGGATATGCAAGACATGAGAAATGAATAAATTCGAGGAGTATACTTGCCCGGTTCCGGGTGATCGAGAAAGTGTGGTAAAGCTGGATATCCTCCCGTTAAATGATTTACAGGAAATTAATAAACTGACTAATTCTAACTTGGTTATCAAATGATTCTAATCATGATTAATTTCTATACAAGTCCTAGTTTAGGGTTACCACTTCTAATCATGTCTCTATAGGTTATCAAAATTAGCTATACTCTAAGATAGTAAGAAACCAAGTCTAAATAGTTATTCTACATAACTAGTTACCACATTATTTATATACATAATGTCTTGGTATCCTAAAACTGTCAGTCTCTAATAACAAGAGTGTACTGCTCTTCAGCAGTCCACTTTAAACATTAGATAGGTTGTAATGGGGTCCAAGATTGGTTCATGGTCTTACTCAAATGTGATTCCAACTATACAAAACCATAAGACCAACTATTAAGATAGTCTACTAATTGTTTTAGGTTAGACTTAGACTATCACTTCCATATGACTGATTTAAATAGGCTAGTGTAATTCAGTTTTGGACAAGATAATGCAAATCAGCCTTTAACAGGCTAATACAAAACAGTATCACACAGGCTGGTGCAACATCAGTCCTTATCAGGACATAGGGGGTTAGTCCTGATAGATTATTACAACAGACAGTCCATAGCTGTACACAAAGCATCTGTTGTACCTATGAAACTTAACTTAATTCCTGCCTACACAGTCTCAAAACCTGTATCAGGATTTCCTATCTTAGTTCAAATCAAAACAGATTCATTTATAACAGTTACAATATGCTCACTCTAAACCCATAGCCTACAGGTTCTAAAATATGAACAATCAACTATTAGTTTAACAACACCAGTCCTATATCAAATCAATCTCAGTTGATACATCCCAGTTCTCTGTTAGGATATAGTACAAGCCTGTCAACTGGAGGGTAAATTCTTACTGTCAACCAGGAATGAAATAAATCAGGTTCAGAGTTGAACCAAAACCAAGCCTAGAAAATATCCTAACCAACCTGAGATAACATGCCAACATTATACATTAATTCATATCACAGGGTGCAATCCTTCTCAAGTAATGTTCAGTAAATAATGGAACTGAATAACCCATCTCAGTCAGGACTGATATTTCAGTTCCATTGTCATAATACCTGAACATTGGTCAATCCCATCCTCGAGCTGGAAACTAATATCCTATAGTCTGTATTAGACTCCAGTAATAAAGAGCCACACTCATTCTCAGGTTGATTTCCTAACATTCCTACTGTCCTTGTCCTACTTCAAAAATAGGATACTGTCAATAGTCAGTCTCTTAACCAGGTCATCTCGATAAGGTTCAGCTCAATATAGCTTCAATACAGACCTCAATTTCAGTCTACTCTAGGCATTAGCCCCACACTTGGTTTAAATATCAGTTCAATATGGAGACACCACCAATCCTGCTATCATATTATCCTACTGAACCCATTCTCCAACTGAATTCAGTAATGTGTCAATAGGCAAAATGTATCAGTAAGTTAATATGTGATGATGGTACTGATAGTCCTAAACTAGGATAATTAAAGTGACAGAACATGTCCTCGGCACTGGCATTATAGAGTGAACAAGAGACTATATGATGTCACATGTAAAATCAGTTAACTCACAACTATTCAAATTAATAACCAGTCTTATTAAGAATCAAACTTCTAAATAGGTTCATGGCGAAAATATGATATTCAATCAACAATTAATTCCAATTCCCTCGAAGGGACCTGCATTCAGAACTTCCCTGTTTTCTTAAGTTGGGCCTAATACCACCCTACCTAGTTCTCAGGTTCCTCACTTGAACCAAACAAGGGGATGCATTCTCAGGTTTAAGTGACAAACACTAATACGAGTCTTAGGTTCAATGACAGAACACGGCATATGAGAAACCCCCAAACTATCTATGTTCATTATCTTACAGGAAGAAATCAAAAACAGTATAACAAAATGCATAAGACTCCAGGTAGTGTTAACTAACTGTCGATACATGGTCTAAAATAAGAAGTTGCAAAACAAAGCTTTAAATGCTCAAAATCTTAAAAGTTTTGCAACAACTAACTAATATTCTGCAGTCAATGGATCCTCATCGGACCAGCTAACATCATCCTCCATTTACAGTCCTAATATGCAAATGTTAACATCCTACTCCACTATGGATAAACTAAGTTATATGGTGAACTCGATCTTAAGTAAACTAAATTGCCAAATAAAATCCATGTGAGACTTCATCAATCACTTTATGAACCAACATTCACATAACGAAACTTCCCTCAATCCATCATTGCAAATAAATAACTATATTAGAAGGATGTGAAGAATTTACCTGATGAAATCAATAAGAATATATCTGATGGCACAGTTCTCAAAGGGCTCAAACTCTCGAAGTCGGATTGATTCAAAATCCTTAAGGATGTCCGAACTGCTTTATGAGACAATCGATCTTTGACAATTCCAGATCTGTATCATCGGATTTGATTGGATTGGAAAAGAATTTGATCAGAGTTTCAACAAAACTGATATCAAAATCTCAAGCACAACAAAGAGTTTAACCAAATCGATGATGCTACTTACCCGATTGATAAAACGACGAAGCAACGAAACGATAAATTAATTCACCGATCCAGTCCTTATAGATCTAGATCAATAATCAGTTCAACAGCATCTAACGTTAAATCTTTCAAATTCAAAACATATTAGGGAAAGATACTGCTAGAACAGGATATCCTCCTCACCTTGCTGAGTTAGAAGAACAAGGAATCGATCACTAGATCGCAACAGATCTGATCAAAAGAATACAAATGATTGATATTAATCAATCGGTCTTGTCACGACCCGGTCCAAATTACTTGGGTCGAATCGGATCATGCCCAGCCTGCACCATTGTTGAGACGGCGGCAGTAAGCTGTATCCATTTGCAGGTAATATCAACAACACAATAATTGCCACAATTTATTATTCCGAATTTAAAAACTTTTACAATGAAATGAAAGATACAACTTAAATCCATTTTCTACATACATCATGAAGAGAAAAAAAAAACTCTAGGCAAACAGCTCATCTGTCTCGAAATCATCGTCCTCTAGTTGGGACCTTGGGAAATATCACGGAACAAAGCCTCATCAGTGTTACCTAAAAAAATGTTGGGTCTCCAGTCAGGAGTGAGCAAAGTACAATTCATGCTAATTTGACAATTGAAATAATAATAGAATCATGCACTTTTAAACAATTTAAAATAAACATTTTCCAGCAGTTAAAACATTATGATGTGAATAGGCAATGAAATATGATCGGATTGGGTTGTACAGTGAAAGATATGGCTTATCCCCGTGTGTAAGAGGGGTAAGCTCGCACAGTTGTTATACTAATTTGGATATGGTCATACTCATTACACTACTCCTCCAGTCCCCAAACAGTTACAGTAGTTACAGTCAGTGCTCTCAGAGAGAGTTTCGAGTTGCATCGTGGTTTAAACTTGCATTAAAACGATTAATAAATAATTGTAAACTAACACAAAATGTACTTGTCTCAAATTGGACTGGACTTGAAAGGTTGAGACTTCAGGATTGAAATTAGCCTCATCCTCGAAATCCTACAGTCGAGTAGTTCATCTCAGATTCCAAAATCGCCATGCTAACTAAGCTAGTTCCAATCTCTAAGTTTTGTCCTAATCAATTTTAATCTTTATTTAGTTAACACGAACAAAATGCGATTATCGGTGCATTGTAATTATGAAACATCAATTTATATTTAATTTCGGAAAAACTTGTATTTATCAGTTTATTCGGAAAAACTTGGTATTTATAATTATCTATAAAAATATATTTTTCTTTAAATGAGAATAACATGAATTTCTAAAATATTATAATTATTATCAGTATTCCTAAATTTACGCTTTCGAACATCCACCAGAAAATCATATCCACATTACTAATTATTACAAATTTGCAGAAAATAAATGGGCTTATGCCCTTACAGACCAATGAATTTAAATAAGAAATAAACTTGGATTAGTCCTGAAATCTTTCCTACAATTTAATTATAAATAAAAATAATTAAAATAAATTTAATAGTGAGTCTCAAATATTGGTCCAATCGTCATATAGGCTAATGCCTCAACGTCCGGGCGAAACCGGTTTCGTTTGCACTTAGCCAAGGCCTATTGACCAATACGGTCGTCGCCTAAAAATCTAAAATAATATTCTTTTCTGAAAAATCATTTTAAAATTACATAATTAAATTTTATAGAAAAATTCGGCAGCACTTCCTCTATTTTCGGTCAACCCAAAAACTGGGAAAATACGCCAACAACTCCAACAATTATCCCAAACCAGGGAAAACTCATAAATTAAATTCCATAACCATTTTTATATAAAAATTTATATTCACAGAAACATTTCCGAAAATATTCGGAAAACCCGAAATAGGATCGGAAACACTACCGCAATATAACAATGAACCAGAGTATTAATATTCGGAAAAAAATCCAAAACTAAATACTCACCCAAATTCCCAGAACTTTCCAAGGCTAATCTCGGAAATTCCGAGAACAAAAATACACAGGACCTATCCCAAAATAGTCGGAAATTTCGAAATCAAAAACGTAAACCAACAGAACCTCAAAAGCTACAGAAGCTTAAATTTCCAACCAACACTTAAGAAAACTTCCCAAAAACCAGAATAAGATAACCACAGAACCATAGAATGCAACTATCAACAAATAGTTAGCTCTTAAGCCAACAATGCTTGGAAAATCCGATATTACAATCGGAATTCTGAATCAGAGAAAATAGAACCTTTCCGGAGTTACCTCGAAAATTCTGAGAACCCGAAAACCATAAAAACCACAGAACCAAACATAGAAAAAAGTTTCAGAAATTCCGTAACTATAACGTAAACCGAATCCGAATTCCCGAAAAGGAATCGGGGACCAAAAATCATCATCGATTACCGAAAAGAAAACAGAGAAAGCAAATTATACCTTGGGTTGCTCGGCTAGAGCTCTCAGATGTATAATAAAGAAAAATGGATTTCGCGAGCTCGGAAAAGTTCTAGAATTAGCAAACCGCTGAACTTTGGGAAAAGCACGGGAACAGGCTCGGCTTCGGGGACAGAACAACAGATTGGGGACCCGGGCTGAGCGCGTACGGCGCGGAGGTCGTCGGGGACAGCCGCGGGAAGGCCGCGCGGGGTCGGGGGCCGGCACGCACGGGGCCGCGGGGGTCATCGAGGGCGCGCTCGGGTCGGCTCTGAGGGGGCCGGGGTTAGGGCTTGAGAGAATGATGAGTGAGGAGGAGCTTTATATAGGAAGGGAAGATGGGGGTTACGGGAGTCGAAAGGCCGGCCGGAATTCGATCGGTCGTCGATTTTCGACAATTTTTGGAGAAGCAAGAGTCGGCCTTGTTTGGCTTGAGGAGGAAACCCACCACACGTGAGAGAGAGAGAGAGAGAGAGAGAGAGAGAGCTAGTAATGGTGAGTAATGAGAGTTAATAAGAATGAGGATGAAATACAAAAGTGAGTACTAAATGGGAATAAAATGGAAAACATGTGTGCTGACAACTTAACACCATAGAACCCATTCCTTCTCTTAGGTAACATGTAAAGCCCAAACCATGGCTTCAAAGCCCACAACACAATAAAACCTACTAACATATTAAATCTTAATTAAAACCCATTTAAAGCCCAAAACTTTTTATTAACAAAATATTTTGGCTTTAAGCCCATTATAAAACCCATTATCAATTTAATCTTAAAAAGAACCCAAATTATTTTCTGAGGCCCATAAATAAAACATTTCAATAATATTTCTTTAAATTTTTTTTCTAAATTTTTATTAATAAATTCTTTGCTTTATAAAAATAATTTTTCTTTTCTTTAAAAATTCTTTTAAGGAAAAATAAAATAAACTTTGCTAATTCGAAATTATGATAAATTAAAACTGGGTCTCACAAGCTTCCCTCCTTAGGAAATTTTGTCCTCGAAATTTAAGGATAGGGTAGGGTAGGGTTACAACAAATCAAGCACGTACGGGTACTGTGCCCATAAATCAGGTCCAACAATAAGAATTGCCAAGACAGTTGTGGATGAGATGTTTATGGATAAAATTTAGCTATGACACCATCCACGTATAACAAGAATATATAAAAGCGAACCAAAGTACACGAGGTTGATCAGACCATCATGCACTGGTTCTGATTAGACAATACATTAGTGGGTCGACCCAATAAAATATGTCATGATCAAGCTTGATAAAAATTTGCTACAAAACTAGGCTAACTTAGCAGCATCAGTCAAATTTAGTCCAGAAAAATACGAAAGATAATGCTTGCAAGAAATAGGAATTATGAGGTGGCACAAAATTTATGGTTTTCTTCTCACCTCTGTCTAACATCAACACTGGCTTCTCTGGCACTGTAAGGCTGGATCCAATCTCCAGCTTTGAATGGTCCAAGCTGTGACTCGGATCCGGAATGTAGCGTCTGAACTGCGAAATGTGAAAGACATTATGCACGCCCTCAAGATTAGCTGGTGGAGCTAACCGATACGCTATTTCTCCAATCCGGCTCAATACTTCAAATGGATCGATGTACCTGGGACTCAACTTCCCAGCTCTGCCGAATCGGATTGTGCCTCTGGTAGGAGAAATCTTTACAAAGACACTATCTCCTTCTTCAAACTCCAGTGGTCGACGACTGCTATCTGCCCAATGCTTCTGTCTGTCTTGGGCAATCCTGAGCTTGTCTCTAATCACCTTCACCTTCTCTGCTGCATCAGTCACCATCTCGGGTCCCAGCAGTATTCTTTCTTCTACGTCGTCCCATGCAAGTGGAGTACGACAACGACGTCCATAAAGAGCTTCAAATGGTGTCATACCGATGCTAGTTTGGTTTGTTGTAAGAGAACTCTACCAAGTGCAAATGGTCTTCCCAAGACCCTCCAAATTCTAAGACGCAAGATCGCAGCATGTCTTTAAGCGTCTGGATTGTCCTCTCTGATTGTCCGTCTGATAGGCGGTGCTGAACTTCAAATGTGTTCCCAAGCTGTCATGCAAACTCTTCCAAAAGTGAGAGGTAAATCTAGTATCTCTGTCAGATATAATGCTTACCGAAACTCTATGAATCCGTTAGATGTGCCGCATGTACAATGCCACCAACTTCTCGGTGGATAGACCAACCTTGAAGGGGATAAAGTGAGCTGACTTAGTCAGTCGGTCCATAATAACCCAAATGGCGTCCTTCCCTCCTTAGGATCGAGGCAGTCCTGACACAAAGTCCATCGTTATGTGCTCCCACTTCTACTCCGGAATGTCCAGCGGCTGTAGAAGTCCTGCGGGTCTCTGCCTGGTAGCCTTCACTTGTTGACAAATCAAGCATCTAGCCACAAATCTGGATACATCTTTCTTCATTCCATACCACCAAACAATGGTGCGCATATCCCGATACATCTTGTTAGCTCTAGGATGTATGGAATACTGCGACTGGTGCGCTTCTTTCATCAGCTCATTCCTCCGTTCTCCAGTTAGTACGCAAATCCTCATACCATGCCTCAGTGCTCCGTCACTGGCAATTTGAGAATCCTTCAAGTGTTCCTGCCAGCACTTGCTTTCTGCAAAGCATCTTATCTTGGAATTGTGTCTCTTTGACTTTTGTCCATCGGACTTGAACGCAATTGTAACTGCATCATGTTGAGTCAGCTCCTGGTACAATAGCTTCTCGCCCCAGTTTCTTCATCTTTTCCTCAGGTAGTACAATCTCCAGACCAAGATTCTCTATGTCCTCCAACAAATGCCGCTCCTTGGTTAAGAACGTTGCCATCGGGTATCGACTAAGTACATATGCAACAACATTAGCCTTTCCCGGATGGTACTGCAGGTCGATGTTGAAATCCTTCATCAGCTCCAGCCATCTTCTTTGTCTCATGTTCAGCTTCTTCTGAGTGAAAACATATTTAAGACTTTTATGGTCTGTAAATATTTCTACTATCTCTTCATAGAGATAAGGCTTCCACAGCTTCAGTGCAAAAAAATAACTGCTGCAAACTCCAAATCATGTGTGGGATAGTTCTTCTCATGAGTTCGTATTTGTCTAGATGCATAAGCAATTACTTTTCCATGTTGTTGAAGAACGCAACCCAGTCCTTTTCCGGAGGCATCACTGTAGATTGAGAAACCGTCGGTACTTGTGGGTAGCGTAAGTATCGATGCTGTTGTAAGTCTCTTCTTTAGTTCCTCAAATGATGCCTGGCAAGCTTCCGTCCAAACGAACTCTTCATTCTTCCTTGTAAGCTTCGTCATCTGTTCAGTAATTCTGGTAAAATCCTTCACAACTTCCGATAGTAGCCAGTCAAGCCCAAAAAAACTTCTGATTTCAGCAACTGAGCTTGGGGTAGACTATTTCTCAATGGCAGCTATCTTCTTAGGATCCACCAAAATTCCTTCTCTTGTGACAACATGGCCTAGAAAATCCATCTTGTCTAAGAAGAATTCTCATTTAGATAGCTTACCATACAGCTTCTCCTTCCTCAAAGTTCCCAGAACTTTCCTCAGATGCTCTTTATGCTCTTCTTCAGTTCTTCGAATAGATCAGAATGTCATCGATAAAGACAATAACAAACTGATCCAGGTATTCATGGAAAACTTTGTTCATGAAGTTCATGAATACCACAAGGGCATTCGTCAGTCCAAACGGCATGACCAAGAATTCAAACTGCCTATACTTGGTGTTGAACGCCATCTTGGGAATGTCCTCCTTCCTGACCTTGATCTGATGGTAGCCAGATCTGAGGTCACTTTTCAAAAACACCTTAGCTCCACTCAATTGATCAAACAGGTCATCGATCCGGGGCAGAAAGTACTTATTCTTGATGGTGATGTTGTTCAGTGCCCGGTAGTCGATGCACATCCGTACTGTTCCGTCCTTCTTGGGCACAAACAAGACAGGTGCTCCCCAGGGTGAAGCTTTACCTCGGATAAATCTCTGGGTCTTTAATTCATTGATCTGGTCCTTCATCTTCTTGGCCTCCTTCGGGTTGACTCTATAGTATCCCTTAAAAATAGGAGAAGAGCCGGGAACTAAGTCAATGGTGAATTCTACGTCTCGATCTGGGGGTAATCCGGAAAGACTATCAGGGAAGACATCTACCATAAAGGTATAACTAAGAATTTTATTCATGTGGAGAATTACAGCAAAAACTCTTATGATTGATCTAAGGACATCCTGTTACAACTTTTTATAACAATAGATAATGCTATTCAGTAGTCCTAGGTACTATTCTTCATGGTTCTGGCTCTTGCATGAGTAGTCTCCAACTGCTTCATCTTCTATGAACCTCGAGTCTGCATCATGCCTTATTGTAGGAGGCAAGGTCTGCTGGATAGGAAGAGAGTCCCTAGGTTGTG
Source organism: Iris pallida (assembly GCA_029216955.1). Taxonomy (NCBI): domain Eukaryota; kingdom Viridiplantae; phylum Streptophyta; class Magnoliopsida; order Asparagales; family Iridaceae; genus Iris; species Iris pallida. The sequence continues at coordinate 1,029,096 of JANAVB010029216.1, read as the reverse complement.
GCCTAATAGGTGTTGCTGGGATATATGCTCTGGTTTGATTGAAAGATAAGGGACAATCCTTTACCCGATGTTCAGCAGATCCACATGCCAAACATTTCCCCAATCTCTTGCGACAAATATTGGCTTGGTGACCAAGCCTTTTACAATAGTCACAAACCAATAGCTTCTTACGATATGACTGTCGGATAGGGCTCAAATATCTTCTAGATTCAGGGGTATCCCTCCTAGGACGAGGTTCCGCTCCAACTTGGTTTAAGCTAGCTAAGGCTACATCATTGACGTTCTTCATGACTTCTCTCGTGATATTCATTTGTTGCTGCTAGGCTTCAGCTTGAGCCTTCTGGAACTCCAGGATTTCTTGAAATAGGGCAACCATTTGGGAGATGTTTGCTGGTACTGGTGGAGCAACAGGAATGGGTACTTCACCAAGGAAATACAACTCAGTTTGAGAAGAGGTAGGAATCGCCAGTGTAGTGAAAACTTCATTGGATGCATTATGGGGATGGTCAATCAGCTGCGAGGGAATAAACCCTGGACTTGGTTGAGGAGATGGGGTATGATCCGGAGATGACACCTCATCGCCAGCAGGATTGGTCTTGTAAATGACCATTCTCTGGAAGGTTTAGGATGCACACATAAGCAAGGTAGCCTACCAGTCTATAATCAAACAAAATATTTAACATATATATATCTGTCCTATATTGTGGCAATTTGATATTCTAGTGTTCTAATTGTTTCTAAGTTGGTTCTCCTAAGTTGTTGATTTGACCTGCATGGGCCACCACTAAAAATATGTCACGACCCGGTCCCAATTACTTGGGTCGAATCGGATCATGCCCAGCCGGCACCGTTGTTGAGACGGCGGCAGTAAGCTGTATCCATTTGCAGGTAATATCAACAACACAATAATTGCCACAATTTATTATTCCGAATTTAAAAATTTTTACAATGAAATGAAAGATACAACTTAAATCCATTTTCTATATACATCATGAAGAGAAAAAAAACTCTAGGCAAACAGCTCATCAGTCTCGAAATCATCGTCCTCTAGTTGGGACCTCGAGAAATATCGCGGAACAAAGCCTCATCAGTGTTACCTAAAAAAATGTTGGGTCTCCAGTCAGGAGTGAGCAAAGTACAATTCATGCTAATTTGACAATTGAAATAATAATAGAATCATGCACTTTTAAACAATTTAAAATAAACATTTTCCAGCAGTTAAAACATTGTGATGTGAATAGGCAATGAAATATGACCGGATTGGGTTGTACAGTGAAAGATATGGCTTATCCCCGTGTGTAAGAGGGGTAAGCTCGCACAGTTGTTATACTAATTTGGATGTGGTCATACTCATTACACTACTCCCCCAGTCCCCAAACAGTTACAGTAGTTACAGTAGTTACAGTCAGTGCTCTCAGAGAGAGTTCCGTGTTGCATCGTGGTTTAAACTTGCATTAAAACGATTACTAAATAATTGTAAACTAACAAAAAATGTACTTGCCTCAAATTGGACTGGACTTGAAAGGTTGAGACTTCAGGATTGAAATTAGCCTCGTCCTCGAAATCCTACAGTCGAGTAGTTCATCTCATATTCTAAAATCGCCATGCTAACTATGCTAGTTGCAATCTCTAAGTTTTGTCCTAATCAATTTTAATCTTTATTTAGTTAACACGAACAAAATGCGATTATCGGTGCGTTGTAATTATGAAACATCAATTTATATTTAATTTCAGAAAAACTTGTATTTATCAGTTTATTCGGAAAAACTTGGTATTTATAATTATCTATAAAAATACATTTTTCTTTAAATGAGAATAAGATGAATTTCTAAAATATTATAATTATTATCAGTATTCCTAAATTTACGCTTTCGAACATCCACCAGAAAATCATATCCATATTACTAATTATTATAAATTTGCAGAAAATAAATGGGCTTATGCCCTTACAGACCAATGAATTTAAATAAGAAATAAACTTGGATTAGTCCTGAAATCTTTCCTACAATTTAATTATAAATAAAAATAATTAAAATAAATTTAATAGTGAGTCTCAAATATTGGTCCAGTCGTCATATAGGCTAATGCCTTAACGTCCGGGCGAAACCGGTTTCGTTTGCACTTAGCCAGGGCCCATTGACCAATACGGTCGTTGCCCAAAAATCCAAAATAATATTCTTTTCCGAAAAATCATTTTAAAATTATATAATTAAATTTTATAGAAAAATCCGGCAGCACTTCCTCTATTTTCGGTCAACCCAAAAACTGGGAAAATACGCCAACAACTCCAACAATTATCCCAAACCAGGGAAAACCCATAAATTAAATTCCATAACCATTTTTATATAAAAATTTATATTCACAGAAATATTTCCGAAAATATTCGGAAAACCCGAAATAGGATCGGAAACACCACCGCAATATAACAATGAACCAGAGTATTAATATTCGGAAAAAAAAATCCAAAACTAAATACTCACCCAAATTCCCAGAACTTTCCAAGGCTAATCTCGGACATTCCGAGAACAAAAATACACAGGACCTATCCCGAAATATTCGGAAATTCTGAAATCAAAAACGTAAACCAACAGAACCTCAAAAGCTACAGAAGCTTAAATTTCCAACCAATACTTAAGAAAACTTCCCAAAAACCAGAATAAGATAACCACAGAACCATAGAATGCAACTATCAACAAATAGTTAGCTCTTAAGCCAACAATGCTCGGAAAATCCGATATTACAATCGGAATTCTGAATCAGAGAAAATAGAACCTTTCCGGAGTTACCTCGGAAATTCCGAGAACCCGAAAACCATAAAAACCACAGAACCAAACATAGAAAATAGTTTCAGAAATTCCGTAACTATAACGTAAACCGAATCCGAATTCCCGAAAAGGAATCAGGGACCAAAAATCATCATCGATTACCGAAAAGGAAACGGAGAAAGCAAATTATACCTTGGGTTGCTCGGCTAGAGCTCTCAGATGTATAATGAAGAAAAATGGATTCCGCGAGCTCGGAAAAGTTCCAGAATTAGCAAACAGCAGAACTTTGGGAAAAGCACGGGAACGGGCTCGGCTTCGGGGACAGAACAACAGATCGGGGACCTGGGCTGAGCGCGTACGGCGAGGAGGTCGCTGGGGACAGCCACGGAAAGGCCGCGCGGGGTCGGGGGCCAGCACGCACGGGGCCGTGGGCGTCGTCGAGGGCGCGCTCGGGTCGGCTGTGAGGGTGTCGGGGTTAGGGCTTGAGAGAATGATGAGTGAGGAGGAGCTTAATATAGGAAAGGAAGATGGGGGTTACGGGAGTCGAAAGGCCGGCCGGAATTCGATCGATCGTCGGTTTTCGACGGTTTTTGGAGAAGCAAGAGTCGGCCTTGTTTGGCTTGAGGAGGAAACCCACCACACGTGAGAGAGAGAGAGAGAGCTAGTAATGGTGAGTAATGAGAGTTAATAAGAATGAGGATGAAATGCAAAAGTGAGTACTAAATGGGAATAAAATGGAAAAAAAATGTGTGCTGACAACTTAACACCATAGAACCCATTCCTTCTCTTAGGTAACATATAAAGCCCAAACCATGGCTTCAAAGCCCACAACACAATAAAACCTACTAACATATTAAATCTTAATTAAAACCCATTTAAAGCCCAAAACTTTTTATTAACAAAATATTTTGGCTTTAAGCCCACTAAAACCCAGTATCAATTTAATCTTAAAAAGAACCCAAATTATTTTCTGAGGCCCATAAATAAAACATTTCAATAATATTTCTTTAAAAAAAAATTTCTAAATTTTTATTAATAAATTCTTTGCTTTATAAAAATAATTTTTCTTTTCTTTAAAAATTCTTTTAAGGAAAAATAAAATAAACTTTGCTAATTCAAAATTATGATAAATTAAAACTGGGTCTCACAGGTCTAAATTTGATTTTTTAACAATTCTGAAAGGAATTTGATTATTTACCAGGTCATTCAGTTGTTGATGAGGAATAGCAAGGATCAATCGATCGATTCAGGAGTCAATATATCCCTACCATAATTTGTTCATTGAGAAAACAATTGACAACAGATCAACGTAAATCCATAAATTCAAGATTCAATGCAAGGATTCTAAACTCACCCGAATTTGTCTTCGTTTTGAACCATCTAGGCGCCGATGATCGTCGTAGCCATGGCCGTCCTTCTTCTTCCTCGGTCTTCTTCTTAGGGTTAGGTTTGGGAACAATTAGGTGGAGCTCTACTCTGCTTTGAGAAAGGAATGGTACAGCCACTGTTATATAGGTGGTTGAGAAACCGATTTCGTGGAGAGAAAGAATGGAGAAGTGCAGGAAAATTGAGAATCGTGGGTTGCACATGGTAGTTGCAACTGATTCTCGAATGAGAGAATTCAAACGGAAATTCAAATGCTCAGTTGAGCTATTTGAAGAATGACAGTATTCTCCTTCTGAGAATAAGACACAGGCCATGGGCCTTCAAAGTTGGGCTAATAAATTCAAGGATTAAATTAGGATGGAAACCCATTGGCTTAGACTCAAGAAAAAAATGTCATATATAAATTAATAGCTTCACTTATTTTTTTTAAGTATATAAAAAGAATTCTAAATTGCTTAATCAACATTATATATAAAACTTTAAAATTTTCATTTACTAGAAGGGTGGAGTTACAAATCTCTCCCTCTTAAAATAATTTTGTCCTCGAAATTCAATATACAAGCAAAACACTCTCAAAGCAAAATCTCAAGAAGATTCAAACACAATTCATTTTTATTGTATTTAAAATTCTCAATATCAAAGTACAATTAAACAAACAACTGGGATAGCGCTCCCGCATCTCATCCTCACGCTCCTATGTGGACTCTCCCGGAGAGTGATGTCTCCACATGATACGAACAAGTGGAATAGTCTGGTTCTGCAGTTGTTTCTCCCTTCTATCCAAGATCTCCGTTGGCTGCTCCTCGTAGGTCAAGCTCGGACTCTCCTCCAGCTCTGAATAGTCCACCACATGGCTCTGATCTGGAATGTAGCGTCGAAGCTGGGACACGTGAAAAACGTCATGCACTCCCTCCTGTCTGGCTGGAAGCGCTAGTCGGTACGCCACCTCGCCAATCCGTGCTGTCACGTCGAAGGCCCGATGTACCTCAGACTGAGCTTCTCGTCTCTGCCAAAACGAATGGTGCCTCTGGTCGGCAAGATTTTTAGGAACACTCCTTCTCCAACCACAAACTCCAGTGGCCGTCTGTTGCTGCCCGTCCAGTACTTCTGCCGATCCTGTGCAACTCTGAGACGCCCTGAGCCTTTGAGATAAAATACGATAATTACACACAAGAAGTTGAAATAATACGATCTAACAATGATCAAGGATTAAATAGGAACTAATGGAATGAAGTTTCAATTACGACTTAGAGGAACAAAATCATGAAGACACAACTATTAAGTACGATCAAAAATTGATAGTTTAACACAAGTGGGCTAGGACAAGATAGGAAAATTATAGTCAGACAGACATGATTTAAGATCAAAATTTAGACAAGACACAACGAAGTTTGTAATCAAAATTTGGCAATGTATAATTTGAGGAAATCAATGATCTAACGATAAAATACTAGAAGATAATTAGCAAGGGTTGATTTGAGGAACGTACGAAATACTCAGGAGATACAGTATCAAATCAGGATGAACGTGCAAGGATCTGTGATTTTCGAAAACCAATAATCATATAAAAAAAAGAATATAATTTCCATGATACCCGAGAACATATAGGTATTTGAAATCACTTTGCTTAGATCCCTACCCCGCCAGTATATATCTGACTACAGTGGACTTTCGGCTCCTTGACTCAAATAACAATATGTCACCGAATACTCTGTCAACCTTATCCATTTTCGAACAATTATTGACGAAACAACCCAAGATATCAAGATATAAAGAATATGACAAAGTCTCGACAATACTCGAAAACCTATGAATGTCTGAAATCACTTCAACTTAGAGTTCCTGCCTCGCCAGTGCGCTACTGGCTGCAGTGAGCCCTCAGTCTCCATCATCCAGATAATGGCTGCAGCGCACAACTTTCTTGCCATAGTAGGTCATCGAATAGTCTCTCGACTTTATCCCTAGGAATTTTAAAAGAGTTTCAAGGAATTCAAAATGAGTTTCAATAGTCCAAGTCACGGAAATGGTAAAGTTACCTGACTGTTAGAATACAAGGATTTATTAGATACTATGAAGCAACAAGAAACTTAATCAAAGAGTATTAAGTACAAAAGGGCAACCAGGGAGATTTAAAATTTCGAACAGTGAATCAAAGTTTCAAATAATAATCTGAATCTCAACTGACATCTGAAATGGTAACAAAATCCCGTATAGGGAACGTAATCCCGAATACATAACAAAACCGCGAAGGGTACATAGAAACAAGGTATCAGATAGAAGGCAAAGTCTCAAAATAATGACCAAACCTTGTACATAGTCAATGTATAATAAAATCTCGAACGACAACGAAGTCTCGAACAAAAATTTCAACAGGAAACAAATCTTAGACAAGAAATCGACATCAACAAAGCCGCGAATAAGAAGTGAAATCTTGAACAGAATCTCGAATAGGAAGCAAGGTTACGAACAGTGATTTAGAAAATGGGGTATCAATTAGCGAACAAGAAACAGGTATCGAACCATGATTATGAAACAAATAGAACTTCAAATAGAAAACAAGGTCGAACAAGGTTGTGAAGAGAAATAATTTCTTAAATAGGAACAAGTCTTAAATAGTAAACAAAATCTCATAGGAAATGAGCCAAAGTCTCAAAATAGAAAACAAATCCTCAAACAATGTCTCGAATAGGGACTGAATCTCAAACAAGTGTCAAGATAGGAGTGAAGATTCAAACAATGTTTTGATTGGGGACATGTTTCAAAATAAAATTTCGGATAGAATAAAATCTCGAATACCACAAGGTTCGAATAGGAAATTTTCAAATAGAAGCAAAAACAAAACCATAAATAATAAATTATGAAACTGGGTATCGAACAGTGGATTCCAAACAATTATCGAATTGTGGATCTGGAACAAGTTTACCGAATAGGAAACAATATCTCGAAATAAGTTTCGAATATCAATCAGGATTTCAAACAAGAAAACGAGAAGTTTTAAGAAATGATCTAGGTGCTAAGAGGATTTTAATGAGAGACTGGTTGATGAATCACGACATATGGTTTTCTCCAACTACGCAAAAGAAGCCTTCTGCCTTCAGTCCGTCTGCAGTATTTCCTCCGAGATTGGAATCACTTCAATTTCTTTACTGTCCTGACGTAGACTGGTTCCTGCGGTAGTGCTCTATGTGATCGCTAAAACCGGAGAGGCGGGTCCCTTTGCTGTATTCCTGATGCTTCTCGTGCTTGTCCTTGGGCAGTGTGATCAACGATCTCCGGGCAATCCTTGACTTGATGGACAGGCGATCCGCAGTGCTGGTGTAGCCTTCGTCTCTGGCGGCACTCTTTATGGTGATGTCCTAGCGACGGCAGAAATTGCAGGTGGTCGTCATCTAAATTTGAGTCTGGGTCTCCCGCTGGGCTGAAGCGTAGAGCCTCTGTTAGGAAAATACGTCTACTGGCGTGCTGGCTGTTGAGATCTGCTCCCGATGATGTGACTGGTGGTGTGACCGAAGAAGCACAGACTAAGTATTGCGACGCTTTGCGGGTCTAAGATAGTTGTTGTCTTCGTCATAAGTCTTTATGTCGCTCCTGGGCTTCAGCTTCCCATCTTGTTGTATGTGTTACGAGCTGGATTTCCCGGTTGGTGACTTCAATCTTCAGAGGAGTCGGGTTCTCAGGGACTTGAATGATCTTCAGTTGTGACTCCAGGTTCTCGATTTGCTCCTCGATGTAAGATATGTGCTCGGTGTCGGAGAAGTCTAAAGGTCTGGGAGTCTGGAAAGCAGAAGTCTTTTCTGGCTCGAGAAACGCATCCACAAGTCTGGCTTGGAAAATGATGGCTTGCTCTCTCTCTGGGTGTCAAGGAACTTTTCAAACATCTCCGTTAACTACGTAGTACCCATGGGAATAGTAGGGATGACCTGCGGGGTGGAAGCTCTGAACCTCAAGCATAGGTGGATAAACCGTTCCGGTATCGCGTACTTTTGAACTATCTGAAAAACAGAAAACTGTTAAAATAACCTAGACCTAACAAGTGATTATAGAATATCAATATACCTGATATACCCTTATTTCCCAATTTTTCTATGCTGTGTTCAAGTTTCCCTAGTATAATCAAGTCCCCCAATAGTATGCTAAGACCTAGGTACGATTAGGATAGACCTGTATGGGCCATCACTAAAAACATGTCACGATCCGCTCCCAAATAATCGGACATGAGTCAGACACGCCCAGCCTTTGTCGTTAGACACGACAAAGTGAGCTGTACCAATCTAGGGAAAACTAACCAGATATCAAGACAAGTATGAAAATACAACATCTATAAACGTATCCCATGATAAAAGTACATGTCTCAGAATTTATTACATTCCAGCAAATGAAAGTAAGTCTACTAGTCTTAATACAAGAAAATAATATGGAAATACTAAGGTAAGCTCTAGGCTTCTGCAGCCTCTAAGTCAAGAGCAGCACCAGCTAGATCTCCTGCATCAATTGGCTCCTCGCCATAGTACGTGTCGTACAGAGCCTCCAACTCACCTGCAACATATCCTAGTCAGGAGCGGAGCTAAGTATATCCAAGGAAATGAACATGAACATCATGGTATGAATCAAGAAATAGGAAATATATATAAGTATAGGAAATGAGACAAGACATGAAACTGAACAGGAAATACTAAAAGTAAAACAGGGAATATGGTATGAGTCCTGAACATGAAATACAACCTGAATATGAAGTACAACCTGAATCATGAAATACAATATGAACATAAAATACAACCATGAATCCTGAAATACAACCTGAATCCTGACATGTGCAATATTGAAATATATCTAGATTGTGATCAGCTTGGGTAGATGCAATGATCATGAAATTGCACGGCTTTGGTCCCACGTGCATGGTTCCGGACCCAAGCTATTCACATGAGTAGTAACATGGTTTGATCACATATCTATAGTATTTCCCCTCCCAGACACAAGTAATACATGAAACATGAAACCAGACAATGTCGTGATACATCGTGTCAATCAAGGAGATACAAGAATGGATATGCAAGACATAAGAAATAAACAAATCTGAGGAGTATACTTGCCTGGTTCCAGGTGATCGAGAAAGAGTGGTAAAGCTGGATATCCTCCTGTTAAATAATTTACAGGAAATTAATAAACTGACTAATTCTAACTTGGTTATCAAATGATTCTAATCATGATTAATTTCTATACAAGTCCTAGTCTAGGGTTACCACTTCTAATCATGTCTCTATAGGTTATCAAAATTAGCTATACTCTAAGTTAGCAAGAAACCAAGTCTAAATAGTTATTCTACATAAATAGTTACCACATTATTTATATACACAATGTCTTGGCATCCTAAAACTGTCAGTCTCTAATAACAAGAGTGTACTGCTCTTCAGCAGTCCACTTTAAACATTAGATAGGTTGTAATGGGGTCCAAGATTGGTTCATGGTCCTACTCAAATGTGATTCCAACTATACAAAACCATAAGACCAACTATTAAGGTAGTCCACTAATTGTTTCAGGTTAGACTTAGTCTATCACTTCCATATGACTAATTTAAATAGGCTAGTGTAATTCAGTTTTGGACAAGATAATGCAAATCAGCCTTTAACAGGCTAATACAAAATAGTATCACACAGGCTGGTGCAACATCAGTCCTTATCAGGACATGGAGGGTTAGTCCTGATAGGTTGTTACAACAGACAGTCCATAGCTGTACACAAAGCATCAATTATACCTATGAAACTTAACTTAATTCCTGACTACACAATCTCAAAACCTGTATCAGGATTTCCTATCTTAGTTCAAATCAAAACATATTCATTTATAACAGTTACAATATGCTCACTCTAAACCCATAGCCTATAGGTTCTAAAATATAAACAATCATCTATTAATTTAACAACACCAGTCCTATATCAAATCAGTCTCAGTTGATACATTCCAGTTCTCTGTCAGGATATAGTGCAAGCCTGTCAACTGGAGGGTAAATTCTTACTGTCAACCAGGAATGAAATGAATCAGGTCCAGAGTTGAACCAAAACCAAGCCTGGAAAATATCCTAACCAACCTGAGATAACATGCCAACATTATACCTTAATTCATATCACAGGGTGCAACCCTTCTCAAGTCATGTTCAGTAAACAATGGGACTAAATAACCCATCTCAGTCATGACTGATATTTCAGTTCCATTGTCATAATACCTGATCGTTGGTCAATCCCATCCTCGAGCTGGAAACTAATATCTTATAATCTGTATTAGACTCCAGTAATAAAGAGCCACACTCATTCTCAGGATGATTTCCTAACATTCCTACTTTCCTTGTCCTGCTTCAAAAATAGGATACTGTCAATAGTCAGTCTCTTAACCAGGTCATCTCGATAAGGTTCAGCTCAATATAGCTTCAATACAGACCTCAATTTCAGTCTACTCTAGGCATTAGCCCCACACTTGGTTTAAATATCAGTTCAATATGGAGACGACACCAATCCTGCTATCATATTATCCTACTGAACCTATTCTCCAACTGAATTCAGTAATGTGTTAATAGGCAAAATGTATCAGTAAGTTAATATATGATGATGGTACTGATAGTCCTAAACTAGGATAATTAAAGTAACAGAACATGTCCTAGGCACTGGCATTGTAGAATGAACAAGAGACTATATGACGTCACATGTAAAATCAGTTAACTCACAACTATTCAAATTAATAACCAGTCTTATTAAGAATCAAACAGCTAAATAGGTTCATGGCTAAAACATGATATTCAATCAACAATTAATTCCAATTCCCTCGAAGGGACCTGTATTCAGAACTTCCCTGTTTTTTAAGTTGGGCCTAATACCACCCTACCTAGTTCTCAGGTTCCTCACTTGAACCAAACAAGGGGATGCATTCTCAGGTTTAAATGACAAACACTAATATGAGTCTTAGGTTCAATGACAGAATATTGCATATGAGAAACCCCCAAACTATCTATGTTCATTATCTTACAGGAAGAAATCGAAAACAGTATAGCAAAATGCATAAGACTCCAGGTAATGTTAACTAACTGTCGATACATGGTCAAAAATAAGAAGTTGCAAAACAAAGCTTTAAATGCTCAAAATCTCAAAAGTTTTGCAACAACTAACTAATATTCTGCAGTCAATGGATCCTCATCAGACAAGCTAACATCATCCCCCATTTACAGTCCTAATATGCAAATGTTAACATCCTACTCCACTATGGATAAACTAAGTTATATGGTGAACTCGATCTTAAGTAAACTAAATTGCCAAATAAAATCCAGGTAAGACTTCATCAATCACTTTATGAACCAACATTCACATAACCAAACTTCCTTCAATCCATCATTGCAAATAAATAACTATATTAGAAGGATGTGAAGAATTTACCTGATGAAATCAATAAGAATATATCTGATGGCACAGTTGTCAAAGGGCTCGAACTCTCGAAGTCGGATTGATTCAAAATCCTTAAGGATGTCCGAACTGCTTTATGGGACAATCGATCTTTGACAATTCCAGATCTGTATCATTGGATTTGATTGGATTGGAAAAGAATTTGATCAGAGTTTCAACAAAACTGATATCAAAATCTCAAGCATAACAAAGAGTTTAACCAAATCGATGATGCTACTTACCCGATTGATAAAACGACGAAGCAACGAAATGATAAATTGATTCACCAATCCAGTCCTTATAGATCTAGATCAATAATCAGTTCAACAGCATCTAACGTTAAATCTTTCAAATTCAAAACATATTAGGGAAAAACACAGTAAGAACAGGATATCCTCCTCACCTTGCTGAGTTTAAAGAACAAGGAATCGATCACTAGATCGCAACAGATCTGATCAAAAGAATACAAATAATTGATATTAATCAATCGGTCTAAATTCAATTTTTAACAATTCTGAAAGGAATTTGATTATTTACCAGGTCATTCAGTTGTTGATGAGGAATAGCAAGGATCAATCGATCGATTCAGGAGTCAATGTATCCCAACCAGAATTTGTTCATTGAGAAAACAATTGACAACAGATCAACGTAAATCCAGAAATTCAAGATTCAATGCAAGGATTCTAAACTCACCCCAATTTGTCTTCATTTTGAACCATCTAGGTGCCGATGATCGCCGTAGCCATGGCCGTCCTTCTTCTTCCTCAGTCTTCTTCATAGGGTTAGGTTTAGGAACAATTAGGTGGAGCTCTACTCAGCTTTGAGAAAGGAATGGTATAGCCACTGTTATATAGGTGGTTGAGAAACCGATTTTGTGGAGAGAAAGAATGGAAGAGTGCAGAAAAATTGAGAATCGTGGGTTGCACATAGTAGTTGCAACTGATTCTCGAATGAGAGAATTCAAACGAAAATTCAAATGCTCAGTTAAGCTTTTTGAAGAATGACAGTATTCTCCTTCTGAGAATAAGACACAGGCCATCGGCCTTCAAAGATGGGCTAATAAATTCAAGGATTAAATTAGGATGGAAACCCATTGGCTTAGACACAAGAAAAGAATGTTATATATAAATTAATAGCTTCACTTATTATTATTTTTTAAGTATATAAAAAGAATTCTAAATTCCTTAATCAATATTATATATAAAACTTTAAAATTCTCATTTACTATAAGGGTGGAGTTACACTTTCGAAGCTTGGGGCATGGATGTTATTGGGCTGTTTAATCCTCCTTCTGTCAAAGGGCATCGGTTTATCCTAGCCATAACAGATTATCTCTAAGTGGGCGGAAGCGGTTCCCCTTGTTGAAGTGAAAACATCTAATATGGTTAGTTTCATCAAAAATCATGACATTTATCGTTTTGGGATTCCCCGAAGGATAATCCATGATAATGGACCACAATTTGCCAGTTAGGCATTTTATCGATTCTGTGACAAAAATCGGATCTAGAATTTGGCTTCTACAGCTTATAATCCAGCTGCCAATGGTTTGGCCGAAGCCTTCAACAAAATAATTATCAAACTTCTCAAAAAGTTTGTCTCTTCTAATAAGCGAGATTGGAATGAGAAACTTGGAGAATGTTTATGGGCCTATCAGACAACGGTCAGAACTCCTACTGGTTTTACACCATTCTCGCTGGTTTATGGATGTGCGGCTGTTCTTCCACTGAAAATCCAGATTCCGTCTCTTAGAATAGCCATTGCGAATGAGCTAACCTCAGAGAATAATGATCGCTTACGACTCCAAGAACTTGAAGGTCTGGATGAGAAGCGTCTTCAAGCTCAACAGTACATCGAACTATATCAAGCCCACATATCTCGAGCTTTCAACCGTAAAGTTAAAGAGAGGGTATTCAAAGTCGGTGAGCTAGTTTTAGCTGTCCGAAGACCGATGGTTATGACTCATAAGAGCAAAGGAAAATTCAAAGCGAAATGGAAAGGTCCTTATGTAATTAAGACATTATTCTCCAATGGTGCCTATAGGTTGTCTAAGCCTAATGGAGATTTGCTCATGATACCGATTAATGGCAAATTTTAAAAGAAATACTATGTTTGAATTTCTTCTTGATTCCCCAGCTACCAAGGTTTGGTTAAGCTGATTATTTGTTCTCCTAAAAGAAAATTTTGATTTTCTGTCTTACCAACTGATTTTAAAAAGAAAACAAGGTTTATTATTTATCATGTCTTCATGACCTCTGAATAAATATTAAGTCTGCTTCTTTTCTTATCTATCATGTCCATATGGCCTCTAAATATATATTAATCTATTTTTCTTTGAGTTATTACAATCTGTCACGTTCATATTACCTCTGATAGTAATGTACACTCTAAAAGGAAAACAAGATTCATTATCTATCATGTCCACATTACCTCTGGATAGATATAATTTATTGAGTTTAGAAGACTTATCGTGTTTATATTACCTCTGATAAGTGTTTTCTATCTCATACCTATTGTTTAAATTCAAAATAAATGATAGGGTCACAAAACAATGATTTTATTCATTTCTTGTAATATTACAGAAAGGAAAAGACAGAAGAATACAAAATTCTTTATTGATGATATAAAAAGGAGAATACATAATTTTTTATTTTGGTAGAGCAGATACATCTTCGAGCAGTTTTTGAAGCTCTGCCAGACGCTTTTCATGGGAGCTCACTACAGTTTCAGTAGCTATGGTGCATCGAGCTTCCGGAGTACAAAGATGAGAAAGTTCGGCAAAAATAGCTATCATCTTATCCCTGGCTTCGTCAAGGGTTTTGATGGTAGCTTCAGCACCAAAGACTTGCTCCTCCAAAATCGAGCATTGCGTCAAGTGTTTGTCTCGAGCTACGATCGTCTGCTCCCTCTCCGCCTTCAGATGAGCTAGTTCTGCCTCAACTTCACGAATTTTATTATTCTGTTAATGAATTCTCATATTTGAAGTTTCATAGGCTTCTCTATAAGTCTCCAGCTGAGGTTTAGCTTCAGCCAAAAAAGCTCTTTCTTTGGCGACTTTTTTATTGTATTCCTGGAGAGATTCTTTAAAAGTAGTCTCTCGAGTGATGTATTCAGTAGATAAAGCATATACTCAGTTTGGATGAGACTTTCAAGGGTTTTACTTGACAGCCTTGGATATTCTTTGATAGGCTGTTCAAGTCGCTCTACTACCTTCTCCAGCGCCGCTACTCTCATCATTAAATATTACGACATTCCCAATGGTGGGAGCAATCGCACCCTTCAGGCTTTCATAATTCAGGCCCTTCTTTAGGACCATCTTGATCAGAGCAGCCAGGGTTTTATAGAATGCTTCTGTATGAATCTCAACCAACAGATTCATTTCTGTGTTGGAGCTTGGTGTAGCAGCGAGCTCTACTAAATTCCTCTTTTACAGACTAGGAGCAGATGTTATAGCATTGGTAGCAGGCTGAGATGAAGTCAAAGTTGTAGTTGCTACCAAGGCTAACTGCTTCCCAAGAGCTTCAGAGGCAATGTCTTCAGCAGGTGTATGAATTATTACTCCAGCCATTTCTGGAGCTGAAACTACTTGAGTTTCAGTGGCGGTGATTGTTACGGGAGGAATAATGGTTGTTGCAACTGACTCCGGTTCAGATACTGTCTTCTCAGGAACTTGTACCAGATCAGTAGCAAAAACGGAGGATGCTATTTCAACGTCTCCGGCTTCAGTTGATGAGTTGACCATATATTCATCACCTTCATTGGCTACCGGCTCTTCAAGCTCTGGGAATACTTCAGTTGCAGTTGTTTCTCCTGTAACTATTTCTTCATCAAAAGCTGTTTCTTCTGCAGCAGCCGCTTCTACATCTGCAGTTGGTTCTTCTGCAGTTTGTTCTTTTTCTCCGTCCTCAGCAAGGAAAGGAAATTCTGGCTGGGCCTCCACTGCAAGCTCTTGTTGTACCTCCATAGATGGAGGACATTCTTCTTGAACAGAGTCTTCTTTTAAAGAAGAACCCTTTTCTTCAGACTTCGTATTTTCTTCATAAATAGTTTCTTGAGGAAGAGGAGCTACGGGCTTTGCTACGAAGATGACACCTACAAAGATTAAGCAAAATAGTCAATATACAAAATTATAATATATATTATTTAAAATTTTATGTAATTTATTTTTCCCCGGAGTAGGTGCAGGATGTGACAAGAATGAGTCATAGTCCGTATCCCAGTCATCATCTTCTAAATCTAGAGCCGGTTCATCCGAGGGGATGGGCTCTGGATTTTTAGTATGAGTCGTGGCAGTGTCCTCAATAGCTTGCGCCTTCTGTGGAAGAGTCAGATGCGCAGAGGTGCTGAGACGCCCAGGAGATAGGAGCCTCATAGTTTCTGTCGCTGCCGCTGATTGCGATGCTGAAGATCCTTCTCCAGGATGAACTGAAGAAGACGCAATGTTCTGAGGCTCCTCAACTGGAATCTCGATGTCCGGAGTAGCGGCCCTCTGCCTGGAAGGCCCTTTAACAGTGACCTTTTTCTTCTTCTCTTTAGGAGCAACCGCTGTGTTGGATTTACGCTTCTTAGAGGTAGAGATTTTGATGGGTCCTGCAGCTGGTTCCCCAACTCCCGTAGGAATCACTTCCAGGTATTCATCTGGAATAGCAACATCATCAGGTATGTCTGAAGGTACCATGACTGTTTTTTCAATATTTCATTCCCTGACCCCTCGAAGACTCTCCTTCATGTTGTAGTCAGTGGCAAAGGAACGGATGGATGCATAGAAGCGAGCATATGAATGCAGCATTCATAGCTCTGTGGTACTGGTGACGATTGGCATACGGAATTTAGTACCGGTACACCCAGCGCTGAAATACCTCCATGCCCTTGCGCCATCAACTAATTTCCTATGATAGTTGATGGAGGTGGAAGGGTTACCAACGTGAAGTTGGTCATACCCGAATTGACGAGCGAACCGACTGGGCAAGTACGGTTCGAAGGCGCAATCATCATCAGTTCTATACATCAGATGTGATGGTCTGATGCATATTAGCCAATTAAAGACAGGCCAAGGGAGCCCCGTCCTATCTTCACCTATATCTTCAAACTGTACACCAAAGCAGTCAGCTGGCACTCGCGGTCGTGTACAGAAGAAGTTCCACCAATAAGAGTAGTTCAATGCTGCTCGAGTATCTGCCACTGAAGTTGCAACCCACGAGGCTTTATTGAATTTCTGGAGGAACACCTCCGCTTGATCTTCGGGGCCTGGTGGCAATAAGCTACAGTTGTGATGCAGCAACCAGTCCATTAGATAGGTTTAGGGCATCTCCACCCGGGGGAAGTCTTTACGTTAAAGAGCATTATTAATTAACTCCTCACCAAAAGTTCGCAGACCAGCATTTATCCTACATACCATTGCTGATAATAGGCTGAGTCCGTCTTTGAACACCAAACATACTGCTGGCCGTAGTATGTTCTGGTAAATTCTGTCGACCGTACCTGTCCCTGGTACGACCCAGCTCTGCAGCCACAGAGAAAGAAAGCCTGTCAGCAAGGCTTCCTTTGAGATCTTTCGACTGTCATGCTTCAAATAGCTCAAAGTTTCAGTCCCCGCAGGGATGTTTCCGGTCTTGGTGGACAGATACTGATCAGAAGATTTATGTGTGAGCATCAACTCATGGATCAGATCCAAAGGAATTATTGAACAATGGTTGATGGTTGGAGCCTTGTTATCCTGAATCTTCCCTTGTCGTTCTTGGGTATCCTATTCTCGTGGTAAAATAAATAGGTTGTCCATTTATTGATATATGCCAAATACGACCCACTATCATACATAGTGGTACAAATCAGGTAATGGCACATTAACTCTTGATATATCTCAACTAATTAAGGATTAGAAGGAACGTATTCTTCATATGGAGCTCCCCCCAGTGACAGCTTAGAGATGAATTGCATCTCATGTAGTGCAAAACCCATTTTTCCTATTGGGTTGCAAAAGTCCCTGTTGAGCTGATGTACAATTCCATCAAAGCTAAGAATAGGTTATTGTTCATTGGTATGCCCTGACTGGTGGAGGCCACTGCTTCAAACAGCCCAATAGCTCGCAGCTCTGTTTCAAAGTGGTTCATAACCCAGGCACTGACTTGAATCCAGTTCTTATTATATGGAGTCATCCACCCTGGAAGCCTAGGGTTAACCGGAGGATATAGTACTGAGGCGTTCATAAGTTTGTTTATGAACATTGGTATCTGCATTGGCTGAATCAGAGCTGAATCTTTACTGGGTTGTAGAAGCATGGAAAAGAATAAAGAAAGATCCATGCGGCCAGGGAGCCCCATACGGCTCAGAGAGTTCATACGGCTCAAGGATCCATGCGGCTCAAGTGTCTATGCGGTGTAGGAGCGTAAAAAGTGCTTCATAGAATGAGTCAAAGAGATGGAGCATTCCACTCAAATTGACCCACTTTACGCCTAAGACAGGCTAATCACTTTATGCCAGGATCAAGCCAATGGTTTTACGCCTAAGATAGGCTAACCACTTTTATGCTGGACAAAGTTGTCGAGTCTTGCATTTAATGCAAAGTCTGACATGAAGATTTAATGATGGCATATATCACAGAATTCGAAGGGGTTTGTTTTACACAGAGACAAATGTTGTCGTTTAGTATGTGGACTGAGCTATTTTACGCTCATAATATGGCTTCTTTTACGCATGGAGACTATACGAGTTTTTACGCTCAAAAGTTGACGTGTGCATAAAGTTTATTTGGGCTACTTTTACGCTCAAGGTTATTTAACAACCACTTTACGCGGGAAGTCCATGTCAGGGCTATTTTACGCCTAGTCTACTACTTTATGCTCAAAAGTATATTTAGGTTGTTTTTACGCCCTATTCTTCTTCACCAATTTGGAACGTAGTTTGCCTACATGGCTTTCATGCCACACATCTCGAAGAACGTTGTGTACGTGCATCCTATTCTTATTGAAATGATGGGACACATGTCAACGTATGCAGAGGATGACTTCGGTCATGGGTGGCAGTTATTAGCGTAAATACGGAACTTTTGCTGAGTTTTTACGCACAAGAAGCCAAGTCTATAAATAGACTTATTTTTTCTCATATAACGGGGACAGCGACAGGAGGAAAGAGAACAGAGAGATTAGAACTCAGAGATTTTGATTCTCTAGAGCATTCTTCTTCAACCTTTCTTTTAGAACAGAGTGAAGCAAAGCAGGAAAGCATTCGGCCTCGCCATCAGTACCCAAGTGCGTCGATACCTTTTTGGTGACTTAATTCTTCCGGCTGTTCATCTTCTAGCAGTGATCTTCATCATCATCGTATGGTCCAAGGAACAAAGTGATCGCTTTCAGATCAGACTTCCATAGTAATACTTTCCAGAACAATTTGTACTTCTTGTACTTTTTTCTCGTTTTATTTTCAAAAGCCAATTTTCTGGCATTTTGTTAAGTGAAACAAAATGGCGACTCTGCTGGGGACGACCTTCTCCTCTGACGAGGAGGCAATTGCTCAATACGATGATGTGTCGATTGGATCGACAAAGAAGACTCTGGTTGTACACTTCGACCAGACTGCTTATGAAGAGATGCTCCGAACTGGGGGTGGTTCTCGCTGTTCCAATGTTCAAAAATCTCGCAAAGCACGAAAAGTTTGGATTCCTAAATCCAAAATAGCTTCTGATCTCTCTGTTGCTTCTGATGGCAAGGGAATTCTTCCCACTCCTGTCGTAGGGGCTCCCGTTCGTAACTAGGCAGTCCTTACTTCAGTGTTGCACTCTAAGTGTGGCAATTTATCTCCCGTTTGTGACGGTGATGATAATCAGGTTTCATGCCCACTGCGTAAAAACCAAGTTTTACGCCCAGTGGGTAAAAACTAAATTTTACGCTCGGTACATAAGAATGAGTCTCCCATTTGTAATGAGGCAGACTCTAATGCTTGTGCTTCTGAGTGTAAGAATAAGTCTTCCGTCTGCGACGTAGTAGACACACATAAATTACGCTCTTCGCGTAAAGGAAAATCTTCCGTCTGTGACATGGTAGATAATCAATTTTTACGCTCTACGCGTAACGATAAGTCTCCTGTCTGTGACAGTGTAGATAAACGATGTTTTTACATCTAAGGTGAATATACCTAAATGCATACCGCGTAAAAATGTTGTTGGTAAAGCTTCAGTTCTACACCAACAATCTTCTTATACTGCTCTACGCAAAGTACCAAACCTACAAATTACACGCAATGAAAATGGAGTCCTTCGTGCTAAAAAATCTCAAGATTTACGCACACAACTCCAAACGCATAAAAATGTACAGTTTGGTTCTGCGAATACAGCCAGTAATCTTCTTTATACACAAGGGACTAAACGTTTTTTACCCCAAATGTAATAAAGAAGACTACTCCTTCTGATTTACGTGAATTGCTAATGCAAAAGCGTAAGAACAGACAATCTCCGGTGATATTCCCCTAAGAAAAACACCATTGTGAATATCACCAGATTGTAATCAACTGTTGTTGTTCAGCTTCAAAACGGTCAGTTTTTGATCGATTGAGTTTTAATGTGCCTCAACAACAAGCTGATGACCAAGAACATGAGCCGTCATATGTGTCAGTCAACATGGCATCTCATACTAACAGAGGACGACGTTCGAGACGGAATACGTCCCAAACTCCAGGTCAACAACAGTTCAACAGACTTCTTGATTCCTTTGAAGGAGTATATCAGAATACTCGATAAAGAAGACAAAGACAATTGCAGACTTCTGATTCAGAAGCTGGGGGTACTCAATCTTTTGAGTCCGAAACTGATAGTGTCGATTCATACTTCTATACTAATCCTTCTAAATCTTCAAGAGAGGTTGAATCCTATGCTATTAGAGATGAACCAGAGACGTCATCTGCTAATACAGAACAACGTCTCACTGCCGTTGAGCAATCACTGAAAGACATGCTTAACATGGTGCAAAGCATGTATCAAATAATATTGACTCAGCAAACTACTCAGCCGGCAGTAATAACACCGGTACCAGTAGCAGCACAAACTCAAGATAGTCAAGGGGCTGATATACCTTTGAATATTTAAGAGCATGCTGTTAATCAAAATTCTGCATCTCCAGATCCCATTATTCCAAAAGATGTACCATCTCCGGTAGGGTTTACGGTACATCCAACAACCATTCAATCAAATGTGCTTCCACAAACTAGTGAAGCCATTCCAGCAGTACGTGAGCTCAAAGTACAGTTTGAAGTTTTGAAGCACAAGGATCAACTCCAGAGGTTAGGGATTAAGCAACCTTATCCTCTTCATTGGAATGATGTACCCTTTCCACCGAAATTCAAGCCACAATCAATGGTATTGTTTGATGGAAGGGCTTCTCCTAGTCAGTATATCAATTACTTTGATATTATGACTGTACATTTACAGAAAAATGATGCTCTTCTCACTCGAGTATTTATTGGGTGCTTGACGGGTTCAGCTTACGACTGGTATCGTAGTTTACCTGACAATTGCATTTCGTCTTTTGACGAATTTAAGGCAATGTTTCTCTCCCGCTTCTATGAAGAAGGTATGGACATGAACATGTCCTCCTTAATAGAAATCAAACAAAAGGAGAAGGAGGATACTCGGATGTTCATTGAACATTTTCGACAGGCTACTCTAAAGATGCCTCCTGGTATGCCAGATTCAGCGTTAATTGATAGATGCAAGATGAATCTGCGACCATCTATTGCTGTCTTCACTGGTTCCCAATTCACAGATTGGGCTTTGTTTATCATTGTAGCAGTTTCTGCCGAGACCAATGGTAGGTTGGCTCGTGAACATGGGATAATTTTTGCCTCAGAGGATAAAGGAAAGAAAAGTAATCCTGGTGATAATTCTGGTAATCGTAATGTGAAAGGAAAAGATACCCTCATGGTCAATCTTTCCAAGAATAAAACGATGCCGAATAATCAGGAATCTTCCAGGCCAAAAGAAGAATACTCTTTTGACAAAAGTGATATCCCAGGGATATTCTAATGTCTGGTGAAGAGTGGCAAACTCCAGATTCCGGAGCCAAAGAGGCCTAATGAGGTGAATCTGACTGACAATCCCAAATATTGTATCTATCATAGATACATTAATCATCCTACCAGTGCTTGTTATGTCTTGAATAAGAAAATCCAAGAGCTGATAAATGGTGGTGCTATCGCTTTAACCAATGATGACCATACGGTTACAACCAATATGGTTTCTCTTCAATTTGGAGACTTTCCTCCACAACAAATTCCAGATGGAATTATCCCAATCCTGAAGGCGACGATGAAGATTGTGAATATCCCGCCTGCTAGAGAGAAAAATGAAGGATTGTTGCCTCTCACATTAAAAAATGGTGAAATTATGTGGGTACATCCTGACTTAGTACCTGAGTTGGAAAATGAAGGTAAAACTTCAAAATCCAAGAAAGGTAAGAAAGTCAAAACCTGCAACATGATTTCTCATGTTATTCCAGATCCTGACGATTCAGATCATCTATGGGATGGCCTTCCTTTAGAAGACAGACTGAAAGGACTGAATATATGTCCTCCAAGTCTAACTCCTCCTACCAAGCTCAAGCTTACTCATCAGCAGTTGTAATGCCTGTGGTTCGTATTACGTATTTCTGGAATACGTGTACGTATTTATTGCATGATTTCCTTGTTTAATTTCCTCCCTGGGCTTGGTTTATTCTTGGTTTGGGTTGGCTTGGTTCGGTTTGGGATTGCTCTTGGTTCATTATGAACCAAGGGGTGAACCCCCTACCTACTACCACCACTACCATTTATTATCCCTTCTCCTTTCTCTCTCTTCATTTATCATCTTCTCCACCATTACTTCCTTACCTACCAGAGAGAGAGAGAGAGAGGTCTAGGTAAGTACAACTTGCTTCATGGAGGAACTCTAATTTTATTGCTTCATTCTCTTCCTTACAGCATTTTAACTTACTTTAGAACTTGGCATTTTCACTTTCCATGGCTAGATTCTTTTAGATCTAAGTTTGCTTTATTTTTGGATTTCTTGGGTTTTGATCTACTTAATCCTATTATTTCTGAGATTTAAGGGTTCTATGTTGTAGAGAATCTTGTTCTATCCCATTTTGACCTATAGAAGTTCGGATTTGGGCTCCGGATGATAGAGTTATGCAGCTTGGAAGCCATGGCTTATGGTGTACTTCTTCTCGAAAATTTGGAGAAGAAGCACAGTCCCGAGCCGCATGGTGTACTTGACCGCATGAACATTCATGCGGCAAGTCAGTTCCATCCGCATGCACTATTGCCTTGACTTGACCGTGTGACAAGTTCATGCGGCAAGTATTCCCGACCGTATGGGACCCAGTCAGTTCAGCCGCATAGGGCTGAGGACCTTATCCTGCCGCATCAGCTTATCTTGGCCGCATGAGTTGGACCCAGCCGCATGGGATCCTGAACCTTATAAGCCGCATGAACCTCCCCTCCTCCCGTCAGCCGCATAAGCAATCACCTTGACCCAGCCGTATGGGGCTCGACTTGGTTGAGCCGCATGGACTCATTTCTGCCAGCCGCAGGAGTACCCTTGCCCTCATGGCCGCATGTGTCTTGCCCTTTTTGGCCGCATGAGTCCAATTCATCCCAGCCGCATAAAATCTCCCTTTCCGCTTGCCGCATGGGAGCTAGTCCCACTCCCAGCCGCATAGGTTCCTGCTCCTTCAGCCGCATGTGCACCGTTCCCCGCTAGCCGCATGTGTCCCTACCCCGTGAGCCGCATGAGCTTGGAACCCTGAGCCGATTTTGTCATGAACTTGATTTTACTTAATATGTTTGGAATGACTATTGTACATGACATGGTATGACAAGGAACTAGCATAACACGATAGTGACCCATAGTGGTGCACTCCTGATAAGTGACCTGGCATGACATGATAGTTGCCCGTTGTGGCGCACTCCTGACCAGTACACTTGACATGATAACCTGACATGACATAACCTGTATAAATTACCTGGACACCGTGGGCGATTGTGCTTGTACAAATAAACCAGTCCTGTCTTGCATCATGTTTAGGATGGGACTCCTGAGTACCACGGTCAAGAGTACCTACTAAAATGGACTAAGGTTAATAACTAGATTAATACATTAGTCATGACGAGATTTCCCAGCTACAGGCAATCCCGTTACCTGGGCACGCCTTGGGATCTGTAGCCTGCCGTCGAGTAGGGCATATTTCCAGCACACTGTCATGTGTTGCACCCTTCAAGCTACCTAAGGGTACATTCGTTTCCTGGATGATGTACCCACCTGAATTCAACTCTAAATCTTTTAACCCGGGTAACCTGGATGGTCTGCAGGGCTTGTGGCTGTGGAATAATCTCATTGCATCTTGCTTGTAACTAGGCCTGTGATAACCCTAGTTAATTAAAGTATCAAGCCGTACTCATTGCTTGGCCGTCATTGATTGAATGGGGAATAATCTGTCTATTCTTGATCCTGAACAAGATTGCTACATGTCCTGATTTTCTTATATTATTTTGTCGATAAAAGGTGGGAAACCAAGCTCCGTTCAGATGAAGGGTTACAACCCCGGTCCTTGTTTGGTTTACGGGTTGTAACCTGGTTATCTGAATAGTTCCATGGTTATCTCGTCGTATATCATCCTGATATGTTTATATAATTCTAGTTTTACTTTTATCTATATCTTGTGCTGATTGCTGGTTTTAGTTCCTAAGTGAAGCTTCCCTTGTGGCACTTGCTCTTTCTGGGGTCTGACCCAGCTGGTTTTGTATGGCCAAATTTCGGAGCAGCTCCAGAGGATCTACCGACCTTCCAGCCAGATGGTGGCCACTAGACGGAACCCTGGCAACGAGTGGGTTTATTTTTGATCTCCCACTTTATTGTAAAAATATTCTTTTGAGGCGTTTAGCCGACGAGCACCTGGTTAGCTCGATTGCACTTACTTACTGTCTGCCTACGGGCTGTAACATGATTGACAGATCCTAGGATTGATCATGTATGACTAAACTCTTGCTAGTCCTAACATTTTGTAACGACTAGCTTCATGATCAGCTGAATATGTAATGTTTGGGATGCCTTACTATTGTATATTTAATGATCATATATCTTGTAACTTTTACTTACTTGCTTGTGATTGAGACAATAGGCTGTTCATGACCTTAAGAGACTGCTGGCTTGTAGATAAACCCTCATGTATCCTAGACAGCCGTGACCGTATAGCGAGGTGGGTTGCACTTCAATATACGTAGCTGTCTATGTCTGCCCCCGCTCTCCAGTATTCTGGTTCTGGGGCGTGACATGGTTTAAGTGGTGGCCCATGCAGGTCTTATAAATCAAGATATATGAGAGTTTACCGAATAGATGTCTCGATCAATATTCGCCCTTGAACTCTGCTCATATTCTCTGAATCCCTGGATTCTTGTCCTGATCACATGCTTGTCTCATTGATCTGTCCTGGTCCTTCCTTATTGTTCTCTATGTCGTCTTCTTCAGCAGTATTGTTCGTGGTCCTACCGATCAGCAAGGCGGAACACCTCCCACGGACCAGCAGCAACCCGGAGATCAAGCCCAGCACTCCGGAGTAGCCTCCAGAGTCGAGCCTATTCGAGAAGAGCCCCAAGATCAGCCAGTTCAACCGGTAGAACCTGATGATGGCACTTTGGTAGGTCTCATCAGGACCTTGATAGCTTCCCAAGACCGGCATGGAGATGCCTTGCACCAGGCAGTGACGGATGCTTTGACCCTGGGTGGTCATCAGGGTAACAGCACGGCCAACAGCTTCAAGCGCTTGAACCCTCCATTCTTCGATGGTAGTGAAGATGCTATCGCAGCAGATGCATGGCTTCAGGACTCTGAGGTGATTCTCGAAGCAGACAGGACTCCAGAGAATGAGAAGGTGGCCGTGGTACACCTGCAGTTGTTGGATCTTGCCCGCAGCTGGTGGACGGCGCAGGCCGTTGGATTAGTGGCACCTATTGCTTGGGCGGTGTTCAGAGAGAGATTCCAGACCAAGTATTTTGATGCTGTAGCTCAGTACGATCTATAGACGAGGTTCACCAATCTGAAGCAAGGAGGCAGGATGGTCGACGGATATGCGGCCGTGTTTTCCAGACTCAGTCGGTTTGCTCCTACTTTGGTGGCAATCGAGTATGATAGAGCCCAGCGGTTCCAGCAGGGACTTCACCTGGAGATCTTGTTGGCAGTTGAGCAGTTTGAGTATCAGACTTTTGATGCAGTCTTGAGAGCAGCCCGGAGGCATGCGTATACCTCCCAGAGGATTGTGGATAGGGCCGGAGGTCGGAAGAGATCCCACGACCAGATGAATCAGTCTTCAGCACCAGCCCCGGCAGCTAGGGCCTTGACTATTGGAGCTCCGAGGCGAGCGGTCTCAGTAACGTCCGTCCAGCATTCTACTCCGACGTACCCTCAGCAGCAGAAGCAGAAGCAATCTTCCGCAGTAGGTTGTTCTCATTGTGGAAAGCCAGGCCATATAGTGGTAGAATGTCGCAGGGCACAGGGATTGTGTCTGGCTTGTGGAGTACCAGACCATAGGGTTGGATCCTGCCCGAATAGGGGTGGTTCATCATCGTCCAACCTTTCTAGCTCTTCGGTGAGAGGACCAGCTCCGGTCCAGCAGCAGCAGTATCCATTGTCAAGGCCCTTGCCGCCTCAGACCCAAGTATTCCAGCAGCAGAACCCCCAGCAGTATGCACAAGCCCAGGCCCAGAGTCAGAATAGGCAGCGAGGATTTCAGCAGAGGGGACCAGCACCCCGAGGGCATGGTCAGGCTATAGTGATGACCGCAGAGGAAGGACTAGCACCAGGAGAGGTAGTGGCAGGTACTATTCTCGTCAACTCCTTTCTAGCTTCAGCTTTATTTGATTCTGGTGCATTGCATTCGTTTATGTCTGTACGATTCGCGACACGGGTAGGATTGGAGCCCGAGTCATTATCAGTAAGGCTCAATATACTTACTGGTAACGGACTTGTGGGAGTAGATAGAGTATTTTCCTCATGTCGGATCGTAGTTAGCGGTAGAGAGTTCCCCGCTAGATTGATAGAGTTCCCGATGGTCGATTATGATGTGGTCTTAGGGATAGATTGGTTGAGGAACCAGTATGCTAGAATAGACTGCCATATCGGCAGGGTTGTTTTTAATATTCCAGGTGAGCCGAAGTTTTCTTTCTCCCGAGGCGAAGTTGAGTCATCTCCTCCGATATTGCGGATGGCAGTAGCAGCAGTTCAGTTGCCCAGGATTGTCGAAGAGTTTCCAGATATTTTCCCAGAAGAGCTTCCAGGCATGCCTCCAGAGCGGGAGATCGAGTTCACTATCGACTTGATTCCCGGGACAGCCCCAGTGTCAGAGAGAGTCTACAGGATGGCGCCTTCAGAGTTGGAGATCTTGTACAAGATGATTGAGGAACTCAGGACCACAGGATTCATTCGTGCTAGTGGATCGCCTTGGGGAGCCCCGATGCTTCTTGTGAAAAAGAAGGATGGTATGTCCAGGTTATGTGTTGATTATCGTACCTTGAACTCAGTGACAATCAAGAACAGATACCCTCTTCCGAGGATAGATGACTTGTTTGATCAACTCAAAGGGGCTTCAGTATTCTCGAAGATTGATTTGCGCTCAGGTTATCATCAGATCAGAGTCAGAGAGCAGGACATCCCGAAGACAGCTTTTAGATCGAGATATGGGCATTGGAAGTTCCTTGTTATGCCTTTTGGAGCAACCAATACGCCGGCAGTATTCATGGTCCTCATGAATCGTATCTTCATGCCTTATTTGGATCAGTTCGTGATTGTGTTCCTAGACGACATCCTGGTCTACAGCAAGAGTGAGGCGGAGCATGAGCAGCATCTCCGTGTGGTTCTTCAGATTCTCAGGGAGCACCAGTTATATGCCAAGTTCAGTAAATACGAGTTCAGGCTCGATCGTATTTCGTACTTGGGTTATATCATCACTCGAGGAGGAGTAGAAGTGGATCCCCAGAAGATTGTGGCTATTGAGTCATGGCCAGTGCCCAGCATAGTTGCAGAGGTTCGTAGTTTTCTTGGATTGGCCGGCTACTACCGGCAGTTTGTTTCGGATTTTGCTCAAATTTCAGCGCCATTAACGCAGTTGACCCGCAAGGATGCGCAGTTTGCTTGGACAGCAGAGTGTCAGAGTTCTTTTGAGCAGTTGAAGCGAGGCCTGATAACAGCTCCTATTCTCATGCTTCCAGATGGAACCGGAGGATTCTCAGTATATTGTGATGCTTCAGGCAGAGGTTTAGGATGTGTTCTAATGTAGCATGGGAAGGTAATAGCTTATGCGTCACGACAACTTCGTGATCATGAGAAGAATTATCCAACCCATGACTTGGAGCTGGCAGCAGTGGTGTTTGCACTTAAGTTATGAATACACTACTTGTATGGAGATAGGGTAGAGATTTTCACCGACCACAAGAGCCTGAAGTATGTTTTCACCCAGAAGGATCTTAACATGCGTCAGAGAAGGTGGCTGGAGCTTCTTATGGATTATGATGTCAACTTGCAGTATCATCCCGGGAAGGCCAACGTTGTTGCAGTTGCATTGAGCAGGAGAGCCGGAGTTTATTTACTAACAGCGCAACAAGAGCTGTTAGCAGATCTCCAGAAGATGGGTATTGAAGTTGTTCTTCCTTCCAGTGTGGCATTGATGGCCAACATGCAAGTTCAGTCTACTATAGTCGAGAGGATCCGGATGGCGCAGTCGGCAGATTCTAAGCTTCAACGACTCAGAGCAGAGTGTGAGGCAGGACGAAGACCAGAGTTATACATTCATGAGAATGGTACACTTTGACATGGTAAGCGTCTTTGTGTACCCAGCGGAGATATCCGACAGGAGATCATGTCAGAAGCGCACAGTTTACAGTATTCCATCCATCCCGGTAGTACGAAGATGTACCGTGATATCCGGCAACATTTTTGGTAGAATGGCATAAAGCGGGAGATAGCTCGGTTTGTCTTTCGGTGTTTGGTTTGCCAACAAGTTAAAGCCGAACATCAGAGACCGGCTGGACTTCTTCAGCCCTTACCGATTCCAGAATGGAAGTGGGAGCATGTGACCGTAGATTTTGTGACTGGACTACCTAGATCCCCAGCTGGTAGAGATGCTATCTGGGTTATAGTTGATCGGCTCACGAAAGTGGCTCACTTTCTTCCATTCAGAGTTGGTCAGTCGACGGCTCAGCTAGCAGAGATGTACCTCAGGTAGATTGTCAGATTGTACGGTGTGCTAGTCAGTATCACCTCGGACCGAGATTCAAGATTTACTTTGTACTTTTGGCGTAGCTTGCAAGAGAGTTTGGGAACTCATCTCCAGTTCAGTTCAGTATATCATCCGCAGACAGATGGCTAGTCGGAGCGCACGATCCAGACTCTTGAAGACATGTTGCGGTCTTGCACACTTGACTTCGGTGGTTCATGGGAAGATTACTTACACCTGGTAGAATTCTCGTATAACAACAGTTTCCAGACCAATTTCCAGATGGCACCGTTCGAGGCACTGTATGGTAGGAAGTACAGATCCCCGCTAGCATGGGATGATGTTGGAGAGAGGCAGATGCTCGGTCCAGAAATGATTGCCCAGACAGTTGAAGTGGTCAGGCGAGTCAGAGATCATCTTTGAGTTGCACAAGATCGCCAGCACCATTGGGCCGATTCTCATCGGCGCCCTCTCGAGTTTTCGGTCGGCGATCATGTATTCCTGAGGATTTTGCCTAACCGTAGCGTCATTCGTTTTGGCGTATGGGGCAAGCTTAGTCCTAGGTATATAGGACCGTTTGACATTCTGGAGCGAGTAGGAGATGTATCCTATCGTCTCGCTCTTCCGCCGTCGCCAAGCGAGGTGCATGACGTATTCCATGTATCCCAATTATGACGGTATATCCCAGACCCGAGCCACATCCTGGATTATTCGAAATTGGTTGTTGGTACCAACCTTTCGTATGAGGAGAGGCCCGTGTCTATATTGGACCGGAGAGAGAAGACACTCAAGAACAAGACTATCAAGTTAGTCTGAGTTGCTTGGGGTCATCACTCTTTGGGGGAGTCAACGTGGGAGCGTGAGGATGATATCCGATCGTGATATCCCGACTTGTTTGACTCGTGAGGTATAATGTCTTTCTTATGCCTCATGCCTTCGATTCCTTGCTTGAATGAGTGATTGTTTGCCTAGTTATAGCTTGCATGTGATTAATATAGCTTGTCATTGCTCCTCTAGCCTCTTGATTAAATTCCGAGGACGGAATTCTTTTAAGGTGGGTAGAGTTGTAATGCCTGTGGTTCGTATTACGTCTTTCTGGAATACGTGTACGTATTTATTGCATGATTTCCTTGCTTAATTTCCTCCCTGGGCTTGGTTTATTCTTGGTTTGGGTTGGCTTGGTTCGGTTTGGGATTGCTCTTGGTTCATCATGAACCAAGGGGTGAACCCCCTACCTACCACCACCACTACCATTTATTATCCCTTCTCCTTTCTCTCTCTTTATTTATCATCTTCTCCACCATTACTTCCTTACCTACCAGAGAGAGGGAGAGAGAGGTCTAGGCAAGTACAACTTGCTTCATGGAGGAACTCTAATTTTATTATTTCATTCTCTTCCTTACAGCATTTTAACTTACTTTAGAACTTGGCATTTTCACTTTCCATGGCTAGATTCTTCTAGATCTAAGTTTACTTTATTTTAGGATTTTTTGGGTTTTGATCTACTTAATCCTGTTATTTCTGAGTTTTGAGGGTTCTATGTTGTAGAGAATCTCGTTCTACCATATTTTGACCTATAGAAGTTCGGATTTGGGCTCCGAATGATAGAGTTATGCAGCTTGGAAGCCATGGCTTATGGTGTACTTCTTTTCGAAAATTTAGAGAAGAAGCACAGTTCTGAGCCGCATGGTGTACTTGACCGCATGAACATTCATGCGGCAAGTCAGTTCAAACCGTATGCACTATTGCCTTGACTTGACCGTGTGACAAGTTCATGCGGCAAGTATTCCCGGCCGCATGGGACCCAGTCAGTTCAGCCGCATAGGCTGAGGACCTTATCCTGCCGCATCAGCTTATCTT
Source organism: Iris pallida (assembly GCA_029216955.1). NCBI lineage: Eukaryota > Viridiplantae > Streptophyta > Magnoliopsida > Asparagales > Iridaceae > Iris > Iris pallida. Next base: position 998,435 of record JANAVB010029216.1, on the reverse strand, counting down.
GGCCGCATGAGTTGGACCCAGCCGCTTGGGATCCTGAACCTTATAAGCCGCATGAACCTCCCCCCCGTCAGCCGCATAAGCAATCACCTTGACCCAGCCGCATGGGGCTCGACTTGGTTGAGCCGCATGGACTCATTTCCGCCAGCCGCAGGAGTACCTTTGCCCTCCTGGCCGCATGTGTCTTGCCCTTTTTGGCCGCATGAGTCCAATTCAGCCCAGCCGCATAAAACCTTCCTTTTCGCTTGCCGCATGGGAGCTGGTCCCACTCCCAGCCGCATAGGTTCCTACTCCTTCAGCCGTATGTGCACCGTTCCCCGCTAGTCGCATGTGTCCCTACCCCGTGAGCCGCATGAGCTTGGAACCCTGAGCCGATTGAACCCGACTCCCTCCCCAGCCGCATGAGATCACTTCTTGGCCGCATATGCCTTAGCCGTATGGCTCTTCTACTGCCCTGTATATTGATATTTTAGTAGATATTTTACGCCCATGGTATGACAAGGAATGACTATTGTCATGAACTTGATTTTACTTAATATGTTTGGAATGACTATTGTACATGACATGGTATGACAAGGAACTAGTATAACACGATAGTGACCCATAGTGGTGCACTACTGATAAGTGACCTGGCATGACATGATAGTGGCTCGTCGTGGCGCACTCCTGACCAGTACACTTGACATGATAACCTGACATGACATGACCTGTATAAATTACTTGGACACCGTGGGCGATTGTGCTTGTACAAATAAACCAGTCTTGTCTTGCATTATGTTTAGGATGGGACTCCTGAGTACCACGGTCAGGATACCTGCTAAAATGGACTAAGGTTAATAACTAGATTAATACATTAGTCATGACGAGATTTCCCAGCTACAGGCAATCCCGTTACCTGGGCACGCCTTGGGATCTGTAGCCTGCCATCGAGTAGGGCACATTTCCAGCACACTGTCATGTGTTGCACCCTTCAAGCTACCTAAGGGTACATTCGTTTCCTGGACGATGTACCCACCTGAATTCAACTCTAAATCTTTTAACCCGGGTAACCTGGATGGTCTGCAGGGCTTGTGGATGTGGAATAATCTCATTGCATTTTGCTAGTAACTAGGCCTGTGATAACCCTAGTTAGTTAAAGTATCAAGCCGTACTCATTGCTTGGCCGTGATTGATTGAATGGAGAATAATCTGTCTAGTCTTGATCCTGAACAAGATTGCTACATGTCCTGATTTTTTATATTATTTTGTCGATAAATGGTAGGAAACCAAGCTCCGTTCAGATGAAGGGTTACAACCCCGGTCCTTGTTTGGTTTACGGGTTGTAACCTGGTTATCTGAATAGTTCCATGGTTATCTCGTCGTATATCATGCTGATATGTTTATATAATTCCAGTTTTACTTTTATTTATATCTTGTGCTGATTGCTGGTTTTAGTTCCTAAGTGAAGCTTTTCTTATGGCACTTGCTCTTTCTAGGGTCTGACCCAGCTGGTTTTGTTTGGCCAGATTTCGGAGCAGCTCCAGAGGATCTATCGACCTTCCAGCCAGATGGTGGCCACTAGACGGAACCCTGGCAACGAGTGGATTTATTTTTGATCTCCTACTTTATTATAAAAATATTCTTTTGAGGCATTTAGCCGACGAGCACCTGTTTAGCTCGATTGCACTTTACTTACTGTCTGCCTACGTGCTGGAACATGATTGACAGATCCTAGGGTTGATCATGTATGACTAAACTATTGCTAGTCCTAATATTTTGTAACGACTAGCTTCATGATCAGCTGAATATGTAATGTTTGGGATGCCTTATTATTGTATATTTAATGATCATACATCTTGTAACTTTTACTTACTTGCTTGTGATTGAGACAATAGGCTGTTCATGACCTTAAGAGACTGCTGGCTTGTAGATAAACCCTCATGTATCCTAGACAGCCGTGACCGTATAGCGAGGTAGGTTGCACTTCAATATACGTAGCTGGCTATGTCTGCCCCCGCTCTCCAGTATTCTGGTTCTGGGGCGTGACATCCGTGGCTAGCCATGAATAGTATTCCCTTATACCGGGCACAACAAGTCTTCGCTGCTTATGAAAAAGCTCCTACAGGGATTTTTCCTCGTATCCCGAATCCTTCTCCTCCCGTAGCTACAGAGACGTCTATCCTCATTCTCCTGTAGTTACAGAGATCTTTTCTTCTTCCTCTGTGGAACCACCTGTTGAAAGTCTACTGCCTATTCATTTATACAGTCAGCATTCAATCCTTCTCATGAAGAAGATGGGCTATGACTTTCAGAAGGCTGAAGGTTTGAATTATAATAAAGGAATACGACTTCCTTTACAAATTCAAAATCAAAAATCTACTGTTGGATTGGGTTCTGAAGTTCCTCATAACAATCCTTACAAGAAGAAGGCTAAAGGAGGGAAGACTAAATCCTGTAATATGGTACTTCCTTCTCCTGAGTTCGAAGAAGAAACTTTTGCTGGTACAAGATCTGGAAAAGAGTACCACAAAGATTATGAGGGATCTTCGAAAGAAGCAGAAGACGTAGTGGAAACACTACCAATTCAATCGTCTCCTGTTCCTGATGTGGTTGAAAAGAGGAAACAGGGCTTCAATGGCTGATACAAAAGCACTATCTTTCTAGGGAACTGGAGAAGCAGGCTTCAATGGGACGCAATCAAGATAGTGCTTTTGTATCAGCCATTATGACTACTTTACGTCAGGGCTGTCAGCTGTCAGCTGTCAGCCGTCAGAGCATTAATTGCGTTCGAACGACGCTGGACACAGCTGTTCTGAAAAGACACGTGGCTTCCCTCTACGGGCCGTATGGAGTCCGCTCGAGCTGCCTATGCGTTTGAGCTGCATGGGACTCCTGAGCCGCATGTGGCCCCTTGGCCGCATGGATTATTTTTCTCTTCTTTTTCATGCTTCTACAAGACCCCCTACAAAGTTTTTAATTTGCAAAATTGAAATACTTTGAATAAGAAGCATGATTATGCCAGAGCCGCATGGATGTATTCTGTTCTAGCCGTATGGATTTGACCAGCCGCATGATTACCTCAACCGCATAACTCTCTGAGCCGCATGGGCTGTTTTGGTCGCATGAGCTTCTTGCCACGTCTTCCTGCCACATGTGCAAATCTTCTGTGAATCTTCTGCATTTAATGCTCTTGATTTGCTGCAGATTTTAAGAGCCGCTTTCTTGGGCCAGGATTCCAAGAGTCAGGCTATTATTCAGCCGTTTTGCCTCGATGACCGAAGAGTCGGTCATCATATTGCACGCGGATCGAGGCGTTCCTTCCTTGTCTATAAATAGGAACACTTTCGTTCTAAGGAATCTCCTTTACTCTCTTCGATCTTTCTAACTCCTTTCTCTCCCAAGCACCTATGGCTCCCAAGAAGGCTGCTGCGTCGAAGGCTGCGAAGGACAAGGCGGTCGCTTCTGCGGTGACTGTGGCGACGAACGTGGCCACTCCTCTGCCGGCCGCTGTTCACTCTGTTCATCCCGACGTTCATCCACCTATCGCTGGTAAGGGCATTGCTTTAGAACCCTAACTGCCATGGCTCTGCTGTATAATTTATGCACAAGCCGAATGTACAAGGTTCGTCGATATGACCGCATAAGCACTTCGCCCAGGAGGCCGCATGGGCTTGTCATACTCGATCTGAACCGCATATATATTTTCGGTTTGGGCCGCATGAGCGTAGTTCACTTTTGAACCGCATAAGCTCATCTGCTTGTAGCCGTATGAGTCTGTCTGTTCAGGGCCGCATGAGTCTGCGTGGACTTTGAACCGCATAGTCTCACCTGAATCTGAGCCGCATCAGCGCCTAGGTTTGTCTGTTGAGTCCATGTGAACCTTGAATCGCTTAGGACCTTCTGAACCCAAACCGCAGAAGCTTCATAAGCTTATCTGAACTTGATTTGTATGGACTCGTCTGACTCGGAGCCGCATAAGGCTGTGATGAACCGAACCGTGTGGACTCATATGGTTCTGAGCCGCATGAGGCTGTGACGACCCGAGCCGCATAGACTCAAATGATCTTTCAAACGCTTCTTTGTTTTGACTATCCTCTAATCTTATTTCTTTCGTCTCTTCTTCAGTGAATCTGCTAGTAAATCCTGTGGGGGAACTCCTAGTGGGCTCGAATCAGTTTGCCCTGGGCGTACGTCTTGATGACTTAGTTAAGTACGTGCTGAATCAATTTCCTGCTAATGAGCCTTCGGGGAGGTTGAACACCATCGAGAATCAGACCCTCCATTATCTCCGTGCCATGATGAATTCTGGGAAGTTGGATAGATCATACCTGAAGCCCTCATTCCTCTTCGGAGACGCTTTAATCATAAAGAATTCCCGAGTCTTAGAGACCTCTGAGAACTGGGATTTTACTTTGGATGGGATGGCGATCCATATTTCTCTCATGGAGCGTCATTATCCTCTGTCGTGATTTAATATGGTATTATTGGACAGGAAGATGGTGTGTAGCTTGACTCCTACCCAATCAGGGATGTTGATGGGTGACATCGATTATAACCTGAACATTAGGTCAGCGTATGCGGATAAGGATTCCGTCCGCCGGTACATGATGGGACTGGCCCCAGGTACTTTCATGAACGTATATGGTCCCAACTTCACATTCACTCAAGCTGATACTTTCCTGAATCGGCTTGTTCGTAAAAAATCTTATCCCGTTGGCAGATTAGCATTGCTGAACTGGATAAACCCCACTTCTACGTGGGCCCACTTGACCACTTGGGTTCTGCAGACCTACGAGACATTCCTGCGGGAGGTAGGCCTCTATCATGCCATCCGGGGCACCTGTCACAGGCTTCCTATCAATAAGCCATTGTTCATGGCGCTCCTGGAGATGTATAACCGGCAAACAGGGACATTTTTCGCACCCGGAGGGGAGTTGGGGCTTGCTCTCTATGAGATGTATACTGTCTCCAAGCTTCCGTGGAGGGATGAGCCTTTCGAGGTGTACACCCCGTCGAATGAGGAGTTCGAGGATCTGGACCGATGACTCCCAGGTTTTGTTGCGGTGTACCAGGAGTTGCTATGCCATCATAGTACTTGTCACCAGATGGCTATAAAAAGGATGATAGCTCGGAAGGGAACGCTCCCCACACAACATCCTGGGTCAATTATCTTTTTGAAGTTAGCCCTTCTGGCGAGGTTATTCCTCGAACCCCTCAAACCCAGGAAGAGATAAAGGACCTGATGTCGAGCGCCAAGAGGTTGCGGTCCAATAGGGACATATTCGGGAGTCAAACTGACTCTCTTAGCTATTTTTACTACGGTACTAGACAGATGTCTGAGAAAGCGCTCCTGGCTGGATTTTTGATGATATGGCTACGGAACTGCGTAGTCTCGGGGGGGGGGGGGGGGGGCAGGTTCTATCGAGAGAATCAGCCGCCATTTTATTCTTCCTGCCGTTAAACTGGTATTTGGAGTTAGACTGGCTCTTCTTCCGGCTATGGTGTGTAGCATACACCATGGTCTTCGAACATTCTCGTCCAAGGTCATTGCCCGTAAGAAGACGCTGGACTTTGAGCGCATAGAGCTACCTTACCACTATTTGATGGGGTGGTTGTTGATGCACTACAAGTCTTTGATGGGATCCGGAACAGCGGAAGATGCTACAGATGAAGACGCTTTCCTTTTCTAATGCCATCACTAACCTTGGGAATACAGTACTATGCCAGCTTGTCGGAGGGCGCTGGCGAGGGTGGATGGGTGTGACTTTTTCGTGTCTGTTCTTCATTTTTCTGATAAGGAAGTAAGGGATGTACACCTTGATGGTACCGGACCTCCTCACTTTGTCTCCGAAGATGCTCACCTGGTTGCACAACATTCGCCCCGCGCATCTGGTTTATCGTAACCGCGATAATATGTACTTGGAGCCCTACCTGCCTAGTAGGTTTTCCCGCCAATTTGGCTATAGCCAGTTATTCCTTGACTGTCCCAGCCCTTGCTTGGGCTTTGAAGGTAGCGTTCTTGATGGTGTCAGGGCGTGGAATTATTATGACGCTTATCATACCCGGGCCAGCTTCTCGGTCCCTGATACTAAGGCGCCGAAGGAAATTTTGTACGTGGCTGCCTTGTACCATGTTATGGCGAACAAGCCTCCTGTCAATTTCGATCCGAGTACCAGTTTCATCGTGGGTACCAGTTTAGAGGAAAAGCCCAAGGGGGCTAAGGCTAGAAAGCAACTAGCGCTCTAGACTCCCCTCCCTGAATCAGAATCTTCCGAGGCGGCTGAGGAGGATGATGATCATGATAGCGAAGACTCTCTTTCTTTTGGGGGTGAAGAAGTAGCGGAACAACCACTTGCCACACCAGCCGAACTGGCGGAGGATCCGTCGCTTGCTACACAAGAGGAAGTAGTGAGGGAGGGGCAGCCTCCTGCTGTGCCTGGTCCCTCACGCAAACGAGTCAGACGTGAGTCTTCTGACGACAGAACGATCTTTTCTGTGAAAAGAGCCGCCGTTAGGTCTCATAGGTTGCTTATTACCGAGAGGGGAGAGTATGTTAACGATGCTCCGGAGGTAAGACGATGTTGAAGCTATCTCCTTGTTGTGGTTTTCTTTTTCTTGGAGATATGACCTAATCAGTTTTTCTTTGTAGGCGTCTGACGAACCAGGCTCTCCTGAACCGTCTATTGCCCCTGGAGTTGATCCGGCCCTTGCTGCTTTGATTAGCGGCATGTGTGCCGCGGTCCTTTCTGCGGGGGCTCTCTCAGCGGTGGCTGAGGACTCCCAAGTTGCTGAGGCCCCGGCCCGGGGTGACGAAGATTTCTTCGGGCCTGTCTCCGAGATTGCTGAATTTCAGCAAGGCGACGTCGATCTCGTCGCATCCCCTTCCGAGGGTGCCGGGGCGGAGGAGTCTATTATATTCGACTCGGAGGCCGGCGGTGGAGAGGTTATGGTGGCCGTAGGCGAACCTCAGCCTCCACACTCTTCTGCTGGTAAGATAAGCCAAATATTGACTAGTGAGGGGGCTTATTTGCTCTATCAACATATCCTCTGGGTCAAATCGATTCATGGTTGTCTTGGCCCTACAGGTCCTGACCCTTTACTTCCTACAGCGGATGTTCTTGGGGAAGGCTCGGTCTGCTGCGATCTGGGGAAAAGGGGCGTTTCTTCTCCTTCACCGACTCATGTCGAGGGGCCCCCCGCCAGCTTCGGGCAGATGGGAATGGAGCTTGTTCCGGAAGCGATGGTCTCCGCCTCATCCTCTGCTACTTATACGGCTTCCGAGATTGACTTCTCGGCCCTGCCGAGCATTCAAGTTCTGCGGGCTGCTGAAGAGGAGTTGGCCGCTGTTCATGCGTCCTTCCGTACGGAGTTTGTTTCCCTCGTGGCAGGAGCGGCAGATTCTGTCACGTCTTCTTCAGTGTTGCCAGCTACACTCCCGTTGACGCCGGCTTCTTCGGAGGCTCTGGACGAGGTGTCGCAGGATGTGGTCGACAGCTTCTATCGCCATTTAAAGAGGGGCGTAGATGCTGTCGTAGAACGGGGGACCCTTTTTTCTCTGTCCCTGCGGTGCGCTCGGGGTCAAATTGAAACTTTGAAGACCCTTCCTGGAGGGGTGGGGTTAGCTGCGCTCCTGGAGCCCAAATTGGCAGAGGCTGATCAGCTCGTGACCCAATTGCTGGTGTTACGGCAGGCTGACTTGCCTGCTGCGATTGAACGGGAGCGGGGCTTCCTTATTGCCGCTCGGGATAGGATAAAGCTCGCTCGAGACACTGCCGGGCCAGTTGTGAATGGGGACCTTGACGAGCTTTCTACTTCGTATGACAGACTGGGTCATCGAAGTCAAGCTTGTAGGGCTCGGGAAGAGGCTGCTTCTCGTGGAATAGCTGACATAAAGGAGCGGATTCTCGCACTTCAGAAGGAATTGGCCTTCCTAGAGTCGGAGCTGAAGGCTGCTCATGCAAAACAGGAGTCAATCGTTCGGGAGGCCGAGAAGGTTTCCCGATCTTCTGTTAACCTGGAGCGGGCTTTCAAGAAATTCGAGGACAACTGGCAAGCTCACGCTCATCTGGAGGACGCGGCGGTACTGACCCAAGAGATGGAGCGTCGAGCTAAATAGAGGTTTGAGCGGTCGTTTGCCTTGCTGACGGACCGTCTCACGTCGTTATGTGCCCCGGAGCAGTGATCAGTTTTCTGTTTTCTTTCGTTGTTTTCTTCTTTTCTTTTTTTTGTCAAGGGATATGGTCCCAGATGATGTAGTACTTTGAATTTTGAATAAATGAGCATTTATCAACTCATCTTCTCTTTCTTGTACTTGTGGTGTTTGTGGAATTGGACCTGCTAGAAGATTATTAGTGGACCTGTTACCCTGGGCGTACCTTAGTTTTAGGTACGAGTAACAAGTTTTGGAGAGGAATACCTAGAACAACATCGCGATAAGACAGCTATAGAAGTTTTTGGTATTCGAGAGAATGCCAGGGAGCAACTGGGCTCCCAGGCATGATAGGGGAGGGATGGGCGTGTACTGGAGACCCAGTACAGCATCTGTGGTCGACTGAGGACATTTGTGGTCGTCAGAGGACATTTATGGTCAACAGAGGACATTTGTGGTCAACAGAGGACATTTGTGGTCAACAGAGGACATTTGTGGACCTATTATCCTTGTCGTACTCCGGTTGTGGGTACAGATAATAGGTTGAAAGGGAACCGACATACTTACTCAGAGGTAATGAGGACATGGCAAGTTTTATGTAGGGGGTGATTTGTTTTTGGCGGAAGTGAGACGACTCAGAGGTAGCATCGACATGGTCATTTTGGAAGTTTGTGGACCCGTTACCCTTTTTTGTGCACTGGAAGTGCGGGTAGTGGATCATGAGGGAGGATCTCTTATAGGAAGAAAGTTCAGAGGTATGATTATACATGACTTACTATCTGAAAGAGTGACCGGAATGTGAGTTCAGGGGCACCAGCGGGTACATGACTCGATATTGTGAAAGTGTGAGTGCAGTGGCGCCAACGGGCACATGACTCGATAATCTTGGATGTTGTGGATGTGAGTTCAGCAGCACAAGAGGGTACATGACTCGGGAATCTAGAGAGTGGTGAGAGTGAGTTCAGTGATACGAGCTGGTACGTGACTCGTTGATCTGGAAAATGTGAGGATGAGTTCAGAGGTACCAGCGGGCACGTGACTCGAAAGATTGTAGAATGCGGGAATGAGTTTAGAGGTACCAGCGGGTACATGACTCTATGCATGGAACCAGAATATAAGTTCAGTGGTACGGGGAGGTACATAACTCGACACCCTGAGATGTCTCGAGGATTTTGTTTCAGACGTAATACTTCTTCAGGAACTTGTCGTTGATGGGCAACATGAGCAAGTCTCCATTTTGCTTTGGGAGGCGGTAGGTGCCGTTGGAGAATACGGCTTCGATGATGAACGGGCCTTTCCATTTTGGTTAGAATTTGTCGGCGATTTTATGCGTCATAACCATCGGCCTCCGAACCGCCAGAACGAGATCGCCTACTTGGAATGTTCTGACCTTGACCTTCTTGTTGAAAGTTTCGGAGATTCTGGCCTGATATAGTTCGATTTGCTGTTGAGCTAACAGGCGTTTCTCGTCTAGGGCCTCCAATTCCTGTAGTCGGCGATGGTGGTTTTCGTCTGTCGTCAACTGATGTGTAAGGGTGACGCAGAGTGAGGGGATCTGAGTCTCCAATGGAAGAACTGCCTCACTCCCGTCCACCAGGGAGAATGGTGTGTTCCTTGTGGCTGTTTGGACCGTGGTACAGTACGCCCATAAGCATTCACCAAGCTTCTCGTTCCAATCGCGTTTGTTTGACGATACGAACTTCTTGAGCAGTTTGATGATTGTTTTGTTGAATGCTTCTGCCAACCCATTCGCTGCTAGATTGTATGGCGTTGAAGGAATATTCTGGATGCGGTACTTATCGCAGAACCGATAGAAGGCATGGCTTGCGAACTGTGGCCCATTGTCGTGAATGATCCTTCGAGGCAGTCCAAAACGGTAGATGACATAATGCTTAAGGAAGCTGTTCACGTTTGAAGTTTTCACCTCTGCCAATGGGATGGCTTCCGCCCATTTGGAGAAGTAATCGGTGATTGCGAGTATGAATCGGTGTCCTCTGGACGAAGGCGGGGTGATTGGGCCGACGATATCCATACCCCATGCTTCGAATGGCCAAGAGGCTACGGTCGGATACAGGAATTCAGATGACTGGTGGATGAAGTCGGCGTGGATTTGGCAGGCTCTGTACTTTCGTGCATAATCTATTGCGTCTGCAACCATCATGGGCCAGTAATAGCCCATTCGGCGAAGACGGTCTTGCAGTTTCAGGCCAGGTTGATGGGCTCCGCAGACACCATCATGGGCCTCGCGTACGGCTTCCTTGGCTTCTGTATTTGATAGACACCGATGCAGCAACCCATCATAGGATTGGCGATACAGCATTTTCGTCTCCGTATCATAGAAAAATTTGAGAGAACGTCTCCTGATAGAAGTAGCTCCTTCGGATTCTCTGGCAGGATGTCGTATACTACAAAGTCAATGAAAGGCTATCTCCAGTCTGGTGCTTCGTCGACTGAAAGGGCGGAGTAGCTTTCCATGCATTGAACGTTATCCTTAGGACAGACCAGTTCACGGCCTATTATGTCGACCTGATGACGAGCGTAATTTGGCACAGCTAGGCAAGCAGCCAAACCCGTTAGGGCATCAGCCTCAATGTTCTGGAGTCTGGGAACATATTCTATGAAGAATCCTCCCAGAGACGAGATGATGTCGATTGCTATTCGATGATATGGGATCATGTCTTCGTGGCGGACCTCGTACGACCCCTGAATCTGATTGACGATTAACTGTGAGTTGCCGTATGCTTCAAGATACTCTACCACCAGCTCCTTTGCAAGTCGGAGGCCAATGACCAAGGCATTGTACTCGGCCATATTATTTGAACAGGGCTCTGTGAGTGAGTAGGCCCGGTTGATCACCAAGCCGGAGGGAGAAATCAGCACCACTCCAACTCCAGCGATGATGTTGCCCTTGGGTCCAGTTCTCGAAGCGCCGTCGAAGAACATTCGCCAAATGACATCATGGGAGACTGCATTTGAACTGGTGACCTCGTCCGGTATCTCTTCATATACCCTAGTCATTTCCGAACCTGGATGGGCTGCTAGAAAGTCTGCGAGAGCCTGGCCTTTAACAGCCTTTTGCGGGACGAAGATCATGTGATATGGTGATAGTAATATCGCCCAGGTAGCAAGGCGAGAGCTGAGTGCCCCAGGTTTGGTCATGAGGACCCTGAGGGGGTTGATCCGCGATATCACGTAGATGGTTTGTCCCGTGACGTAGTGTCGCGTCTTCTGGATTGCGAACACGAGAGCAAGGCATTCCTTCTCTACGGTCGTGTATCAGTATTCTGGCCCAATCATCTTTCGACTGAGGTAGTATATAGCTTGTTCGTGGCCCGCGTCATTGTTCTGTGCTAACAAAGCACCAAGAGAATGTTCCATAGCTCGTACATAGAGTAGGAATGGCTTCCCAGCAACAGGAGCTACCAGGACATGGGGGTTCGACAAATATTCTTTGATGCTGTTGAAAGTGCGCTGGCATTTCTCATCCCATACGAAAGAGACTCCCTTCTTCATGAGATGGGTGAATGGTTGACATCGTCCGGAGAGATTAGAGATGAATCTCCTGAAGTAAGCTAGCCTGCCTTGGAGGCCTCAGAGTTCGCAGAGATTTCTCGGGGGACCCATCTCCATGATTGCCTTTGTTTTCACGGGGTCGATGTGAATGCCCTGAGAAGTGATGACAAAACCCAGGAATTTTTCGCTGGAGACACCCAAGAATGATTTTGTAGGGTTCATCTTTAAGTTGTGTGCTCGTATTAGGTCGAACACTGTCCTGAGATCTTGCAGATGATCTTCCTTCGAACGGCTTTTGACGGCGATGTCGTCGACGTAGCATTCCACTGTCTTGCGCAAGTGGTCTCTAAAGATGACGCTCACAGCTCTCTGGTAAGTAGCGCCAGCATTCCTTAAACCGAAAGGCATAACGGTGTAGCAATATATACCAATCGGTGTTCGAAATGATGTGTGCTTCTCGTCGTCAGGGAACATCTTGATTTGGTTGTATCCTGAGAAGCCATCCATGAAGGACATACGTTCGAAGCCGCAGGTGTTGTCGATTATAATATCCGTGATAGGGAGAGGGAATTTATCTTTAGGGCATGCCTCATTCAGATTCCGAAAGTCAATGCATATTCGGATCTTCCCATTCTTCTTGAGAACTGGTACGATGTTGGCTACCCAGTCTGGATGCTGCTCTTCGCGAATGAAGCCGCTGGCTATCAGTTTGTTGACCTCGGCTTCAATAGCATTCATGACATAGGGGCGAAATCGTCGTTGCTGTTGCTTGACAGGTTTTGCATCCGGACGAATATTGAGTTTGTGGAGTGCTATCTCGGGGTCCAATCCTGGCATATCTTCATAGCTCCAGGCGAACACATCGATATACTCCTTGACGAGTTGGAGCAGCGACTCTCGCTCTTCATCCGTCAGGCTCTGGCTGATGAAGATTGGTTTCGGGGAGGCTTCATCACCAAGATTAACTTGTATGACCTCATCTTCAGTGGGAGGTTCTCTTTGCTCGAAACGCTTCTCCCATTGTTCATCTAGCTGTTGTGCCCATGGTTTTAGCTCAAGAAGTTCGGGGATATCCTCGTCTTCTTCATAGGCGTCGACGAATGCCATGTTGACTGACAGGACTTCTCTGAATACGTCTCCGATGCTGGTATCCGAATCAGAAGTTGGTGACCCAGTCGAATGTGAATGCCAGTCACATTCTTCATCTGAACTTTCAGGGGTCGTCGTGGGTGTCACATACCCTAATCTACATCGAGTCTTGCTATAGTAGTCCCGTGGTTTGCCAGCCGGGACTGGAGGCTTCAAAGGTAATCGTCGTCCAGTACCGTAGTTCAAACCCGATGTCGTTTCCAGATCGTACCCCTGTTTCTGCATGAGATATTTAGATTGGGGGCTATAAAGATAGAGAGGTAGTCTCCCGGCATCCGATCCAAGGTCGACTTCTTCTATGGTGAAGGGATGCGGATCGTCCTTCCGGCCGAAGATGATTGGATGGTCCCCTCATTCGATTATTCGGTAAGCATCTTCTGCTGGAGTAAGCTGGATTGTGGTGTAGACATTTGCCACCTGTGTGTGTAGGTGAGTGCCTATACCGTGTTCCATAGCGTACATTATACAAAGCTTATTAAGCTCGAGGTAGTTCAAAGATAGCCCTTTATTGATGAAGTAAGGTATCTTTTCTAGGGGGATTACATTATCTGCGGAGGGAATATCAGTGTGGGCAGCCACATACTTGGCTAACTCCGGTTCCTCTTCGGCTACCCCCTGTGTGAATGAAGACTGAGAGGACGACCTGGGGAGCTTGATCGTCAGTGGTTCAGTTGATGGAGCTGAGCGTGGAGTTGTTGGCAGACTAGCGACCCCCAGTTTGGTATTCGATGTGGGGCGAGGAGTGGCTGGTTCGCTAGAAGTGTCAGACCTTGCATCGGGGTGACGACCCTTCTTGGGAAGGCGTATCGTCAGTGGCTTGTCGGAGGGATTGAGCTTCTCCGTTTGGGGCTGGCCGACTCTCGGCAGTCTGATTGTTAGTGGCCTCGTTGTGGATCTTGGCACTTGGCCAGACCTTGAACCGGATTATCATCTGCTCTTCTTGTGCCGAGAGGCTAATTGCGTCCTTACGCAGAGTGGCGGTAAGGGGTGCAGACCTGCCCGATTTGCGAGCTTGGAGGTGGATCGTCAGAGGCTCTTCTGATCCTGTGGCTGTCTCGGTACTAGCTTGTACATCTCCTTCACCCAGATGCTTCTTCGATTTTTCGTACAGGCAGGAGTCTGAGTAGTAAGATTCGACCCCTTTGAAGGGATCGATATCAGTAAATTTCGTCCTCACGAAGCCGTATTTGTCGACATATTTGAAGCACTGGTGCAGCGTGGAAGGCACGATCATATAATCGTGTATCCATGGGCGCCCCAAGAGGATGTTGTAAGAAGTGTCTGCATCGATGACGTAGCAGGTGACTTCGGATTGGAGGTCGCCAATTTGATACTTTAGACGAATCTTCCCAATATGGTAGCTCCTGCCCGAATTGAACCCGCTAATGGCGGTGCTTGTAGGCGTCAGGCGATGCATCGGGATGCGGAGATGATGTAGCAGACCCTTCGCGATAATGCTTATGGAAGAGCCAGGATCAATGTGCATCCGATCCACTTTTACGTCGCCGATGTATCCAGTATAGTATAGTGGGAGATCGTGCAGGTTAGTTTTGATGAGCATATCTTGCGGAGTGAAGACGATGTTTGGCATTACGCCAGTCCTGGAGATCCACAGGTGAGTCCTCCCCGGTGAGGTTGGATTGAGCCAGATAGGCATCGGCATTTTGGAGTGCTTCGCTCAATGCAATACGAACGTCCTTGGAGAGCCTTAGGAGTTCGTACAGTGACAACTTGGCTGGTGTGTTAGCCAATTGCGCTAAGATGTCAAAGTTGTAGGGCCTCTCCAGCCCTTGGGCTGCCTCTTTTCGGAAGGATTTGTCGAAGCGAGTCTCCCTCGGCCTAGGCTTGTCGATCGTCGAAGGCTGAGCCGGTCCCGGAGCATCAGTTGTAGTGGGTTGATGATTTTCAGCTGGATTGTCAACCACAGGTTGAGATTGCGCCCCAGACCGCGTGACGACGACTGTAGCTTCTTCGACGTCTGTCGAGATTGTGCGGCAGGATCTAATTTTTCCATTCTTTTTCTTGCAGATAGAAGACGATATGGGTCGAGTCACTTCCGATACCAAGTCTGGATGGATCCACATGACCTCCCCTCGTGATGTGGTGAGGGGCACTAAACCAGCAGCCTGATCTCGGGGAGGTGGAAGATTAGTAATCTCCATTGTCGCCAGAGGGATGGGGACTACCCCGTCTTGAGTTTTCGTCGGAGGGAAGATGCCGAATTGTACCGACACCATATTGGCTGCCACAGTTACCTCTTCGAAATCGATGGCCAAAGCGTTCGAATCGATAAGGTTTTGGATGTACCGTTTCAGCTGGTAGCAGTCGTGTGTAGCATGGTAGACGTAGCAATGATAATGGCAGTACTTTGGGTTCTCCATCTCTGTCGGCCGCGGTTCCCGCCTTGGTGGAGGAAGCTGAATTCTGTCCCCTTGTGTGAGCATGTCCAAGATGGGCTTGACGTGACCGTCTTCGAAGGAGTAAGTGATTTACGGCCATTGTTTGTCTGCCGGCTTTGGCTCAGGTTTCTGTGCCGCGTCGGCCACCACAGCCTGCTTGCCCCTGCCGTCCCGATTATTAGAGGGATTACCCCCATTGTCATTATTGGTGTTAGGACGCTTGCCCTTGTTCTCTCCGTCCGAGATGTGCAATCCCAGCTGGCGAGCCTTCTTCAATCGTTCTTCGGCGCTTGTGGCGCTGATGATGAACGTCTTCCAGTCCTTGAATTGACTTTCGCCCATCCAGAGACTGATTGTTGGGAGGAGTCTCTTTCGGCAAATTTTAATCAAGGAGGAATCTGGATTTCTAGAGGGCAACTTCATGGCGGTTTGGCAGAACCGCTCGATGTAGTTCCTTGTCAGCTCTTTCTCCCCTTGGACGACGTCCATGAGGGTGGACATGGTGATGTCCTGCCCTACTTCGTAGAATCTCTCCAAGAACATACGCTTGAAGCCGACGAAGGAGTGGATGCAGTTGTCCGGCAGGTTGCGATACCAGTCGAAGGCGACTCCTTCCAATGCCCCGATGAATAATCGTGTGAGAATGGCATCGTCATGGGGCAGATGGTCGGTGGTGACATCGAAGTAAGTGATGTACCGACTTGTTGAGGTCTTGCCATCATAAGGATTGATATTGAACGGCTTATATCTTGGTGGGAATGGAACATCCCTCCATGCAGCAGGGTATGGTTGTCGTGTTCTGAGGTCTTGAGAGTTTTCTCGAGCGTGAAACATGGCTCGGAGGTCCTGAACCTCTCTTCTCGCTTCGCATGCTTCGTCCACGGCGGTGGGGGCCGTTATTTCCGGGGGATTGTTGCCCGGGTTTGGTACCGCCGAATTCGAGTTCGCATTGACCGCGGGACCTGCGCTTGTTTGGCCAGGTGTCCCTCCTTGCAAAGTTGGAAGGGCCACTTTAATCTCGTCTACAGACTTGACCAAAGCAAGCAATATGGCTTCGAGACTGTCGATGCGCTGGCGATCACTAGAACCACCTGGTTGCTGTCTGTCATGAATATCGTCTTCACATAAGGAGAGATAGACGGAGCGGTGGAAGAAGTGCCCTCCGAATCGTACCCTTATAGTGAGAAGTCATCGGGGTATGTGGGTATGTTCCCTTCTGATTCAGACTCAGAAGGAACAGTACCCCCAGCCTCCGAGTTCGCCTCGTCTAGGGAGTTGTGGATGTCGTCGGGGACGTTGAGGTTTGCTGTATCCGATGGGAGAGTTGTCTCCCCTGGCTCGTCTTCTTGGAACATCGGATTGCTGTGGAGGCTCGGAGGGGTGCTACCCCCTGCCCCAGCAACCCCCTGCGTTATGGACGACGAATCTCCCACTGTAGCAGATTTCGTCTTAGAGCGAGTACCTTGGAAAACTCCGGTGGTAGGCACCCACTTAGACGACAGTCTTTTAGTCGCAGTGGTTAAGATCTTCGGGCTGGGAACACTCGCCTTCTTCCCCCTTCCATCAGCGGGGACTTTCCGAGCAGAGTTACAGGAGACGACGGGTAGTGCCTCGTCTTCTGAAGATGGCTGTTGCAGTCTTTGAAAGACAGACTGCCGGTCTTCTTGTATCGTCGTGCTATTGCAGCAGCAATTGACGATGACTTGGGTGCAGTGACGTCCGTGGGAGGACTCTTTGCACCCCGATGCATCTTCTCTTTTCTTGTGTTTATGGAGGATGGCCTCACGCAAGTCACTGGCTTTGCTGGCTCGGGAATTCCGGGCACGCGAGTGTGTAGGCCTCCCGCCTGCTCCCTGATTAGAAGGTAGCTCGTATGCTTGCCTTCGTTCGTTATTGGGAGATGCTTGATGGCTATCCCGCCTATTGGCCGCAGGGGACAGGGTACGAGTAGCTTTATACAACTATCCATTTGAGGCCCGCGTGATAATCAGCGGGACGCTCCGATAGTCAGAGGTTGGGGCAGCTGACTGGGCTTGGTGGGCCCGTGCTATCCTAGACTTCATCCTTTTAGCACTTATGGGTGCGTAATAGGAAGAGTCCAAGTTGGATACCACAGAGTCGGGCTTATCATCCAGAGAACCATCAGGGTCAGGACCGCGTGAGAGACGGTCGAAGAATGATCGAGAGAAGCGTGGAATAGATGCTATGCGGCTAGGATTGAAAATCGTGCAGGCTGTCTGCATGCGGCTGTCTTTAGCTGTCGGATGAGTTGTTCTTGTGCGACTAGGAGTCACGACCGTATAGGCTGGCCGCATGCGGTTGGCAATTGTGGCCGCATGGGTTTTCTGCAAGCGATTGACTTCAGTAACCGCATAAGTTTCATCCATGCGGTTGGCAACTGTAGCGGTATAAGCTATGCGGCTGACAGATGTGGTCGCGTGAGTTTTCTTCCTGCGGCTGGCGGATGTAACCGCATAGGCTTTCTCTATGCGGCTAGAACCCTTATGCGGCTCGGATCGCATAGAGTTCCTCTTTGCCCCTGCAAGTCCAGCATCATAATGTTTTCTTCTGCCGGACTTGGGGACAGCAGAGTCGTCTATAATCTGAAGTGGGGCCACAGGGGAGTCTTCTCCGCCGTTTTGAGCGACAGAGGGTATCTCTGCAAGAGCTTCAGTAGGAACGAATGATCGGGGTCTCCACTCCTTGCGGGCCTTCTTTGTGCGGGCTCGCTTCTGGACCGGGCCAGCGCTCTTATCGGAGAGCATTTCTTCGAACGCCTGTTGGTCGAACCGGGCGACCATCTTCTGTTGCGTGGAGCCAAGCTTGGTTGCATCCGATTGCATCACCAACTACTCAGCCATAGAGAAGTTTGTCCCCAGCAGAGTCACCATCGTGTTTGCCATGAAATATAAAAGAGCAGAACAGTTTTATGGGAGGACTGGACTTTTACTTCACGTTACAAACTCGCTTGTACAAAGAAAGCCTAGGGACGAAAACCTAGGTACAGCAATCTAAGTACAATTGTTTATTTTTGATTCTAGGGTGTGACGATAGAGGCTCGGGAAAGCGACGGCAGCTCTGCCTTACTCCTTGGACGATAGGACGTAGCCTTGGCTCCTGTGACGAGATGCTCGGCGTTGACGGAGAAATGCTCTTCTTGCTTTCCTCGTATTACTCTTCTGGCTTCTCTCTCTCTGGATTGATCTCTATGGATTTTTCTCTCTGATTATTGGGGGAGCGTCTCTCTGTATGTGCGTATCTCTCTTTTTGTATGTGTTTTACAAGGAAATGGCACCTTGCTATTTATAATAGTGGGGAGCCTTATTAGGGTTTGCAATGATTGTCCATTCTCAAAGTGGCGGCGGCCTGGTAAAGGATCAATCTGGACCATTAATCTTGAGCGTGAAGGATCTGGGCCATTAATGAGGATTATGCCAAATCATGTCAGTCATTAATGTTGATTGCAATAAATCCCCATCATGATGATTTGCCGATATCCACAAATCTAAATGAATCAATTTAATTCATTCTCTTGCCACGTGTCCCAAATCATTGGGATCTGACCCAAAATTTGATTATCTTTAGGACACGTTTCCTGTCATCATTGTTGAGCCGCATGAGGAGCGTTCATATTTGGGCCGCATGAAGGTCGTCATGACCGAGCCGCATGAAAGATTTCATGACCGAGACGCATGAATAGTCTTTATACTCCAACCGCATGAAGGTTGTCATGACCGAGCCGCATGAATATGTTCATGACCGAGCCGTATGGGGGTCTTCATGGCCGAGCTGTATGAGAGTCTTTATGGCCGAGCCGCATGGATTTCTTCATGGCCGAGCCGCATGGGGGACCTTCATGATTGAACCGCATAGGTTTCTCTGCACTGGCCGCATGAACTCGTCTAGCCTGGCCGCATAAACTTGCCTCGAAGTTGTGAAGATTTTCTCCAGTTCCCTAGGAAGATAGTGCTTTTGTGTCAGCCATTATAACTACTTTACGTCAGGGCTGTCAGCTGTCAGCCGTCAGAGCATTAATTGCGTTCGAACGACGCTGGGCACAGCTGTTCTGAAAAGACACGTGGCTTCCCTCTGCGGGCCGTATGGAGTCCGCTCGAGCTGCCTATACGTTTGAGCCGCATGGGACTCCTGAGCCGCATGCGGCCCCTTGGCCGCATGGATCATTTTTCTCTTCTTTTTCATGCTTCTACAATCAAGCCCGTATATCTCGAACTTTCAAACGTAAAGTTAAGGAGAGGGTATTCAAGATTGGCGAATTGGTATTAACCGTTCGAAGACCGATGATTATGACTCACAAAAGCAAAGGGAAATTCGAAGCAAAATGGGAGGGCCCTTATGTAATTGAGACCGTGTTTTCTAATGGCGCCTATCGGTTATCAAAGCCTAATGGAGATCTACTCATGATGCCGATCAATGGCAAATTTCTTAAGAAGTACTATATATAAAAAAAGTGACAAAATGAAAATAAAATTTCTTTTATTATTATTTTTGTTCTGAATAAAGGATTAAAGACAAGGACCACTGCCTTCCTTATTGAATACATAGTCAGCCAATGCTTCGAAGGCATCGTTGCATGCGTTCATAAAAAACCCGCAGGCAGCCATCCTCAGCGCCTCTTCTTCAGGAGTTTTCCCTGGCTCTACTAAGAAAGCAAAGATGTCTTGTCGTGGCTTGGGAGTAGAAGAGCTCTCGCCTACTTCGGTTGGGCCTGTCACAAGTGGCTTAACGAGGCACGTCTCAATGATGTCCTCATCTTTCCTGGAGACTTCATTCTTTTATTGCATATCCTTGGAAGACATTTCCAATAGAGGAGTGAAAATAAGAATGAAATGTTACAAAGAGTTCTCACTCATTTATAGGAGAGATCTATTAATGAACCGGTCTTTGAAATCGAAAATAACTTTTCATTCCCGAAAAGGCCTGTCCGTTCATTACATCAGATTCATTCATTTAATTGCGGAATTGAATTGTTAATACTTTTCCCGAAAGATATGTTGGTTCGTTCATTCTTTCATCAATATTGGCATATATCCTCAATGACACCTGTTTTCTT
Organism: Iris pallida; assembly: GCA_029216955.1. Lineage (NCBI taxonomy): Eukaryota > Viridiplantae > Streptophyta > Magnoliopsida > Asparagales > Iridaceae > Iris > Iris pallida. The sequence goes on along the minus strand of JANAVB010029216.1, from coordinate 978,178 downwards.
ATTTCCCCAGCTACCAATGTTTGGATAAGCTGATTACTTGTCTCCTTGGAGAGAAATTTTAATCTTCTATCTTACCAGTTGGTATAAAAAGTTGGATTTATTATTTATCATGTTATTTTGACCTCTGAATAAATATTAAATTTGCTTGTATTTCCTATCTATCATGTCCATTTGACCTCTGCATAGATATTAATCTACTTTTTTTTGAGTTCTTACATACTGTCATGTCCATGTTACCTCTGATAGTATTGTACTCTGAAAAAAGAAAACGAGATTTCATTCATGTCTATATTACCTCTGGTTCAGATACAAATTATTGAGTTTAGAAGACTTGTCATTTCCATTCTCACTTTATAAAAGTCTATTACATTTCTTAGACTTTCTTACAAATCATAATGGAAATCTATTACATCTTGGATTTTTATTCTATACAACAACGATGACCTAATTGAGATCTATTTCTTCTTTGGATCTTCTTTATCGGATTCGTTGTTGGTGGCAATTCCTTGCTGTCTGAGCCTCAATGGCGACCAGAACAGAAGGAATTAACTCTGGTCTTCTCTCTCAGACGAGAGGAGAATCCCAGAGTATGGCAGCCCGAAGACGTATTGCTGCCAATACAATTGGTGGAGAAATGGCAGCCTTTCAGAGGAGATAGGAGTGTATCCAGCATTGGGATACGATTCCTAGTTCTGCCGTGAAAGGAACTCTACTACCCAATTTCTCGGGATAGAGTTGACTCCACCATCCAACTTTCCGTGTATAAAGGCTCTTCCTACCAACGGAGGAGGACCCTTCTATCCCACGGAACGTTCTGAGTTGTCTGGTTTGCGCGTCAAAAGCGCATGAGCTCCCTGATGTTGATGTCAGAAGAATGCTCTTCACAGCATCCAAGTCGCCAATACCGGTTCTGGAAAAGTTCTTCAGCCAAGTTTCTGCAGAAAATAGCAGAGAAAAATCATCAGCCACATATTGGTCAATTAAAGACTGATGCTCGTGCACTTTATTTCAACAAGGCTATTTACGCATGTGATTCAAGTGCACCTTATTCAATAAGGCTATTTTACGCCAGTGTTTTATGTTCACTTAATCTACGAGGTTTTTACGCCAGTGATTCATGTGCACCTAATCTACAAGCTTTTACGCCCGTGTTTCATGTGCATCTTATCTAAAAGGCTTTGCGCCTGTGTTTTATACGCTCCATATCTGTTAAGGATTTGCGCTCGTTTAAAGACAGGCATCTGTTTTCAACAAAAAGTTCAAAGGCAGACGATTGTTTTACGAATCAAACTTACCATTAAGGTCAGATGATTCGGCTCTAAGAGTGGTTGAATCAACGTCTGGTGATCGAGTGTACAGAGGAACGACATCGGAAAGCATCGTCATTTGTTGGAGAATGAAATCTTGCAAAGAGCTACCGGACGTACAGAGGAACGACATCGGAAAGCATCGCCATTATTAATCTCTTGTTGGAGAATGAAATGTTGCAAAAAGCTATCTTCGGAAGAATGAGAATGAGAATGTATAAAACATTCTTTAACTCAGCTATTTATAAGGGTTGAAGAAACGGTTGGCATGAATCTATTTCGGGAAAGATCCTACTAAAATGGCGCTCGTGACCACAAGACAGATGCCACGTGTTGTTTTGTTTCTCTTAGGAATGAACAACCATAGATGCAGTCAAAGAGGGTGTAGAACAATTCTATATACCAACAGATGAGATCAATATCAAGATTTTATTTATAAAAAGGGGAGTAGGCCCCTACAGATAAGTTGAAGAGTCGCAATACATAGATGGCACTTCTACATAAAATATTATTTTTCTCTCCTTCGTTGGGCTGACGAAGGGAGGCACCTAACTCGTGCATGTTGCGGATCCCGGAACGACGCATCAGATTGAGGAATGCTTCTGCATCACCTGATCCTTCATACGCAGTTGAGGGGCCACCATTTATACGACCAAAGACTGCTGGAGTCAGTCCAAAGCACTCTATAAAGTTGCATGCTCGCTCAAACTCTGTCTCTATATCAATCCTGGAGCTCGGGGCCTCTTCTTTGTTAATCTCTTTCTTTGGAGCCATGACAGTATGAGGATGAATAGCAAGAATGAAGAATTTCTCCTTATTTATACAATCAAATCAACTCTTCATATTTCTTATGGGAAACTGCTCATTATTAATGCAAACTCGGGGAGATGAAGAAGCATTCGAAAGTTTCAAGAAGAAAATTCATTATGACGGTTAAGTATTGACCGACATCATTTCTTGATTTTTACGCTGACTGGTCAAATCCTGACTTTTACGCTTCTGTTCAAAGTGTTTCAAATTTTGAAGATATTTGAAAACTTTGAAGGGGGACTTGTAGGAGCGTAAAAAGTGCTTCATAGAATGAGTCAAAGAGATGGAGCATTCCACTCAAATTGATCCACTTTACGCCTAAGACAGGCTAATCACTTTACGCCAGGATCAAGCCAATGGTTTTACGCCTAAGATAGGCTAACCACTTTTATGCTGGACAAAGCTGTCGAGTCTTGCATTTAATGCAAAGTCTGACATGAAGATTTAATGATGGCATATATCACAGAATTCGAAGGGATTTGTTTTACACAGAGACCAATGTTATCGTTTAGTATGTGGACTGAGCTGTTTTACGCTCATAATATGGCTTCTTTTACGCATGGAGACTATACGAGTTTTTACGCTCAAAAGTTGACGTGTACATAAAGTTTATTTGGGCTACTTTTACGCTCAAGGTTATTTAACAACCACTTTACGCGGGAAGTCCATGTCAGGGCTATTTTATGCCTAGTCTACTACTTTATGCTCAAGAGTATATTTGCGTTGTTTTTATGCCCTATTCTTCTTCACCAATTTGGAACGTGGTTTGCCTACATGTCTTTCATGCCACACATCTCGAAGAACGTGTGTACGTGCATCCTATTCTTATTAAAATGTTGGACACGTGTCAACATATGTAGAGGATGACTTCGATTATGGGTGGCAGTTGTTAGCGTAAAGACAGAACATTTGCTGAGTTTTTACGCACAAGAAGCCAAGTCTATAAATAGACTTATTTTTCTCATATAACGGGGACAGAGACAGGAGGAGAGAGAACAGAGAGATTAGAACTCAGAGATTTTGATTCTCCAGAGCATTCTTCTTAAACCTTTCTTTCAGAACAGAGTGAAGCAAAGCAGGAAAGCATTCGGCCTCGCCATCAGTACCCAAGTGCGTCGATACCTTTCTGGTGACTTAGTTCTTCCGGCTGTTCATCTTCTAGCAGTGATCTTCATCATTATCGTATGGTCCAAGGAACAAAGTGATCGCTTTCAGATTAGACTTCCATAGCAATACTTCCCCGAACAATTTGTACTTCTTGTACTTTTTTCTCGTTTTATTTTCAAAAGCCAATTTTCTGGCATTTTGTTAAGTGAAACATGCGGCTCGATAAATTCCATACGGCTCAGAGAGGAGCCACGTGGTCTGCAACAGCTCCTCCTTTTGTCCTTTACTGTATTAAATGCCTTGACGGCTGACAGCTCTGACAAGGTGACAGTTCTGACACAAAGATACCATTATGACTCCCTCATAATGACGGACTCCTTGGGAAGCGAAGAAAATCTCTGACACGATCCCCCGAGATCCAGAAACTGTCAGACGGCCTTGACACGTGGACAGTCGCATGCGGCTCGAGCAGAGACCACCCCATGCGGTTCAGGCCGAAGCTGTCTCATGCGGCTCAGACCGAAGCTATCCTATACGGCTCAAACAGAGGCTACCTTATGCGGCTCACGAGGATTAGCTTCATGCGGCTCACTGAGAAGCCACCCATTATGCGGTCGCCTACGCTCATGCGGCTCAGATCATCACCATGCGGTTCAAATGTTCAGGGGCCACTCCCAAGCAGCTTTGACACGTGGCCAGCCTTATGCGGCTCAATAAGGAGCAATCCTAATGCGGCTCAAATTTCTTCAGTGGCTCGCGGTTAAGACACGTGGCATGATAGTGGGACACGTGGCATCAAATAGATCGAAATCCATCAGCAAATCCTAATGAAATATCGAGATCAAATCAGATCATTCGTAATCAAGCAAATCAAGGTCACGTGGCGGGAAATCTGAGATTGGCAAATCATGAGGATTTATGTCAATCATCATTAATTACCCACAAAAGATTTGATGCAATCACATTAATTGCTCAAATCTATCATATTCAAGATGAACAGCCCAGATTCATTGGGCCTTAGCCGTCGACTTTTAAGAATGGGCAATCATTGCAAACCCTAATGATGCCCTCCCATTCCTATAAATAGCAAGGTGCCATTCCCTTGCGAAGGAGGAGATTCTCAGATAAAAACAAGAGAGACACAGAGAGCCAGAGAGCTAGAGAGAGAATATACAGAGATCAAAAGGAGAGCATTTCTTCATCAACGCCAAGCAGTTCTTCTACAGAGCCAAGGCTGCACCCGATCGTCCAAGGAGTAAGGCAGAGCTGCCGTCGCTTTCCCGAGCCTCTACCGTCACCCCCAGAATCTAAAATAAACAATTGTACTTAGATTGCTGTACCTAGGTTTTCGTCCCTAGGCTTTCTTTGTACAAGCGAGTTTGTATTGTGAAGTAAAAGTCCAATCCTCCGATAATTGTTCTGCTCTTTTATATTTTATGGCAAACACGATGGCGACTCTGCTGGGGACAAATTTCTCTATGGCTGAGGTGTTGGTGACGCAATCGGATGCAGCCAAACTTGGCTCCACGCAACAGAAGATGGTCGTCCGCTTCGACCAACAGGCGTTTGAAGAAATGCTCTCCGACGGGAGCGCTGGCCCGGTCCAGAAGCAAACCCGCACAGAGAAGGCTCGCAGGGAGTGGAGGCCAAAATCATTTGCTCCTCCCTAAGCCCTGGACGGAGTACTCTCTACTACCCAAGACGGCGAAGGCGATTCTCATGCGGCCCCACTTTAAGCCATAGACGACTCTGCTGTCCCCAAGTCCGGCAGAGGAAAGCACTACGATGCTGGACTTGCAGGGACAAAGAGTGAGTCTATACGCCCCAAGAGGAAGCCGAACACTCATGCGGCCAAGACTGCCAGTCGCATGTATGATGCTCATTCGGCTGAAACTGCCAGCCGCATGAAGAATGTCTATGCGGCCAGATCCTCCAGCCGCATGGAGAAAACTCATGCGGCCGAGACTTCCAGCCGCATAAAGAAAGCCTATGCGGCTACAACTGCCAGCCGCATAAAAACTACTGACTCCAGCCGTATACTGCCTGCTACTCGCAGCTCAGGCTCAATCTTCGATCGCCTCTCCTGCGGTCCTGATCTCTTGTGCTCCCAAGAAGACATGTCCGATTCTCTCCAACACCACTTAGACTCTTCCTACTATGTGCCCTCACGCACTAGAGTAAAGAAGTCTAGGGCAGCACGAGCTTGGCAAGCTCGGTCCGCTGATCCGACCTCTGACCATCCGAGCGTCCCACATACTGTTATGCGGGCCTCTGATGGGAAGTTGTACAGAACCACTCGAGTCCAGCCTCCAGCGGCAAACGGACGAAGTGGTTCCCAAAAGTCTCCCAAAATCCAGGGAGCAAACATGGTCGATCCGGACCCATTTGACTTGCGTGAGGACTGTTAGCCCATTGGTCATATGGTCAACCTGATTTTAATAATTGATTAAACTCTGTCTGGATATACAAAGCTAGTCGGGACATCTCGGACTCTTGAACATGATCAAGAATGGCTATCCACTGAATTCAAGACCGAAGATCTGTTTGCCTACTCGAGTCTGTAATTCCTTATGCAATATATTTTTTATTTTATTTGAGTCTAGGAATATGTTGTACACCGAGTCGTACTGGCAAATAGGCTACCCTTAAATGAGTTCAAAATGTTTTTAAAATGACCTCTCAAAAAGGTTTACAAAAAGGTTTTCAAAAAGGTTTTCAAAAATTACCAAAAAGCTTTTTAAAATCCTAACTAAACCCTGACTTAACCCTGACAGAACTCGGACCGAGTTCGGCCAGAGTTCGGTGAGAGTTCGGTTGGTGGCCATTGTGATTTTGAATCCTTGTTACTTGGTCCTCCTGCAGTTGCGAATTTGACCGAGATTTGCTCATAGAGTTCTGTCCGAATTCTGTCAGAAGTCTGCCTTTGGAACACCTATAAATAGAGAAGGATTTCGATCATTTCAACTCACTCATTCACTTTCAATCTTCTCTCTATCTAAAGCTTTCAGTCTTCCAAAAAGTTTTTTTTTAGAGCTTTCAATTTCAGATCCCAAGCCAATTATAATCCTCTAGTCGATTTGCCAGTGCGGTGCGGTCTAGAAGTTTCTGAGAGAATGTAATCAGAAGGCTTGATTGAAGAATACCTCTTCACATTTGAAGTTGGACGAGTTCTTCGTATCAAAGCTCGCATTGTAGAAGTTGCAAGGACTTCGTAAGAAAACTTGCGATTTTTCCAATAGTGGATTCAACTGGTAGTAAGAGTTCTACCGACTGGATTAGTCCTCAACAGAGGGAAACCAGTATACATCGCTGTCTTTGCGTTTGCTCTCTTAACTCTGCCTTTACTTTATTTTAGTTGTGATTAATATTCTGTGATTGTGCTGCTAACATTTTTTAATTAGCATTATTCCGCTGCCAACTCTATTCACCCCCCTTAGAGTATTACGCTTTACTATTTCGTTCCTACAATTGGTATCAGAGCGGGTGTTACAGGTAAAGCAAAGGTAACAGTGCAATTATTTATTCATTTCTATTAACTGTTATATAAATCACAGCACAACACATGGCAACTGTAAAATTCACAAGTGAAGGCCAGGCCACAAACAGACCCCCACTGTTTGATGGTACGAACTATACCTATTAGAAAACACGGATGAGTTTCTTCTTGAAATCACTTGACTTTGATTTATGGTCCATTGTTCTTGATGGCTATCAAAAGTCACCTCGTATAAATGTTGATAGAGTTTTAGTTGAAAAACCCCGTAGCAGATATACAGAGGAAGAAAAGAAAATGGCCAGTCTTGACGCACGTGCCATTAATGCTCTTTTTGTGCTTTAGACAGAACTGAATTTAACAGGGTGTCTATCTGCACAACGGCTAATGAAGTGTGGAAGCTACTTGAAGTCACACATGAAGGCACGACTCAAGTCAAAGAATCTAAAGTCAGCAGACTTACTCAAGAGTACGAGACGTTCAAGATGAAGCCCAACGAAACAGTTACACAAATATTCGAGAGATTCTTGGATATTGTAAATCCTTTGTCCTCCTTAGGCAAAGATTACAGTAATCATGAAAAGATTCGCAAACTCCTGCGAGCTCTCACCAAGAACTGGATTCCGAAGGCTACTGCAATCATTGAAGGGAACGATCTCACAACTATGTCCCTCGAAGTACTCATGGGTAAGCTACTCACTCATGAACTGGAGCTACAAGATTTTGAAGAGCCTGCACCAAAGGAGAAGACGATCGCTTTCAAGGCTCAGCACAGAAAAGCTGCTGAAGGTGATTCAGACAGCAGTGGATCTGACGCTGAAGATCAAGCACTCTTAGCAAGGAAGTTCAAAAGATTCATGAGACATGAGAAGAGAGGCAAAGAGAACAACATCAACAACTGGTATCAAGAAGATGCTGTCTGCTATGGTTGCAAGAAGAAGGGACATATAAAGAAGGATTGTCCTACAAACTCATCATCAAGCAAGAAGAGCAACAGGTATGAAAAAGGGAACCTGAAGAAATCAACATCTAGGAGATATGCCAATACCAGCATATGGCATAAAAGTGAAGCCAGTGACTCAGAAGTCGAACAATCAGAAGACGCTACAAACGTATGCTTTATGGCATCCGATCAGGTACCTACTGAACCTGTAGTTGATACTTATGATGACTTCACCTTTGAACAATTAGGAGATGCCTTCAGTGACCTGATGACTGATTACAGGAAACTGCGTAGCAAGTATCAGACCTCTAAGAATGTACTCAAAGAGTACAAAGGTGAAATAGGTAGACTTACCGACCTACTAGCTGAGGTTAGAAATAATGTTAGTGAGTCTGGTGAGCTTTCTTCAACAAAGCTCTTATTACACGAGACTACCAAGTCATCTGAAAAGAAGGACAAAATTATTGACCAACTCAAGGAAGAACTTTCTATAGAGACGAAAAGTCTTCGATGTGCACAAATCAGAATGGAATCACTCACTTCTGATTATACTAAGTTGTATGACACTTCCAAAAGATTGGAAATTAGGTTAGAAAAACAGCCTGAGCCTGCTGCTTCCTATCCTAACACGTGTCACTTACCAAAAAATCGGAACATTCCCAAGCCAAACACTGTCAGACCTAACCCTATCAAACCTTTACTCCAAAAGGTTAAGCCCAAACAAGATTATAGGTATGCTTTCTTCTATACTAGAAAACCTAAACCTACCAACCATGCACACCACTCAGCTTTCAACACTCGACATGCACAATGTCATTATTGTGGCCTCATTGGTCATATTTTATCTGTATGTAGAATGAGAAAGCTTGTTGATTTAAATGTTTATGCTTGGATACCAAAAGCTAACAATTCAGGACCCTACAAGAAATGGGTACCAAAAGTTTCATCTACAAACTGTTTTGTAGGTGGAACACCCTTCACATGCTAAAAGCAAATGGATCCTCGACAGCGGTTGCTCACGACATATGACCGGTGACGCTATCCTATTTGCAACACTGTCGAAGAAAAAGAAGGAAGGCTATGTCTCCTTCGGTAATAACTTGAAAGGGTATATTATTGGTATCGGTGATGTTGGTAAGTCTCCCTATCCTGTGATTAAGGATGTCTGTCTGGTTACCGAGTTGAAACATAATCTACTCAGCATAAGTCATCTAGCTGATCATGGTTATGGCATCAACTTTGGCAAAGACAAATGTACTATAGTTGATAGCTTAACTGGTAGTACTATCTTTGAAGGTATCAGGGAAGATAATATATATATTTTCTATTTGTTAGAAGAAACTAACATTTCAGGTAGATGCTTAATGGCCAAGAGGGATGAGAGTCATCTGTGGCATATGAGACTCGGTCACGCTAATATGTATACGATCTCAAGATTATCCACAAAGAAGCTAGTACGCGGTTTACCGGACATTACATTCAAGAAGGATTCCGTATGCAGCCAATATGAAAAGAACAAAGCTACCAGATCCACATTCAAGTCAGTAAACGCAGTATATACTACTAGACCTCTACAATTGCTTCATATGGACTTATTTTGTCCTAGCAGAGTTGCTAGCCTCGGAGGTAAGCTTTATGCTTTCATAATTGTAGATGATTTCTCTAGATACACGTGGGTATATTTCTTGACACGCAAGAATGATGCCTTGTCCGAATTTGTCGCCTTTTGCAAGAAAGTACAGAATGAAAAAGGTTACATGATCACTCGAATCAGAAGTGATCATGGAGGCGAATTCGAGAATGCTAATTTTGAGCAATTTTGTGACACACACGGTTTTGTACACGAGTTCTCTTGCCCTAGGACTCCACTACAAAATGGAGTTGTGGAACGTAAGAACAGAACTCTAACCGAAATAGCCAGTGTAATATTAAACCAGTTTAGTCTACCCAAATATTTCTGGGCTGAAGCTATCAATACAGCTTGCTTTGTTCTCAATAGAGTTCTAATTGGACCCAAATCGAAGAAGACTCCATTTGAGTTATGGTTTGATAGAATTCCATCTGTTTCATACTTTAGAATAATTGGTTGTAAATGTTTTATTCTTAATACAAAAGACAATTTGGGAAAATTTGATGAAAAGGCCGATGAAGGTATATTTTTAGGTTATGCGGCCAAGAGCAAAGGATACAGAGTCTTCAACAAACGAACCATGATCATCGAAGAGTCAATCAACGTCACTTTTGATGAACTAAATCAAATGACTATCGATGACAGTGATGAAGATCTGACTGCATCAAGCTCAACATCAGCTGATCCTCAACCAAGCTCTGCACTAGCTGAACCTCCTAGAGAAGATCCATGAACCAACTATCTTCAGAATCTACCGAAAAGGTTAAAATTTACAGCTGATCATCCAAAAGATTTGGTAATTGGTGATATTACCAAAGGATTAAGTACTCGTACATCCAGTAGAGATATTGTTTCTAGTGTTGCATTTATTTCACAGCTAGAACCCAAAACTATTGATGAAGCATGTAGTGATAGTTTTTGGATAGATGCTATGCAAGAGGAATTAAACCAATTTGAACGGAATCAAGTTTGGGAACTTGTTCCCAGGCCTATTGATCATCCGGTCATTGGCACCCGTTGGGTATTCCGAAATAAACTAAATGAGAATGGTTTAGTGACTCGTAATAAGGCTCGACTCGTAGCTCAAGGATACAATCAAGAGGAAGGTATCGACTACGATGAGACTTATGCCCCAGTTGCGAGATTAGAATCCATTCGCATGTTATGTGCATTTGCATGTTTTCATGATTTCAAACTATTTCAAATGGATGTCAAGAGTGCTTTTTTAAATAGTTTTATAAAAGAAGAAGTTTTTGTAGCACAACCTCCAGGTTTCACGGATTTTAAAAACCCTGATCATGTTTTCAAGTTGAAGAAAGCCTTATATGGTTTAAAACAAGCCCTTCGTGCTTGGTATGATCGTCTAAGCTCTTTTCTACTTGACAACAGTTTTTCAAAAGGCAAGGTTGACACTACACTGTTTATTAAGTCTTTTAATGGCAAACTTCTTTTAATTCAAATCTATGTTGATGATATTATATTTGGATCTACTGATGAATCTCTGTGTCAAGAATCTTCTAAGTGTATACAGAATGAGTTTGAGATGAGTATAATGGGAGAGCTGAAATTCTTTCTCGGATTGTAAATCAAACAAACTGATAATGGGACATTTATAAATCAAGCCAAGTACACTAAAGACCTGCTAAAGAAGTTTGATCTGGACAATGTCAAACCTATTGGCACTCCAATGGCAACTTCAACAAAGCTTGATTCAGATGAACAAGACAAGCCAGTCGACACACGTAAGTATCGAGGTATGATTGGTAGTTTACTTTATTTAACTGCTAGTCGTCCAGATATAATGTTTAGCGTTTGCCTGTGTGCACATTTTCAAGCTAACCCAAAGGAATCACATCTGTCCGTAGTTAAGCGTATCTTTCGATACCTTAAGGGCACTTCTTCTGTTGGCTTGTGGTATCCCAAAACTAAGTCCTTTGACCTTATTGGTTATTCGGATGCAGATTTTGCTGGATGCAAAGTTGATAGAAAAAGTACCAGTGGCACATGTCATTTCTTAGGCAAGGCTTTAGTCTCATGGTTTAGTAAAAAGCAAAATTCTGTAGCCCTATCAACAACAGAGGCTGAGTACATCGCCGCAGGACGTTGTTGTGCTCAGATTTTGTGGATGAAACAAACCCTAGAAGACTATAATTTATTTTACACACATATTCCCATTTTCTGTGATAACACGAGCACTATTAATTTGACTAAGAATCCAGTATGTCACTCTCGTACTAAACATATCGAGATTCGACATCACTTTCTTAGAGATCATCATCAAAATGGAGATATAAACCTTGTGTACATAGATACTGAAAATCAACTAGCTGACATCTTCACTAAACCTCTAGCGGAAGATCGTTTCAATTATTTACGTCAAGAATTAGGAATTTTGGACGTCAATAATATTAATTAATTTTATTTTATGATTATATATCATTACACAAAAACTGTGTTAGAGATAAGCCAATAAAGAGTCTGTCTGTCACCACAACTACGGTTGAAGCGAAGCGGTACTTAAGAGTTCTCCGGTGAACCTCCACCAGCTGGGACAGTACTCCTACAGCTAATCTGAAACAGTTGTTGTGTAACGACATTTAATCTATAAAATAATATTAATTATGTTAATTGAAGTTGAAATGACTGATCTTTGAATTAAATATTTGAAATAAGACAATTAAAAAGAATGGCAAAAATCAACTATAAAGAACCCTAGGCGAATTCGGCCAGAGCTCTGACCGAATTCGGCCCGAGTTCGGTTGAGGGTGTCAGGTTATATATACAGAACCCGAGAAGCCTTTCTTCTTCATTGCTTCCAAACTAAATCACAACAGCAGCAGCAGCCGCGAAGGAGCCCCGAACCCTAACTTTTTACCACCCTCATTCTTCCAATCCAAGTGGTGAAATCAATCTAAAATTTGGATTCGTGCATAGTTCGTCGTTTTCTTCGACATACTTTGATTTCGGGAGGTGTAACTCCATCTTTGTCCACTTTTCAATTAGTGCATTTTTACTTCAATTTGCACAAATGGCACCCAAATTCAATCCTTCAAAGTGGAAGAAGACGAACCCCAGTGAGGAAGGGTCATCTTCGCATCCGCATACGGATTCCCTCTTCTCGCCGGTCCAAACGAGCGACGGCACGTTCGACGAGTTTTTCTTTCAAACCCTAGACCAAGCCCTACTGTGGTATGAAGACTTCTCTATGAGATCCATATGCACAGGCACTCCAGTCAAATGGACTGTATTTCCTGATCATCTGTCACGCCCCAGAACCAGAATACTGGAGAGCGGGGGAATGACTCAGCCATCTACGTATTACGGGTAGATGAATACCGTATAATACGATCAATACTGTCTAACCAGACAAGGGGGTGCATACTACATAAGAGTCTTACTATGGTTATTTCACATCTATTGTCTCAATCATTCAAATAAGAAACAGTAATACAGAACATGTAAGATAAAGCAGTAAGGCGTCCCAAACGCTCAGTCAGAATGTTCTGGAAATCTGGCTTTACAAAACATAGCCAGATGATATAGCAAGTATACACAATTGTTATCAGCTGCAGTCTGACTTAATTACAATTATGTAAAAGTAAGTACAAGACAATCCGACTAACATGTCGGTGCCAAACGACTAAGTATAAAATAAATGACAAAATGAGCGGTAAAGTAAAGAAACCCACTCGAGTCCTCCTGCGATCATTCCTCTAGTGTTGACCATCTTGGAGGTAGAAGTAAGCTGGATCCTCGGGGACCGACTCTAAATCTGGCCATGCAAAACCAGAGAGGTTAGACCTCTAATAGCAAGTACCACAAGGAAGGACGATATGAAGGACATAAACCAGTAAGTAAAAGAATATAATAATAGATCTCTGCTTGCTACTAGGATTCACATCACATCACGACACTTCGAACCAACCTCCCAACCAAACAAGGACAGAAGTTGGCCCGTCATGTCCTGACATTCTGATCATCCCAGTTAGGTAACAGAGTAGTACAATACACAAACAAATCATCTTGAACGGCCAATCAAATCCTACGGCTTACTATTGTGAGTCTCAAGTTATCCTGGAATAATACAATAAAGATTCCTCAGTTCTTACTATGTGCGAGTAAGGCTAGTCTATCCAGTCAATCATGTACGCCATGCATAAAATAGACGAGTCCTAGCAGGACGCCCGTCAATATACAATATACAATAATAATAAAAGCAGATACTGTTCCCTGCCCGTGTGGCAGATTTACAGTATCTGTAGGAACCAGCCGGCCCGTCGGGTACTACTCGTCCCAAGGGGGCTGCCATGTAAGAACTCGGGAATCCATTCTCTCCATGCAATCATTATTTTATTTAACTTAATAGTCCCTACGTTTGAGTGAAATCCCATGCCGTGGATCATGGTCATTCAAATGAGTACTTTCGTACGGGGTACGATATGCACAACTCTACAACGATACCAGTGCGGTTAGGTTGTAGGTCTTACATAGCGTAATACAACAATCAAATCTAACCACGGTAATCATGCCTTGACCATAAAGTACACATGCTTCTTTTGTAGAAAATAAATAAATAAACAAATAAATAAATAGATTGAAGCCTGTATGTGCATGTATGTCAATATTTGGGATCAGCCAGTCGATTGCAATAGTTCATAATATGAACGTGTCTCATTCATTCATTTCAATAAGACGACTAGCCAGTCTCTTAGTTCCAACTAGGAACACATGATCAAATTAGTCAAGATAACCATCGTCATTAATGGTGACAAGGCATAAAAGTCATTAGCATTAAATAGGGTTGAGTCTATAACTCTCAAGGTCAAGTTCCAGTCTCACTGGATATCCATATACCAATCCAGACATTTGGCACTAATACACAACCATAGGTATTAAAATATTAATATGTTAAGATTTTCGGGTTCATGCAAAAAAGCGTAAGGATATAATAGGAAATTATCATGCCAATATTAAATAAATAAAATATAGAACAAATAAAACTCCCAAGTCAGGAAGTCATGCTAACCAGTCTAAGCTAAGTCCAAAAGTCACGCAAGAATCGTATGCGTGAAAAGTATGCCAAGTCCGGCATGAAGGAGTGAGCGTAAAAAGTAGTACACTCAGGAAAACGTGAGCGTGAAAAGTGAGGCGTGACAAGTGATTCACGCACGCACGCTCAGCGTGAGGGTGAAAAGTCACGCACGCCAAAAGTCACGCACGCGAGCTCAGGGACATGAGCGTAAAAAGTCACGCACGTAAGCACAGCATGAGAGTGGCTAAAATACACGCAGATACGCACAGAGTGAGCGTAACTCAAAAGTCACGCAGACACGCACAGACCTGAGCCTGACTAAAAATACACGCACGCTCATGAGAATGTTAGCGTGACAAAAATACACGCACGCTCATGAGAACATTAGCGTGACTAAAATACACGCAAACACGTAAAGACGTGTGTATGACTGGGCTGATGTTTCACGCGAGCACGTAAGAACGTGTGCGTACAACATCTCTCGAACTCGCTCTATGGAGCCTTTGTTCCAGTGCCAGAGAAATACACGTAAAGTTGGTAGACTAAGAACCCATGAACAGCCGAATACAAAACTTAGATCTAGGGGAAAAAAACCAATGAAATCCAAAATACTAAGAACTAAACTCTCTTAGAATCACAAGGAGAAGCCAAATGAACCATAAAAACATGGTTCTCAAGTAGAAGCAAGTTTGCACTTGCCTTCTCCTGCAGCTAGTAGGTGGTGGAGAGTAATGAGAGGAAGAAGAAGAAGTAATGGTGAGAATGAAGTAATGAGGAGAGAGAAAGGGATGGAAGCTTTAAATAGGAAGGGTGGTGGTAGGTGGGAGTGTTGGGCCGGGTTCAAGGGGATCCAGCAAACCGAAACCCAATAAGACTAAAGCAGCAATTAAAATGCATAAATATAATTGCAGAAATAAAAGTTGCAGGAAATTAATTAACATGAAAATTTAAAGAGCAGATAATTAATTAACATGAAAATTTAAAGGAATTTAAATACAGAATAATACATGATAAATACTAAATAAATATACATGAGTTGTACATGTATATAAAAATACGTATTTCGGGAACGGAGAGTGACATCTCTACCCACCTTAGAAAAATTTCGTCCTCGGAATTTCAAATCCAAGCAGGATAGAAACATCGGGGCTAAACTAATACAAGCAATTCTAGTGAGCAAGCAATCATTGTTACCATATCAAAAGCAAGTACTATATATGTAAATCCATCAATCCACGATATCAGGTAGTTCTATCCATAAGGCGATAAGCATGAGAAATTAAGACAATCAAGGTATACAGAAAGAGATATACCTTGTGAGTCAAACAGGTGTGGATACCGTGATCGGATATCATCCTCACGTTCCCACGTTGACTCTCCCAAGAAGTGATGACCCCAAGCAACACGGACAAGACTAATTGTTCGGTTCTTGAGTATCTTCTCTCTTCGGTCTAAAATGGACACAGGCTGTTCCTCGTAAGACAGGTTGGTACCAACAACCAGCTCAGAATGATCGAGGACATGGCTTGGGTCCGATACATACCTACGTAATTGAGATACATGAAACACGTCATGCACCTCTTACAACGAAGGTGGGAGTGATAAACGATAAGCAACATCGCCTATCCGATCAAGGATAACGAATGGGCCCACGTACCGCGGACTCAATTTCCCGCGAACGCCAAATCTAATGACCCCACGAGTAGGTGAGATCCGCAAGAATACGTGGTCCCTAACAGAAAACTCTAGCGGCCTATGATGCTGATCCGCCCAATGACGATGCCGATCCTGCGCAACTCGAAGTCGCTCTCTAATTCCCTTAACCACTTCAACCGTCTGAACAATCGTTTCTGGGCCTAACATCTTCCTTTCTCCGATATCATCCCATGCAAGCGGTGACCTGCACTTCTTACCATATAGTGCTTCAAATGGCGCCATCTGAATACTGGCTTGATAACTATTATTGTACGAGAACTCAACCAAGTGCAGGTGGCTCTCCCCAGATCCTCCAAAATCTAAAGTGCAGGCTCGTAACATGTCTTCTAAAGTCTGAATCGTTCTTTCTGATTGCCCATCCGTCTGCGGATGGTAAGCCGTGCTAAATCTTAACTTGGTACCAAGACTATGATGTAAGCTCTTCCAGAAGTGTGATGTAAAGCGGGTATCTCGATCCGACACAATACTGACAGGGACTCTATGCTGCCTGACTATCTGTTGCATATATAACTCTGCCAACTTTTCTGTAGATTGTCCTACTCTGAAAGGAAGAAAATGTGCTACCTTCGTAAGTCGGTCCACTATTACCCAAATAGCATCCTTACCACTTGGTGATCTCGGTAAACCGGTCACAAAGTCCATTGTAATATGCTCCCATTTCCATTCCGGAATAGGAAGTGGTTGCAATAACCCCGCTGGCCTCTGCTGTTCTGCCTTCACCTGCTGACATACCAAGCAACGGGAAACAAATCTAGCTATCTCTCTCTTCATCCCGTTCCACCCGAAATGTTGTTTGATATCTTGGTACATCTTGGTCCCTCCAGGGTGAATAGAATACTGAGAACTGTGAGCTTCTGCCATAACCTCCTGTCTGATATCTCCACTAGGCACACATAGACGTGATCCAAACCTAAGTGTACCATCTTCATGAATTCTCATCTCCTTCCTGAGCCCTGACTCACATTCTGCCCTAAGCTTCTGAATCCTTGGGTCCTGTGCCTGAGTTGCCTTGATCCTGTCTACCAAGTCAGATTGGACTTGTAGACTAGTTAGAACTCCTACATCACTAGGAAATATAACTTCGATGCCCATCTCCTGAAGGTCTTCTAAGATATGCTTCTGCGTTGTCAACATAAATGCACCACCTCTCCTGCTAAGAGCGTCTGCTACTACATTAGCCTTGCCTGGATGATACTGAAGCTCCACATCATAATCCTTAATCAATTCCAGCCATCTTCTCTGCCTCATGTTTAATTCTTTCTGAGTAAATATGTACTTCAGACTTTTATGGTCTGTGTACATTTCTACTCGGTCACCATATAAGTAATGCCTCTATAGCTTCAGAGCAAACACTACTGCTGCTAACTCCAAATCATGAGTTGGGTAATTCTTCTCGTGGTCCCGAAGCTGCCTAGATGCATACGCTATCACCTTTCCATGTTGCATAAGGACACATCCAAGTCCCTTACCTGACGCATCACAATATACTGTAAAACCTCCGGGTCCAACTGGCAATGTAAGAATAGGTGCTGATATCAACTTCTACTTTAAAGTCTCGAATGATGCCTGACATTCTGCCGACCAAACGAATGGTACATCCTTCCGGGTCAAGCGGGTCATGGGTGCTGAAAGCCTTACAAAGTCTGACACAAACCTTCTGTAATATCCTACTAATCCCAAGAAACTCCGCACATCTGCTACGGTCTTGGGTACTGGCCAACTCTCTACCGCTTCTACTTTCTTGGGATCTACTGCTACTCCAGCTCCTGATATGATATGACCCAAAAATGAAATGTGATCTGACCAAAACTCACACTTGCTGAGCTTGGCATACAACTGGTCCTCTCTCAGAACCTACAACACTTTCCTGAGGTGGTCTTCATGCTCCTCTTCACTAGCAGAGTATACGAGAATGTCGTCAAGAAACACAACGACAAACTTGTCTAAATATGGCATAAAGATGCGGTTCATCAAATCCATGAATATTGCTGGAGCATTGGTCAAACCAAACGGCATTACTAAGAACTCATAATGCCCATACTTCGACCTGAAGGCTGTCTTGGGAATATCTTCCTTCCGAACCCTCACCTGATGATACCCTGAACGAAGATCTATCTTAGAGAAAACTCTAGCCTTGCTCAACTGATCAAATAAGTCGTCGATCCTGGATAATGGGTACTTGTTCTTCACTGTTGCCGCGTTAAGCTTCCTGTAGTCAATGCATAATCTGGATGACCCATCCTTCTTTCCCACAAGTACCACTGGTGCTGCCCATGGTGATACACTAGCTTGGATAAACTTCTTCTCCTTCAGTTCCTCAATATGCTGATATACCTTGGCCTGCTCTGAATCCGCCATTCTGTAAACCCGATCTGATATCGGTTTAGTTCCTGGTGCCAATTCTATACTGAACTCAATATCTCTAACTGGTGGTAGACCTGGAAGTTCTTCGGGAAATACGTCTAGAAACTCTTCAACTACCTTCGGAATCTGAACTTCCTCCATTGCCATCACTACTCCCTGCTCTCACTGAGTTGCCTCTGATCTGACTAAGATGAACCTCTCCATGCCTGGAATATCAAAAGATACACTCCCTCTATGATAATCTATTGTCGCATGACTGTCTTTCTGCCAGTCAATGCCTAAGATAACGTCGAAATTTCCAACAGGAAATTTTATCAACCGGGCGGGTAAGGAATGCCCGCAAACTACAACGCTACACGCTAAAATAACTCTACTAACTCCTACGAGCCTATTACCAGTATGTATATTCAACCTCCCTGGCAATGCCTCGAACTCCATTCCTAGTCGTGTCGTAAATCGTGCAGATATAAATGAATGGGATGCTCCCGAATCAAACAATGCTACTGCGGGATATGAGGCGACGAGAATGTTACCTGCCACAACATCTCCCGATGCCAATGCCTCTTCCAAGGACAGAGTGAATGCTTGCCCTCGACCTCCTTGCTGATTTCCATGCTGCGGCCTAGCCTGATGCTGCTGCTGGCCCCTTCCTTGATGATGCTGGGGTGGTCTATGCTGGTGTTGCTGCATCGGCGGTCCCTGCTGCCGAAACATCTAAGCCTACGGTACTAATGGACGCTGCGCCAATGGCCTAACTGCCACCGCTGGTCCTCGATACTGGCCTGTCCCTGGTGCTGGCAGAGCAGAAAACTGCTGCCCTGGTCCTCCTGACCTCGAATTCATGGGACATGTGGTAACCCGATGGTCTGGATTTCCACATATCAGACACAGTCCATTCAATATCCGACACACATCTCTAGTGTGTCCCATCTTCCTACAATAAGTGCAGCCCACCGGGGGTTACTGGTTCTTCCTCTGTTGCTGTTGCTGCTGCTGCCTGGGTGGTGCTGACCCTCGTATCGCCACATCGTGGATACGAATGCCAGCGGATGGTGCCGTTGTTCGGGGTGCTGCTCTCCCTCCTCCTTCTATCTGACTGTGGGATCTCTTCTGACCCCCAGTCCTTGTCGTAAGCCTCTGAATGGTGATCTCATGCCTTCGAGTTGCCGTCAATATCTCATCAAAAGTTTGGTAATTGTGCCCTTCTATCAATTACAAGAGCTCAAGATGAAACCCTTGCTGAAACCTCATGGCCCTCTGGCGCTCCGTTGCTACCATCTCTAGGGCGAATCTACTCAATCTGCAGAACTCCGCTGTATAAGCATCTACAGTCTTGCCGGCCTGCCTGAGGTTGATAAACTTCTGTTGTAGCTCAAACTACACTACAACTCCATAGTACTTGGTCTTGAATCTTGCTGTAAAATCGTCCCAAGCTACAGGACGTCTGATGCCCACTTCCTCCGATTTCCACCAATCACGTGCGAGATCCTGAAGTAACAACTTCAATAGATCCACACATTCTTCCGCCGGTACCTTAGCCGCCGTCAGAATAGCCTCCATATCCTTAAGCCATGCATCCGCTGAAATGGCATCTTCCGTGCCCTCGAAACGACGGGGGTTGTACTTGCAAAACCTGGCTGATGCTCCTGAATCAGCCCTCACTCCTCTTTCCAAAGCCGTCTGCAATCTTTGGTTAAGCAACACATTCTGCTCTTGTAGCTGAGTGTGCATGCGCTGCTGGGCCAACATCTGATGTTGCTGAGCAGCCATCATTCCTCTCATGATCTCCAGAAGGGCTGGTGTGTCCACTTCCACAGGGGTAGGTGGAACTATGGGTGGGTTTGGAATATTCGGATACTGCGGTCCAACCACTGGTTCTACTATCACTTCTTCCTGGATAGTCTCCTGAGGTGAGACTGGCCCTTGTTGCCGACCAACCTGGTCATGTTGCCCATGTTGCCCTTGTTGTTGCTGCCCAGCTCTGACCGATGCGGACAAAGTGCCCCTAAGAAAAGGGACAAGAGAACAATTAAACGATCGGACATGAATGATCAATAAAGTCAAAGAATACCAGAATATCAAGCAAGAGTTGAGAATAACGAATCAGGAGATCAAGGGGGAACATGTGTGATTGAGACATCCTATAAATCAAAACACCCCACAAGTCTGAAATCAGACCTGCACGGGCCACCACTAAAACCTTGTCACGCCCCAGAACCAGAATACTGGAGAGCGGGGGAATGACTCAGCCAGCTACGTATTACGGGTAGATGAATACCGTATAATACGATCAATGCTGTCTAACCAGACAAGGGGGTGTATACTACATAAGAGTCTTACTATGGTCATTTCGCATCTATTGTCTCAATCATTCAAATAAGAAACAGTAATACAGAACATGTAAGATAAAGCAGTAAGGCGTCCCAAACGTTCAGTCAGAATGTTCTGGAAATCTGGCTTTACAAAACATAGCCAGATGATATAGCAAGTATACACAATTGTTATCAGGTGCAGTCTGACTTAATTACAATTATGTAAAAGTAAGTACAAGACAATCCGACTAACATGTCAGTGCCAAACGGCTAAGTATAAAGTAAATGATAAAACGAGCCGTGAAGTAAAGAAACCCACTCGAGTCCTCCTGCGATCATTCCTCTAGTGTTGACCATCTTGGAGGTAGAAGTAAGCTGGATCCTCGGGGACCGGCTCTAAATCTGGCCATGCAAAACCAGAGAGGTTAGACCTCTAATAGCAAGTACCACAAGGAAGGACGATATGAAGGACATAAACCAGTAAGTAAAAGAATATAATAATAGATCTCTGCTTGCTACTAGGATTCACATCACATCACGACACTTCGAACCAACCTCCAAACCAAACAAGGACAGAAGTTGGCCCGTCATGTCCTGACATTCTGATCATCCCAGTTAGGTAACAGAGTAGTACAATACACAAACAAATCATCTTGAACGGCCAATCAAATTCTACGGCTTACTATTGTGAGTCCCAAGTTATCCTGGAATAATACAATAAAGATTCCTCAGTTCTTACTATGTGCGAGCAAGGCTAGTCTATCCAGTCAATCATGTGCGCCATGCATAAAATAGACGAGTCCTAGCAGGACGCCCGTCAATATACAATATACAATAATAATAAAAGCAGATACTGTTTCCTGCCCGTGTGGCAGATTTACAGTATCTGTAGGAACCAGCCGGCCCGTCGGGTACTACTCGTCCCAAGGGGGCTGCCATGTAAGAACTCGGGAATCCATTCTCTCCATGCAATCATTATTTTATTTAACTTAATAGTCCCTACGTTTGAGTGAAATCCCATGCCGTGGATCATGGTCATTCAAATGAGTACTTTCGTACGGGGTACGATATGCACAACTCTACAACGATACCAGTACGGTTAGGTTGTAGGTCTTACATAGCGTAATACAACAATCAAATCTAACCACGGTAATCATGCCTTGACCATAAAGTACACATGCTTCTTTTGTAGAAAATAAATAAATAAACAAATAAATAAATAGATTGAAGCCTGCGTGTGCATGTATGTCAATATTTGGGATCAGCCAGTCGATTGCAATAGTTCATAACATGAACGTGTCTCATTCATTCATTTCAATAAGACGACTAGCCAGTCTCTTAGTTCCAACTAGGAACACATGATCAAATTAGTCAAGATAACCATCGTCATTAATGGTGACAAGGCATGAAAGTCATTAGCATTAAATAGGGTTGAGTCTATAACTCTCAAGGTCAAGTTCCAGTCTCACTGGATATCCATATACCAATCCAGACACTTGGCACTAATACACAACCATAGATATTAAAATATTAACATGTTAAGATTTTCGGGTTCATGCAAAAAGGCGTAAGGATATAATAGAAAATTATCATGCCAATATTAAATGAATAAAATATAGAACAAATAAAACTCCCAAGTTAGAAAGTCATGCTAACCAGTCTAAGCTAAGTCTAAAAGTCACGCAAGAATCGTATGCGTGAAAAGTACGCCAAGTCCGGCATGAAGGAGTGAGCGTAAAAAGTAGTACACTCAGGAAAACGTGAGCGTGAAAAGTGAGGCGTGACAAGTGATTCACGCACGCACGCTCAGCGTGAAGGTGAAAAGTCACGCACGCCAAAAGTCACGCACGCGAGCTCAGGGACATGAGCGTAAAAAGTCACGCACGTAAGCACAGCGTGAGAGTGGCTAAAATACACGCAGATACGCACAGAGTGAGCGTAACTCAAAAGTCACGCAGACACGCACAGACCTGAGCGTGACTAAAAATACACGCACGCTCATGAGAACGTTAGCGTGACTAAAATACACGCACGCTCATGAGAACGTTAGCGTGACTAAAATACACGCAAACACGTAAAGACGTGTGCGTGACTGGGCTGATGTTTCACGCGAGCACGTAAGAACGTGTGCGTACAACATCTCCCGAACTCGCCCTATGGAGCCTTTGTTCCAGTGCCAGAGAAATACACGCAAAGTTGGTGGACTAAGAACCCATGAACAGCCGAATACAAAACTTAGATCTAGGGGAAAAAAACCAACGAAATCCAAAATACTAAGAACTAAACTCTCTTAGAATCACAAGGAGAAGCCAAATGAACCATAAAAACATGGTTCTCAAGTTGAAGCAAGTTTGTACTTGCCTTCTCCTGCAGCTAGTAGGTGGTGGAGAGTAATGAGAGGAAGAAGAAGAAGTAATGGTGAGAATGAAGTAATGAGGAGAGAGAAAGAGATAGAAGCTTTAAATAGGAAGGGTGGTGGTAGGTGGGAGTGTTGGTCCGGGTTCAAGGGGATCCAGCAAATCGAAACCCAATAAGACTAAAGCAGCAATTAAAATACAGAAATATAATTACAGAAATAAAAGTTGCAGGAAATTAATTAACATGAAAATTTAAAGAGCAGATAATTAATTAACATGAAAATTTAAAGGAATTTAAATACAGAATAATATATGATAAATACTAAATAAATATACATGAGTTGTACATGTATATAAAAATATGTATTCCGGGAACGGGGAGTGACATCATCGTCATTTTTTTGAGGCATTAGGGTTACATCTTTTTGTTAAAATCTGCTTCCCTATAGCAACTAATGCCATTAGATCATTTTATTGCAATCTCATATTAAACACTTTTGATGTGAGCACTCGTGTTGGAGGTATTGATATCAATTTCAATGATGAACTCTTAGCGGAGATCCTTGGTATCCCTAACGAAGGTGAACTGTTAGTTGACATCACTGAATTTGATTTCCCCGAAGGCACGACACTCGCCAGTTTCAAAGCGAAACTCTGTGCACCTGATAGAGTACGCTCTGGAAAGTTCAAGGCTAACAACCTGAACTTGTTTAACTATGAATTGCATCCCATCATCTATTCCACTATCCTTCCAAAATCTACTTCAAAAGATGATGTGACTTCTCTTGAGCTGTCCGCCATGTACCATATTCTTAAGGGGATTCCATTTTCTGCCCCTAAGACCATGATTTAGATGATGGGTCGTTGTCGTGCAAGAGATAGAAATCTCTCGTAAGCGATGATTCTCCCACGCATCTTTCAGCGCTTCGATATCGATCTGTCGACTTGTACTCAGGACCCTGAGCCCAAGTTTCTTCAGTTATCTCGTCGTAGCATAACTGCTTCAGCTCTTCCTCCTGCTCCTCCTACTGCACCTCTTGTACCACCTCATCAGTATGCCATGACATTTGAGGGCATACATCAGCATTTATCTGCTTTGCACGTCTCGATGACGGACATGGCTCACGAGCGTGAGTTCTACGACGTCACCCGTTATCAGGCGCTTGCAAATTCCTTAGCTGATCTTCGTTTCGCCCAGACTGGTCATTCAGCCGGTTCCATCCCTAGAGATCCTGCTTTCTCTGGTTACCGCTGTGAGGATGAGGCTGTTCATGCCTACTTCCAGCCCGGTAATGCCTATGATTGGTACCGTCCTGATCGTGCTCCACCTTGTGACTTTGTTGTGAGTTCTATGCTGGCGCCCCTCCTCATCCTTCTGGCGCTGGTACCTCTGGAGATGGTACTTCAGGACATGCTGGTCGAGCTGATGATGATAATGAGGATGATGATGATGAGGAGATGTGACTATATAATTTTGAGTGATATTTTATTGTGCACTTGGAAATGCTCCGACATTCCAAGTTATTATCAGTACTTTTTGATTATTAGCACTTTCTAGTTTGCTTCAGTACTCTTTTATTTTCATGGACATGTTTATTATGCCTCAGTTTATGGTATTCCAGTTTATTTTTAGCACTATGTTTTAGTTTCAGTTTATGATAGCACTATTTCTTATATTGCTTCATTCTTTATAACTGCCTGTGAAATTACATGCTTGCGATGATTTTTTTTCTGCGACAATACATGCCTGTGATATTTCTCTAGTTTTATGCCTTATTTCTTTTATATGTGTTTTCTCACTATTTGTTACTTATGCATTGATTGTGGGAGAGCTTTATCTTTTGCAATTATTTTGCTAAGTGACAAAGGGGGAGAAAAATTAAAAGATCTAACATTTTTTTTGAGATACAGGATATGAACAATTCTACTTTTGATATTTTGAACAAGCTTAATGTTATATCATTCATAGTTTGTCAATTATCAAAATGGGGGAGATTGTTGGCCCATTGGTCATATGGTCAACCTGATTTTAATAATTAATTAAACTCTGTCTGGATATACAAAGCTAGTCGGGACATCTCGGACTCTTGAACATGATCAAGAATGGCTATCCACTGAATTCAAGACCGAAGATCTGTTTGCCTACTCGAGTCTGTAATTCTTTATGCAATATATTTTTCATTTTATTTGAGTCTAGGAATATGTTGTACACCGAGTCGTACTAGCAAATTGGCTACCCTTAAATGAGTTCAAAATGTTTTTAAAATGACCTCTCAAAAAGGTTTACAAAAAGGTTTTCAAAAAGGTTTTCAAAAATCACCAAAAAGCTTTTTAAAACCCTAACTAAACCCTGACTTAACCCTGACAGAACTCGGACCGAGTTCGGCCAGAGTTCGGCGAGAGTTCGGATGGTGGCCGTTGTGATTTTGAATCCTTGTTACTTGGTCCTCCTACAGTTGCGGATTTGACCGAGATTTGCTCATAGAGTTCTGCCCGAATTTTGCCCGAATTCTGTCAGAAGTCTGCCTTTGGAACACCTATAAATAGAGAAGGATTTAGATCATTTTAACTCACTCATTCACTTTCAATCTTCTCTCTATCTAAAGCTTTCAGTCTTCCAAAGAGTTTTTTTAGAGCTTTCAATTTCAGATCCCAAGCCAATTACAATCCTCTAGTCGATTTGCCAGTGCGGTGCAGTCTAGAAGTTTTTGAGAGATTGTAATCAGAAGGCTTGATTGAAGAATACCTCTTCACATTTGAAGTTGGACGAGTTCTTCGTATCAAAGCTCGCGTTGTAGAAGTTGCAACGACTTCGTAAGAAAACTTGCGATTTTTCCAATAGTGGATTCAACTGGTAGCAAGAGTTCTACCGACTGGATTAGTCCTCAACAGAGGGAAACCAGTATACATCGCTGTCTTTGCGTTTGCTCTCTTAACTCTGCCTTTACTTTATTTTAGTTGTGATTAATATTCTGTAATTGTGCTGCTAAAATTTTTTAATTAGCATGCGGCTAAAAATTTTTAATTAGCAGGGACGTCATTGCACCCAAATCATTGTCAACTGTTGCTGCAACAACGCAGCAGCAAGATAAGACCGGCGATCTATTTTTCAAAGATTGCAACGACCGAGTTCAGAGGACGAAGTGCCTCCCGTCGTCTCTTGCAACTCCACTCAAAAGATCCTCGCTGATGGGAGAGGGAAGAAGATAAACGTTTCCAGCCCAAAAATTTCAACCGCTACGGCTAAGAAACTGTCGTCTAAACGGCTGTCCACCACCGGAGTATTCCAAGGCACCCGTTCGAAGACGAATTCTGCTACAGCCGGAAATTCATCATCAACACCGCTGGGGGTTACTGAAATAGGGGGTAGCACTCCTCAGAACATCCACGATAATCCAATGTTCCAAGGAGACGAGCCCGAGGATACAACAAATGCCGACGTCCCAAAGGACGTCCACGACTCTCAAGACGAAGCAAGCTCCGAAGTTGGGGAAACTATTCCTTCTGAGTCCGAACCAGAGGAGAACATTTCCACATATCCCGATGACTTCTCGGTACATGGATATGACTCGGAGGATACGTCCTCCACCGTCCCATCTGTCTCTTCTCATGTAAGGACGGTGTTCATGACAGACAGCAACCAAGGTGGTTCTAGTGATCGCCAACGCATCGACACTCTGGAAGCCAAATTGCACGCCTTGGTCAAGTTTGTAGACGAGATCAAAGCGGTCCTTCCAACTCTGTAAGGAGGGACGCTTGTCGAAATAAGCGCGGGTCCCGCGGTCAATGCGGACTCGAACTCAACTGCACCGAATTCGGGCAATAATCCCCCTGAAATGACGGCCCCCACCGCTGTGGATGAGGCCCGAGAAGCGAGAAGAGAGGTCCAGGAGCTCCGAGCCATGTTTCATGCACGCTCGAGAAAACTCTCAAGACCTCAGAATACGGCAACCGTACCTTACTGCATGGAGGGATGTCCCCTTTCGGCCAAGATATAAGCCGTTCAACATCAACCCTTATGATGGCAAGACCTCCGCAAGTCGGTACATCACTTACTTCGAGGTCACCATCGACCATCTGCCCCATGACGATGCCATCCTCACACGATTATTCATTGGGGCATTGGAAGGAGTCGCCTTCGACTGGTATCGCAACCTGCCAGACAACTGCATCCACTCCTTCGCCGGCTTCAAGCACATGTTCTTGGAGAGGTTCTATGAAGTAGGGCAGGACATTACAATGTCCACCCTCATGGACGTCGTCCAAGGGGAGAAAGAGCTGACAAGGAACTATATCGAGCGGTTTTGCCAAACCGCAATGAAGTTGCCGTCTGGTAACCCGAATTCCTCCATAATTGAAATTTTTCAAAAGAGATTGCTCCCAACAATCAGTCTCTGGATGGGCGAAAATCAATTTAAGGACTGGAAGACATTCATCATCAGTGCCACTAGTGTCGAAGAACGGTTGAAGAAGGCTCGCCAACTGGGGTTGCACATCTCGGACGGAGAGAACAAGGGCAAGCGTTCTAATACCAACAACGACAATGGGGGTAGCCCCTCCAATAATCGGGACAATAGGGGTAAGCAGGCTATGGTGGCCGACACAGCCCAGAAACCTGAGTCAAAACCAGCAGACAAACAATGGCCACAAATAACCTACTCCTTCGAGGACGGCCACGTCAAGCCCAACTTGGACATGCTCTTACAAGGAGACAGAATTCAGCTCCCTCCACCAAGACGGGAATCTCGACCGGCAGAAATGGAGAGCCCGAATTACTATTATTATTACCGCTACGTCCACCATGCTACGCACGACTGCTACCAACTGAAGCGATACAACCAGCATCTCGTCGATTCGAACGCTCTGGCCATCGATTTCGAAGAGGTAACCGTGGCGGCCAACATGGTGTCCGTACAATTCGACAGCTTTCCTCCAACAAAGATTCAAGATGGGGTGGTACCCATCCCTCTGGCGACAATGGAGATTGCTAATCTTCTACCTCCTCGGGATCAGGGGGCTGATCTGGTGCCCCTCACCATGTCACGGGGGGAGATCATGTGGGTCCATCCAGACCTGGTACTTGAAGTGACTCAGTCCACACCACCTCCCACTCGTATGAAGAATGGTGGAAAAGTTAGATCCTGCCGCACAATCTCGGCGGATGTCGAAGACGTCACGGCTGTCGTTACCCGATCTGGGGCACAGGCCCAACCCGTGGCTGAAAACTCAACTGAAGATCATCAGCCAGCTACTACTGACGCTCGAGGACCTTCTCAGCCTCCGACGACCGACAAGCCTAGGCCGAAGGAGACTCGCTTTGACAAATCCCTCCGAAAAGAGATACCTCATGGGTTGGAAAGGCCCTACAACTTCGATATCTTGGCGCAGTTGGCCAATACACCGGCCAAATTATCATTATATGAACTCCTGAGGCTCTCAAAGGATGTTCGTGCAGCTTTGAGCGATGCACTCCAAAATGCTGATGCATACTTGGCTCAGGTCAACCTCACGGGAGAAAGCCCGCTTGTAGATCTCTAAGACAGCGCTTGCACAGGAGCGATACCCAATATCGTCTTCACTCCACAGGACATGCTCATCAAAACCAATCTGTACGATCGTCCGTTATACTACACCGGATACATCGGGGACGTAAAGGTGGACCGAATGCACATTGATCCTGGGTCTTCCATAAGCATTATTCCGAAGGGTCTGCTACATCATCTTCGCATTCCAATGCATCGCCTGACGCCAACAAGCACCGCCATTAGCGGTTTCAATTCGGGCAGGAGCTACCCAATTGGGAAGATTCGTTTGAAGTGCTAAATCGACGATCTCCAGTCAAAAGTGACCTGTTACGTCATAGATGCGGACACTTCTAACAACATCCTCTTGGGGCGCCCTTGGATACATGATTACATGATCGTGTCGTCTACACTGCATTAGTGCTTCAAATATGTCGACAAACACGGCTTTGTAAGGACAGAATTTGTCGACATCGATCCCTTCAAAGGAGTCGAGTCCTACTACTCGGATTCCTGCCTATACGAGAAGTCGAAGAAGCACCTGGATGAAGATGTACAGGCTTGAATAGAGATGGCCTCAGGATCAGAAGAACCTCTGACGATCCACCTTCAAGCTCGCAAACATGGCCGATCTGCAACCCTTACGGCCGCTCTGCATAAGGATGCGATCAGCCTCTCGGCACAAGAAGGGCAAATGATAATCCGGCTGCCAAGGTCCGGCCAAGCGTCGAGACCCATAATGGAGCCACTGACAATCAGGTTACCGAGAGTCGGCCAGCGACAAGCAGAGGAGTTCAACCCCTCCGACAAGCCAATGACGATTCGTCTTCACAAGAAGAATCGTTACCCCAATGCAAAGTCTGGGGCTTCTAGCGAACCAACAACTCCCCGTCTAGTATCGGGTACTAAACTGGGGGTCGCTAGCGAACCAACTACTCCCCGTCTAGCATCAAATACCAAACTGGGGGTCGCTAGTTTGCCAACAACTCTACGTTCGGCTCCACCAACGGAACCCCTGATGATCAAGCTGCCCAGGTCATCCTCTCAGTCTTCATTTATACAGGGGGTGACCGAAGTAGAATCGAAGCTGGCCAAGTATGTTGCTGCCCACACTGATGTTCCCTTCGCAGATGATGTAATCCCGCTAGAAAAGATACCTTACTTCATCAATAAAGGGCTATCTTTGAAGAACCTCGAGCTTAATAAGCTTTGTACAATGTATGCTATAGAACACGGTATAGGCACTCACCTACACACACAGGTGACAAATGTTTACACCACATATTAGCTTATTCCAGTAGAAGACGCCTACCGCATAATCGAGGGAGGGGACCATCCAATCATCTTCGGCCGAAAGGACGACCCACAGCCCTTCACCCTAGAGAAGGTCGATCTCGAATCAGATGCCGGTAGACTGCCTCTGTATCTTTATAGCCCCCAATCTAAATACCTCATGCAAAAACAGGGATATGATCTAGAGGCTACGCCAGACTTGAACTACGGCACCGGTCGACGATTGCCTTTGAAGCTACCAGTCCCAGCTGGCAAACCACGAGATTACTACAACAAAACCAGATGTGGGCTAGGTTATGTCACACCCGCGACGACCCCTGAAAGTTCGGATGAGGAATGCGACTGGCATTCACATTCAACCAGGTCACCAACTTCTGATTCGGATACCAGCATCGGAGATGTATTCAGGCAAGTCCTGTCGGTCAATATGGCATTCGCCGACGCTTACGAAGAAGATAAAGATATTCCTGAAATCCTCGAGCTAGAGCCATGGGCCCAACAGCTGGATACACAATAGGAAAAGCGGTTCGAACAGAGAGAGCCTCCCACCGAAGATGAGGTCATGCATGTGGACCTCGGCAGCGAATCTTCTCCAAAACCAATCTTCGTTAGCAAAAGCTTGACAGAAAAAGAGCGAGAATCGTTACTGAAACTTGTCAAAGAATATATCGATGTGTTCGCCTAGAGCTATGAAGACATGCCAGGACTAAACCCCGAAGTTGACCTTCACAAGCTCAACATTCGGCGAGATGCGAAGCCGGTCAAACAACAGCAACGACGCTTCTGCCCGGGCATCATGGATGCGATCAAAGCTGATGTCAACAAACTGATAGCCAGCGGCTTCATTCGTGAGGAGCAACATCATGACTGGGTCGCCAACATAGTTTCGGTCCTCAAAAAGAATAGAAAGATTTGAATCTGCATCGACTTCCGTAATCTGAACGAGACATGTCCCAAAGATGAATTCTCCCTCCCTATCACAGACATCATGATTGACAACACATGCGGTTTCGAACGCATGTCATTCATGGATGGCTTCTCGGGGTACAACTAAATTAAGATGTCTCCTGACGACGAAAAGCATACATCATTCCGAACACCGATTGGCACATACTGCTACACAGTCATGCCTTTCGATTTAAAGAATACTGGCACCACATACAAAAGAGCCATGAGTATCATCTTCAGAGACCACTTGCGCAAGACTGTGGAGTGTTATGTTGATGATATCGCCGTCAAGAGTCGCTATAAGGGAGATCATCTCCAGGATCTGAGGACGGTATTCGACCTGATGCGAGCACACAACCTGAAGATGAATCCCACAAAATCCTTCTTAGGCATATCCAGTCGAAAATTCCTGGGTTTTATTATTACTGCCCAGGGAATTCATGTAGATCCAGAGAAGACGAAGGCAATTATAGAGATGGGTCCCCCGAAAAATCTCCGCGAACTCAGAGGCCTTCAAGGGAGGCTAGCGTACATCAGGAGGTTTATTTCGAACCTCTCCGGGCGATGTCGGCCATTCACCCATCTCATGAATAAAGGTGTCTCGTTTGTATGGGATGAAGAATGCCAACGTGCCTTCGACAGCATCAAAGAATATTTGTCGAATCCTCCAATCCTGGTGGCCCCGGTTGCTGGAAAACCATTCCTGCTCTACGTACGAGCAATGGAACATTCCCTTGGTGCTCTGCTGGCACAAAACAACAATGACGGGCATGAACAAGCTATATATTACCTCAGCCGAATGATGATTGGGCCAGAGCACCGATACACCGCTGTGGAGAAGGAATGCCTCGCCCTGTTGTTCGCCATTCAAAAGACGCGGCACTATGTCACGGGACAAACAATACATGTGATCTCACTAGTCAACCCTCTCAGGGTCCTCATGACTAAACCAGGGGCACTCAGCTCCTGCCTCGCCACATGGGCAATATTGCTGTCTCCTTATCATATGGTCTTCGTCCCGCAAAAGGCTATTAAAGGTTAAGCTCTGGCAGACTTTTTAGCAGCCCACCCAGGCTCGGAGTCATCCAATATATATGAAGAAATCCCAGATGAGGTCGCCGACTCGCATGCAACCTCTCACGATGATATATGACGAATGTTCTTCGAGGCGCCTCAAGGACCGGACCTAAGGGCAACATCGTCGTCGGAGTCGGGGTGGTGCTAGTTTTTCCTTCCGGGTTGGTGATCAATCGTGCTTACTCCCTCACAGAGCCCTACTTTAACAATGTGGTCGAGTACAACGCTTTGGTCATTGGCCTCCAACTTGCAAGAGAGCTGGGGGTAGAATATCTGGAAGCATACGGCGATTCGCAGTTAATCGTCAATCAGATCCGGGGTTCATATGAAGTCCGCCATGAAGACATGATCCCCTATCACCAAATAGCGATCAACATTACTTCGTCGTTTGAGGGATTCTTCATCGAACATGTTCCCAGACTCCAGAATATCGAAGCCGATGCCTTAGCTGGCCTTGCCGCTTCCCTAGCGGTTCCAAACTATGCTCATCAATCGGTGGATGTGATAGGCCACGAATTGGTCTGTCCCAAGAACAACGTTCAGTTCGTGGTGAGTTATTTCGCTCAGACGGTCGACGAAACGCCAGACTTGAGACAACCATTCATAGACTTCGTAGTCTACGACATCCTGCCCGAGAACCCAAAGGAAGCCACCTCCGTCAGAAGGCGTTCTCTCAGATTCTTCTACGATACAGAGACGAAAATGCTGTATCGCCGATCATACGATGGATTATTACTTCGATATCTGTCGAACGCAGAAGCCAAAGAAGCCGTACGCGAAGCTCATAACGGTGTCTGCGGGGCCCATCAGCCTGGCCCTAAATTACAAGACCGTCTTCGCCGGATAGGCTACTACTGGCCCACGATGATAGAAGATGCGAAAGACTATGCAAGAAAGTGCAAAGCCTGCCAAGTCCATGCAGACTTCATCCACCAACCATCCGAATTTCTACATCCGACGGTGGCATCCTGGCCATTCGAAGCATGGGAAATGGACATCATCGATCCGATCGCTCCACCTTCTTCCCGAGGACATCGCTTCATACTCGCAATCACGGATTACTTCTCTAAATAGGCGGAAGTGTTAGGGTTATATACTAAAAGTATCACTTTTGTAGTAACCTTATTTCCTTAAATTTTGAATAAGAATCATATGGGCAAATGTTTGCATATTGTATTTGTTGTAAGTATTAATGCAAATGTCTGATATTCTATATTGTAGATAATATGGTGTGTGGTGTCACACAAAAGATCATATTATCAGTTTTCTATGGAGTATATAAATAGTTCACAACCTAGATGGACTAGGACAATCTATTGGAAAGGTTGTAGTGTAATCTGGTATTAGTCTATCTTGACTATAGGTTTATACTAGTACACTTTGTGTGTATTGAACAGGACCACTTGAGGTTGTTGTCTTTGTACTGACTACATAAAGAGAACAAATACCTCTGTTATTATGGATGCTTGTGCTCTTAATCCAGATATAATAACGGACATATATATACAGTGTGCATTACTTTGACTCATAAAAGAGTGAGATTCATTATGGATCAACAACCTCTATGAATTGGGTAATAACATTGTATGTATGATGGGCTGTTGATTATAAATAGAATTCATGTCCCGATACATCGGGTTGATGATGTCCTCTTAAGGAGCTCATAAGGATTGTCATGTAAATCCTGCAGGTGGATTATATCCGACATGACAAATAAAGTTGAGCGGTACTACTTAAGGATAAAAGATGTCGAATCAATATAGTTGTCAGTAACTTAATTTGATCGACGGACATACGATATCTTAACATGGGGAGCCAAACGAGCATATAATAAAAGGAGTCCACAAACATAATTTAGGATTAGGAAGGTAGTGCAACAATAGCTCATTAGTGGACCGAACTATTGTTATTGGGCCTGGATTGTGTGTTCGGGCTGAACACGGGATATCCAGATCCGTTAGGAGGCCTAACCCTAATTTCTCCTCATGGTCCCTGCCGTAGCCTATATATATCCTCTATTCTCTGGCCGCCAGATTACGGATCAGAAATCTGAAATTTTCTCTAAATTCGTGATTCACGTAAGGAGAGAAAGAGAGGGCTGCCAAGGAGAAAAAAAGGTTGGGAGATCGTCGCCCATACGACGTCCAACTCGAGGAAGGAATACGTACAGAAGATCTTGGGGTCGTCCGCTCGAGATTGCCAGGAATTACTTGTCTCCTTTCTACCGCAGGTATAATTCGTGAACCCTAGTTTCCGCCTATGAAGGGTTAGAACACGTATTAGATCTGTTTAACTTTCTATCGATCAATACGCACACCAAAGAAAGGGTCCTGGGAATCCCCAGTTCCATCAATTGGTATCAGAGCCACTTTGGATCTACGTATTGATTGATACGTCCATGTTGTCCAATAAAACCTGTGCTGTGTAATAGTCGGTAGATGTAGATCTATTCTAACTCGATTTTGCAGGAATCATAGATCCAACTATTATGGTCTAATGCATGTTTTTTTTATTGTGTTGTTTAAACCACGGACATGTCTTAGATATTGTTGTTGCTGTGGATGTAATTAAAATCACGAGGGTTGATCGTGCTTATTATTTTAATTTTTCAATCTAGATTATGTGTGAACTCCTTCGGGAGGCATAGGATTGATGTAATTTTAATTATTTTTGATCAATCGTGATGGCGGTGGTGGCTGTTTCTGACGTCGGATGAGATGCTGGTTTTAAGCAGTCCAGAGGCAGACAGATGATTTTCGATGAAGGAATCGATAGCCAAAACCTAAAAAAAAAAATCGGGGCGCTGTCCTGAACCCCGCGACCTGACCGGGCAGGTCGAACCCCGTATAGATCTGCGCAGCGCCAGATTTTGGATTCGGATAGTTGAGGACGGAGCAGCAAAGATGACCATAATAGTTGGATATTTTCTCTTATTTTTGTCATTTTGCTTTTTCTGATTATGCATGTTTATTATTGTGTGGTTGTTTTTTTTAAAAACTAAGCCTACATTAATAATGGACAACATGAACATAATATCAACCAGTAGAAAAACCCTCATTGTTAAATAACTAAGTGGGAGAGGATTTTTATTTAGTATAAATCCTATGGTCTCCATTACTGGTTTGTAGGTGATATAATTATACTTGCGTGTTGGCTTTAGTACTTTCCTCCATATAGGATGAGTATAATTATGGATCACCAGTACAAACTTCCTTAGGAATAATTATAGAAAGTTACCTAGTATGTGTTCACTTCTCCATCTGAAGGAACTCATTACAAGGTAATGGACTTAGTATTAAGTAATAGTATACACTTAGATACAAATAATGGTATCCTCCCTATCGGAGTTACTGCTATTATTTGTATGACCAGAGCAAGACCAGCATATTAATTTTATTTGTCATAAAGTTATATTGACATGATAGTAAAATTAATAAAAAAAATCTACTTGAACAAAGTTGAATTTGTATACGTCCACACTATCGTGGCATGCTAAATTCATGGTGTTCAAGGTGTTGGTGAATTTCTTATTATTGTTTTGAGGGAATCAATATTTAGTTCATTCAAAAAGTTTTTTTTTGCCCTACATAATTTTATTTATGTGATTTTCAGGATTTCAAAAATGGGTTCTTTCAGTCCACTTATGGTGATTCTTAAAGAAAACAAACTTACTGGACCTAATTATATTAACAGGAAACGTAATTTGGATATTGTTCTGACTGCTGAGGAATACAAATATGTACTTGTTGAGGAATGCCCACCTAAGCCTGATGCTAACTCTGATGAAGAGGTCAAAGAGGCTTATAAGAAGTGGAAAAAGGCAGATGAGATGGCACGGTGTTACATTCTGGCATCTATGTCAAATGTACTGCAACATCAGCATCAGGCCATGGCCACAGCTTATGATATGATGTATAACCTCAAGGAACTCTTCGGACATCAGAGTAGAGCAGCTAGGCAGTTTGCTATGAAATGTTTGATGAATACAAAAATGGCTGAGGGTACACCAGTAAAGGAATATGTTCTCAAGATGATGGGTCATCTGAATGAAATGGAGATCCTTGGAGCTAAAATCGATGGAGAAACCCAGGTCGATATCATTCTCGGGACTCTGCCTAAAAGTTTTGACAATTTCTGCCTTAATTATAACATGAACAAAAGGTTGTATAGTTTGGCAGAACATGCAAAAGAGCTACAGGATGCTGAATCTCTCTTTAGGCAGAGTGGTCATATTTTTGTTTCTGAAAAGGCTTCTACTTCTAAGCCAAAAGGAGTAGGAAGAAGAATAACATTCAAAAATAGGAAAACTCAGCAAAGAAGGGCATGGGACCTCAACGTGCGGTGAAAAAGCCGAAAGGCAAATGTTTCAAGTGCAAAGGGTCAGGACATTGGAAGACTGATTGTCCACTTCTCAAACAAGGGAACAAAGAAGGTATATCTCATTTACTAGTAGTTGAAACATGTTTAGCGGTGTTATCTACCGGCACCTGGTGTGTGGATACAGGAGCCACTAATCATGTCTGCAATATATTGCAGGGGTTCCAGGAAACCAGACGGCTCAGTGATGGAGAGATATGCTTGTTCATGGGTGATGCTACAAAAGTATCGGTCGTTGCATTAGGAGATGTTACTTTATCTTTTGGTAGAAATAAGTCTTTGACATTGAGAGATTGTCTTTATGCACCTTCACTTAGAAGGAATTTAGTTTCTGTTTCTATGTTAGTTAAGAATGGATATTCAGTTTATTTTAATGACAATATTGTTATTAGAAAGAATAAACATTTTATCTGTTCTGGTGCATTGGTTGATAATTTGTATGTCATTAATCATATTTCGCCCACAATGCAACTTATGGAAATGAATAATATGTCATCTAACTTAAATAAGAGAAAAGAACCTTCTTGTATGAACCAAACATATCTTTGGCACTTACGATTGGGGTAAATTAACCTAAGAAGGATTCAAAGACTGGTTGAAGATGGACCTTTGAGTTCATTAGAAGTGGAGGCACTACCAGTCTGTGAATCCTGCTTGGAAGGTAAAATGACCAAAAGCCTTTTACGGCAAAGAGGTATAGGGCCAAAGATGTGTTGGAATTGGTTCATTCTGATTTGTGTGGACCCATGTGTAAAACCCCATAATTTATAATTGATTTTTTAAATTAAATTAATTTGTTACATATTTTTATTTGTTATGGATTTATTTACTATTAAGTTATTAGTATAATTAAAGTATGTGTGTATATATATACATTATTATAGGTGTGCATGTTAGTATTTCTATTAAATAAGGTGTATAATAAATTCTAGGATTTTTAGGAATTTATTGGTAAAAGTTTGGGAATTTATTGCTTGCTTAAAGATATATATTATATATATATATATATATATATATATATAAATAGTTTTAGTTGTAAAAAAAATATGGACAGGTGGGGCTCGGCCACCCCAAGGGGGCGGCCATACTCGGCAGCCAAGGGTGACAGCACCCGATGGTGCTTTAAAACAAAGCAAAGCAAAAAAAAAAAAAAGCAATAGGGAGGGGACCAACCCACGTGGGGGTCGGTCCACCTCAGCTCGAACCCCCCAAAGGAAATTGACGTAGCAGTAGCTGCAATACGGTGGGACCCCGACCCCATTCCTAATACATCCCGAACTCAGCTGCTAAGAGAAACACCCGAGCCTTAGTCCTATTCGAATTCGCTGTAGCGACTATATATAAATCCGCTCATCGAAACCGAAACCCTAACCCTCCACAATTTCCATCCCCTCTCCACCTCGACCCCAAGGCCGCCGACCTCCCCGCGCACGCCCCATTCGCCGACGAACCACCGTCGTCAACCGGAGACGACGTCGGAGTCGAGTTCGCGAGAAAACAGAGAGAGTTCTATTTTCGATCAACCGCAAGGTATCGTTTTCAACCCAGTATTTCTCCCTCCGTGCTTAGCCGATTCTAGTACCGTAACTTCCTAGGGATAACCAATATGACCATCTAGGAGTCCTCCAACTGGATTGGAGAATACTCGACCAGATTCCTCAGGAGACTGATTTGAGATTCCCGAAAAACTGTCGAAACCGAACAGTTTTCGGGCAGTCCCAAATGCATATTTGGAAGCCAAAATCTTGGCGATCCTTCGACTGTTTTGTAAAACTAATTGAACAAAGGTAAAGACAACATAACCATGATTGAAACGCAACTTGTAGATCAATATTTCGTTTTCTGTGCGAGTATTAAATCAGCGTTAAAGTTCGGCGAAAAACTGTTTTCTAAAGTATTAATTTCAGAAAATTTCCACGATACGACGTACGCCCCGACAAACCGGGCGACGTGGTCACGCGCTATATGCATCGAAAGGCGCGTATGGACGTTGCGGACGTGTGGGAACTGACGGAACTCAATTTTGTCGCGTGTGTGCGACGAAATCAACGTGTATCCGTCAACATACCCCGTATCGACGTTTTGCAAACTTGCCCATAGCTTCATGTACAGTCATCGGATCGAGACGAAACTTGTGCCAACAGGTCCGGATCGAAATTCTGGTCCTGCATGCCATGTTTGGTTCGATTCTGAGATGGTCGAATCGGAACCCAATTTTGGCGGGCCCGCGACCCACTCAAACGGGCGATTTTGTACACGGCTCCTCGGAATCCAAAACTGGACATACCGTTGAGTTCCTCTCCTCAAACTGAAACCGTAGACATGTAGTTTGACGACTTTAGAGACCATAGACTTTGGCACGCGTTTTGGTGCAAAGCGGGTCCAACGGCGGACATCGTTTTGACCCAAAATTACGATTTTGCCCCTGTTCTAGAATTTGACTTTTGGACAGACGTTTCCTAGGTATATCTTCTTCACCGAGATCATTTTTTATGTTTGTTTCAGCGTTTGGAGACATCTGTGGTTTATGAGTTTTGGTGCTGACACTTGCTACTCTCGGACTTGCCACTTTGTACCACCAGGCAAGATACCTTGCCACCCTACTCTGTGATTATTCTATTCTTATTTTTAGTTGTTATTTTTCAGTATTTGTTTCATGATATTTTAACTGTGCGTCCAAGTCACACTTGGGTACAAGCGACTATATCGGTCGTTCTTCTTGCTTTATTTATACTCTTGCATTGACTTAGTCTAGTGACCACCCATTGATGTTGAGATATTGGTATATCTCATACGACCTTGACACTTGTTGTATCACGTGATGTGAGTCACATGTAGGACACGTTTCCGCGTAGTTGGCTGGCCACCGATACGTATGGAGCGTGCGACGGATAGGAGTAACTGTCAATAGTATTGCATGTTAGAAGACTTGGCGGTTACTAGAGGTTCATATCAGTCATGGAGATGATGATACTAGGCATTGAGTGGGGAGAACAATACCTGACGTATGGGCTTCTTTATACTTCCATGATTTACCTGTGCGCTCCTCCGGAGACGCAGGCTCCAGGTGCCCTCTGACGTTTCCCAGAGCGTTATGGACGTAGCCCCTTGCACATGGTGCCCTCTGACGCTTTTCGAGCGTTATGGACGTAGGCCCCTGGTACCCTCTATGGGAACTATGTCGATCCTATTTCAGCCAGGGCTCATGCGTCGAAGGATTGTATCTCAACTGTATATTCACAGAAGAATGGTCAGGAACCCGGTTGCATGCATACCTTTTTCTCTTATTATATTATCACAGTTATTATGGCATGGTGTTTTCTTGTATCTTGCTATGTCCCCTGAGGACCTGGTTATCTCTCCAGGTTTAGACGAGTTTCCACAGGAGTACGGAGCGGCTTTGGAGCTATCCTACATTGACGATGAGGCAGTGCCTTATGATTCTTAGTCTATTTCTTATCTGAGACAGTTGTAGACATTATTTTACATCTCTTTTCTTTCTATTTTACGGAGGTCGGACTTCGATCTTGTGAGACTATTTTTCATAGCTGTTTGGAGTGAGTATGTTCACCAAGCTATCTTTTGATACTCTTATTTATTTATTTGGACTTTATTATCGTCTGTGTTGAGCTGTGATGAGATTAGATATGTTATTCTGGCCTGTGATTATTTATTTACAACTTATGTGCATATATGAGGAATTCTATATATTGGAGTGTTCTTTGTATAGGTGCAGCTGGCATGTTCACGTACTTGGTCCTACGTATTTTGGGACTGGGGCGTTACATGTTTTTGTGGTGGCCCATGCAGGTCTGATTTAATATTGTTGGGTTACATGAATGTGCCCAACAAGCCTGCATATAGGAATAGGAATATCTCATCCAGAACTACTACTATCCTTTGACTTCCAATCCTTTCGAAACTTCCTTGATTATTCAATTTACTTTATCTTTCCTAATATCAACTTATCTTTCTCGTGCCAACAGTATGAATCTACGAAGCGGGCGCACTTCTGCCTTGGCCCTCACATCTGGTGAGGAGATTACTTCGGAGGGACAGAATCCTCCCATGACTCCAATGACACCTTACCAGCAAGGACTGTCACAGCCTACTACGACGCCGACGACGGAGTACCCAGAGGTTGCAGCACCCCAAGGCAGCCAGGCTGGACAGACTACTACCATGTCACCGGGAGGGAATGTACAACTGCCTCCTCCACCACCATTCCCTCAGCAGTTTCCTCCACATTCGGGACCTCAGATGCCTCCACCACCGACGGATGGGAGCCCTACTAGTCAGTTTATGTATGCCATGATGTAGGCTCAGTGGCAGCAGACTGAGCTGATGAGACAGACGATGGTGGCAGCTATGGCTAGACCTCCACCACCAGCACCAGCACCGGCTCTGCATCCCTATGAAGGCTCTATCAAGAATTTCACAGATATGAACCCCAAGGCCTTTAGAGGGACGGAAAAGCCATTAGAGGTATCACAGTGGCTTATTAGTACCGAGAAGCTACTGACGGCATCCCAGTTGCCAGCTCGAGATTGGATGACAGCAGTGGACTTACTGTTAGAAGACAATGCTCACCACTGGTGGAAGGCGGAAGAGAGACGATTAGGCACTGGGATCACTTGGAAGCAGTTCTATGATGCATTTTATGAGAGATTCTTCCCTATTCATGTTCGAGATGGTCTCTACGACCAGTTCCTTCATCGGAAGCACGGGAATATGACAGTGGATGAGTATAACTCGGAGTTCAATCGCCTGAGTTGATTTGGTACGGGATTGATTCTGACCGAGCTAGAGAAGGCAAGGAGATTTCACCAGGGGCTTGCACCAGAGCTCAAGTCTTATACGACTACTCAGTCTCGAGTCTCCCATTCAGTTGTCTTGGAAGAAGCTCGTGCTCAGGAGATTCTTTGCAAGGAACAGCAGCAGACATCGAGGCGCCATACACCAGCAGCTACACCAGCACGAACCACTCAGAGTGGACCTATCAGGAGGACCACAGGACAGTTCCAGCAGAGGCCCTCACCTTATCAGAAGCATGTTTGCCATTACTGCGGTAAATAAGGACATATCCAGAACGACTACAGGACTCACCTTGGATTATGCTTGAGATGTGGATCTAGTCAGCACATGCTCAAGGATTGTCCGGAGCAACATGCAATAGTACAAGCTCGACAAAATCCGAGGCCCACAGCCCCAGCTCTTCCAGCACCACAGACTATAGCAGGAGCACCTCGTCCACCATTGCCTCCCCAAGGCACACAGTACAACAAAGGCAGAGCTCAGGGCCCGGGACAGAACTATGGGCAGGCATTCTCACTTGCTGTTGAGGATATAGAGACAGAGGCGAAAGTTATAGCAGGTATGGTTCCAGTTGCATCTTTTCCTGCTATTACATTATTTGATACTAGAGCCACTCATTCATTCATAGCCACTAGTTTTGCTACTAGACACTGCATTCCCATCACACCCTTAGCTAAGAATGTTAAAATCCTCACTGGAGGAGGAGTTGTACCTGTTAGTGGTGTTTGTAGACTTTGTCCTGTAGTGATAAATGACAGAGAGATGATGGCACGACTTCTTGTATTCCCTATGCCGATATTTGATGTGGTTCTTGGAATGGACTGGTTGAGCCAGCATTTTGCTCTCATAGACTGCCATAGGAGCAGTATTATCTTTAGACCACCGAATGCGACAGAGTTTGAGTTCACCAAAGAAGACGGAGAGAGTTGTGATGCACCCACAGCGGGGACTCATATGATGATGCACGACACCCCTCAGCACCCTATTATCACCTAGTTCGAAGATGTATTCCCCGAGGAGTTGCCAGGACTACCACCTGACCGAGATATTGAGTTTTCTATTGAGCTTATTCCCGGAGCCGAGCCTATATCATCTCGAGTATATCGTCTGGCACCAAAGGAGTTGGTAGAGATGAAGGCGCAGATTGATGACTTATTAGAGAAGGGATTTATTCGTGTCAGTGCGTCACCATGGGGAGCACCCGTTCTTTTTGTTCCTAAGAAAGACGGGACAGAGCGCATGTGCATTGACTATAGAGCGTTGAATGCGGTGACGGTGAAGAACAAGTATCCCTTGTCGCGTATAGACGATCTATTCGATCAACTGAGTGGAGCAAAAGTATTCTCCCATATTGACTTACGATCGGGCTATCACCAATTGAAGGTTCGGAAGGAAGACATTGCAAAGACGGCTTTTCGATCGAGGTATGGACACTACGAGTTCTTCGTCATGCCTTTCGGTTTGACCAATGCACCCGCAGTCTTCATGAATTTAATGAACAAGATCTTTCACCAATACTTGGACAAATTTGTAGTAGTCTTTATAGACGATATCCTGATTTACTCCAAGAGTCAAGAGGAGCACGAGCAGCATCTACGGATAGTTTTGGGAACATTGAGGAATGAGCTACTTTTCGCGAAGCTTAGCAAGTGTGATTTCTTTCTCAAGGAGGTATCATTCCTTGGTCATATTGTTACGGGCAATGGTATATCGGTGGACCCAGAGAAGATCACAGCAGTCAAATCATGGCCTGCTCCCACATTAGCTTCTGAAGTGAGAAGTTTCCTCGGACTTGCGGGTTACTACCGACGGTTCGTAGAAGATTTCTCTCGAATAGCGGGACCTATGACTCGATTGACTTGCAAGGATCAAGAGTTTATATGGACAGACGAGTGTCAAGCTGCCTTTGACGAATTGAAGAAGCGATTGACCATAGCACCGATCTTGACACTACCATCGGGCCCAGGAGGATTTGTGATCTACAGCGACGCATCCGGGAAGGGATTAGGATGTGTATTGATGCAGCATGGTCGGGTAGTAGCATATGCATCACGACAGTTGAGAGTGCATGAGAAGAATTATCCGACCCACGATCTAGAGCTCGCAGCGGTTATCTTTGCTTTGAAGCTATGGCGACACTACTTGTACGGCGAGAAGGTTGATATCTACACTGATCATAAGAGCCTCAAGTACGTGTTCACACAAAAAGAGTTGAATATGCGACAGAGACGTTGGTTGGAGTTGATGAAGGATTATAAGATTGAGCTACATTATCATCCGGGCAAGGCTAATATCGTGGCAGACGCATTAAGCCGCAAGCCCATGGCACACTTTTTGACTACACAGAAGGAACTGATTAGAGACTTGGAGCAGCTTGGTATTGAGGTAGTATTGCCGGGAGCAGACGACATATTAGCCAACCTTCAAGTGCAATCATCATTGGTAGAGCGCATCAAGGCAGCATTGTCTAATGACGCTAGATTTCGACGGCTCAAGGAGAGGACTGAAGCAGAAGAGCAGACAGGATTGAGGATCCACACCGATGGGACATTGCGATGTGGTGATCATATTTATGTTCCCAATGGAGAGCTAC
This sequence comes from Iris pallida, assembly GCA_029216955.1. Classification (NCBI taxonomy): domain Eukaryota; kingdom Viridiplantae; phylum Streptophyta; class Magnoliopsida; order Asparagales; family Iridaceae; genus Iris; species Iris pallida. The sequence goes on along the minus strand of JANAVB010029216.1, from coordinate 934,482 downwards.
GGTAGGAGCTGATGGCAGAGGCTCACACTTCGACTTACTCCATTCATCCCGGAGGAACCAAGATGTATCGTGACTTACGACAGTATTATTGGTGGCACGGAATGAAGCGAGAGATAGCTCATTTCGTTGCCAAATTCTTGGTATGTCAACAAGTTAAGGTAGAGCACCAGAGGATGGCCGGATTATTGCAGCCGCTACCCATTCCCGAGTGGAAGTGGGAGCACATTACTATGTATTTCGTCACAGGTTTTCCTCGGAGTCCTAGAGGACGTGACGCAGTGTGGGTAATTGTTGATAGACTTACGAAGTCAGCACATTTCTTGCCTTTTAGAGTGGGCCAGTCGACAGAGGTATTGGCGGAGATATATATGGAGCAGATTATGAGATTACACGGTGTGCCTGTTAGTATTGTGTCGGACCGTGACTCGAGATTCACCTCACACTTTTGGAGGAGCATGCAGGAGAGTTTGGGCACCCGATTGAAGTTTAACATATCGTATCATCCGTAGACAGACGGCCAGTCGGAGCGTACCATTCAGACGCTAGAGGATATATTGAGAGCATGTATGCTTGATTTTGGTGGTTCGTGGGAGGACCATCTTCATCTTGTTGAGTTTTCCTACAACAATAGCTATCAAGCAAGCATCCAAATGGCTCCGTTTGAAGCATTGTATGGTAGGAAGTGTCGATCTCCTGTTTGTTGGAGTGACATAGGAGAACGACAGCTATTGGGTCCCGAGTTGGTCTTGAGTACAGTGGAGACAGTGAAGAAAATTCAGGATCACCTGCGAGCAGCACAGGATCGTCAGAAGCAGTGGGCAGATAATCGTCGTCGACCCTTGGAGTTCAAGGAGGGTGACCATGTGTTCTTGAAGATATCCCCCACTAGAGGCATGATTCGATTCGGAGGACGTGGCAAGTTGAGTCCAAGGTACATCGGGCCTTTCGATGTCTTGGAACGCGTTGGAGAGGTTGCCTACAGATTGGCATTGCCACCGTCACTAGAGGGAGTACATGACGTATTCCACGTATCTCAGCTGAAAAGGTACGTAGCGGACAGCAATCATGTGCTCGATCACTCCGAGATCACAGTTGGACCGAGTTTGTCGTATGAAGAGCAACCAGTAGGTATCCTCGATCGTCGAGTGAAGGTGTTACGGAATCAATCTATTCCATTGGTTAGCGTGGCATGGAAGCATCACTCGCCAGGGGAGTCTACTTGGGAGCGCGAGGACGACATCCGGAACCGCTACACGCATTTGTTCGAAGGCGAAGGTATGTCTTGCATATTAAGTACCATTATATTCCTTGCATTGCATTGACCCCCCGACCATAGTTTAATTTCGAGGACAAAATTTTCTTTAAGTTGGGTAGGATGTAAAACCCCATAATTTATAATTGATTTTTTAAATTAAATTAATTTGTTACATATTTTTATTTGTTATGAATTTATTTACTATTAAGTTATTAGTATAATTAAAGTATGTGTGTATATATATACATTATTATAGGTGTGCATGTTAGTATTTCTATTAAATAAGGTGTATAATAAATTCTAGGATTTTTAAGAATTTATTGGTAAAATTTTGGGAATTTATTGCTTGCTTAAAGATATATATATTATATTGATAATTTGTTACATATTTTTATTTGTTATGGATTTATTTACTATTAAGTTATAAGTATAATTAAAGTATGTGTGTATATATACATTATTATAGGTGTGCATGTTAGTATTTCTATTAAATAAGGTGTATAATAAATTCTAGGATTTTTAAGAATTTATTGGTAAAATTTTGGGAATTTATTGCTTGCTTAAAGATATATATATTATATTGATATATATATATATATATATATATATATATATATATATATATATATATATATATATATATATTTTTATATATATATATAAATATTTTTTTTGGGAATTTATTGCTTGCTTAAAGATATATATATTATATTGATATATATTTTTTTTTACAACTAAAAATATTTATATATATATATATATATATATATATATATATATATATATATATATATATAGTTTTAGTTGTAAAAAAAAATGTGGACATGTGGGGCTCGGCCACCCCAAGGGGGCGGCCATACTCGGCAGCCAAGGGTGACAGCACCCGATGGTGCTTTAAAATAAAACAAAGCAAAAAAAAAAAGGCAATAGGGAGGGGACCAACCCACGTGGGGGTCGGTCCACCTCAGCTCGAACCCCCCAAAGGAAATTGATGCAGCAGTAGCTGCAATGCGGTGGGACCCCGACCCCATTCCTAATACATCCCGAACTCAGCTGCTAAGAGAAACACCCGAGCCTTAGTCCTATTCGAATTAGCAGTAGCGACTATATATAAATCCGCTCATCAAAATCGAAACCCTAACCCTCCACAATTTCCATCCCCTCTCCACCTCGACCCCAAGGCCGCCGACCTCCCCGTGCATGCCCCAGTCGCCGGCGAACCACCGTCGTCAACCGGAGATGACGCCGGAGTCGAGTTCGCGAGAAAACAGAGGGAGTTCTGTTTTCGATCAACCGCAAGGTATCATTTTCAACCCAGTATTTCTCCCTCCGTGCTTAGCCGATTCTAGTACCATAACTTCCTAGGGATAACCAATATGACCATCTAGGAGTCCTCCAACTGGATTGGAGAATACTCGACCAGATTCCTCAGGAGACTGATTTGAGATTCCCAAAAAACTGTCGAAACCGAACAGTTTTAGGGCAGTCCCAAATGCATATTTGGAAGCCAAAATCTTGGCGATCCTTTGACTGTTTTGTAAAACTAATTGAACAAAGGTAAAGACAACATAACCATGATTGAAACGCAACTTGTAGATCAATATTTCGTTTTCTGTGCGAGTATTAAATCAGCGTTAAAGTTGGGCGAAAAACTATTTTCTAAATTATTAATTTCAGAAAATTTCCGCGATACGACGTACGCCCCGACAAACCGGGTGACGTGGTCACGCACTATACGCATCGAAAGGCGCGTATGGACGTCACAGACGTGTGGGAACTGACGGAACTCAGTTTCGTCGCGTATGTGCGACGAAATCAACGTGTATCCGTCAACATACCCCGTATCGACGTTTTGCAAACTTGCCCATAGCTTCGTGTACAGTCGTCGAATCGAGACGAAACTTGTGCCAACAGGTCCGGATCGAAATTCTGGTCCTGCATGCCAAGTTTGGTTCGATTCTAAGAAGGTCAAATCGGAACCCGATTTTGGCGGGCCCGCGACCCACTCAAACGGGCGATTTTGTACACGGCTCCTCGGAATCCAAAACTGGACATACCGTTGATTTCCTCTCCTCAAACTGAAACCGTAGACATGTAGTTTGACGACTTTAGAGACCATAGACTTTGGCACGCGTTTCGGTGCAAAGCGGGTCCAACGGCGGACATCGTTTTAACCCGAAATTATGATTTTGCCCCTGTTCCAGAATTTGACTTTTGGACAGGCGTTTCTTAGGTATATCTTCTTCACCGAGATCATTTTTGATATTTGTTTCCGTGTTTGGAGACATCTGTGGTTTGTGAGTTTTGGTGCTGACACTTGCTACTCTCGGACTTGCCACTTTGTACCACCAGGCAAGATACCTTGCCACCCTACTCTGTGATTATTATATTCTTATTTTCAGTTGTTATTTTTCAGTATTTGTTTCATGATATTTTAACTGTGCGTCCAAGTCATACTTGGGTGCAAGCGACTATATCGGTCGTTCTTCTTGCTTTATTTATACTCTTGCATTGACTTAGTCTAGTGACCACCCATTGATGTTGAGGTATTGGTATATCTCATACGGCCTTGACACTTGTTGTATCATGTGATGTGAGTCACATGTAGGACACGTTTCTGCGTAGTTGGTTGGCCACCGATACATATGGAGCGTGCGACGGATAGGAGTAACTGTCAATAGTATTGCATGTTAAAAGACTTGGCGGTTACTAGAGGTTCATATCAGTCATGGAGATGATGATACTAGGCATTGGGTGGGGAGAACAATACCTGACGTATGGGCTTCTTTACACTTTCATGATTTACCTGTGCGCTCCTCTGGAGACGCAGGCTCCAGGTGCCCTCTGACGTTTCCCAGAGCGTTATGGACGTAGCCCCTTGCACATGGTGCCCTCTGACGCTTTTTGAGCGTTATGGACGTAGGCCCCTGGTACCCTCTATGGGAACTATGCCGATCCTATTTCAGCCAGGGCTCATGCGTCGAAGGATTGTATCTCAACTGCATATTCACAGTAGAGTGGTCAGGAACCCGGTTGCATGCATACCTTTTTCTCTTATTATATTATCACAGTTATTATGGCATGGTGTTTTCTTGTATCTTGCTATGTCCCCTGAGGACCTGGTTATCTCTCCAGGTTTAGACGAGTTTCCACAGGAGTACGGAGCGGCTTTGGAGCTATCCTACATTGACGATGAGGCAGTGCCTTATGATTGTTAGTCTATTTCTTATCTGAGACAGTTGTAGACATTATTTTACATCTCTTTTCTTTCTATTTTGCGGAGGTCGGACTCCGATCTTGTGAGACTATTTTTCATAGCTGTTTGGAGTGAGTATGTTCATCCGGCTATCTTTTGATACTCTTATTTATTTATTTGGACTTCATTATCTTCTGTGTTGAGCAGTGATGAGATTAGATATGTTATTCTGGCCTGTGATTATTTATTTACAGCTTATGTGCATATATGAGGAATTCCATATATTGGAGTGTTCTTTGTATAGGTGCAGCTGGCATGTTCGCGTACTTGGTCCTACGTATTTTGGGACTGGGGCGTTACACCATGACTATCCAAGCTAGAGGTGGCTTTGAATATTTTGTCACATTTATTGACGATTATTCAAGGTATGGATACATTTATTTGATGCGCCGTAAGTCTGAGTGCTTTAAGAAATTCAAAGAGTACAAGGCTGAAACGGAGAAACGTCATATAAAATGTATCAAGTCATTACGATCAGATCGTGGTGGCGAGTACCTCTTTGGAGAGTTTAGGGATTATTTATCAGAGGCTGGGATTGCATCCCAATTGACTGCACCTGGAACGCCCTAACAGAATGGTGTAGCCGAAAGAAGGAATAGAACTCTTATGGATATGGTTAGATCAATGATGAGTTATTCGGATTTGCCAGATTCGTTTTGGGGATATGCCTTAGAGACTGCAGCTTATATTTTGAACTTGGTTCCTTCTAAGTCAGTACCTCTTACTCCCACAGAGCTGTGGATTGGGCGTAAGCCTAGTCTGAAACATGTTCGCATTTGGGGTAGTCCAGCACATGTACTGAATGCGAAAGCAGATAAGTTGGAATCTCGTACAGAAGTACGCTTGTTTGTAGGCTATCCAAGAGGAACGAAAGGAGGTTTATTTTATAGTCCTAAGGATCAGAAGGTCATTGTTAGCACCAATGCCCGATTCTTAGAGGAAGACTATGTGATGAACCATAAACCCATAAGTAGAGTTGTTCTAGAAGAACTGAGACGTGAGACACCAAGTACTTTAGTACCAACAGTACAAGAGGATGAGCCACAAATAACTGCACAACGTGTCACAAATGTTACATCACAACCAGTAGTGCCTCGTCGTAGTGGGAGGGTTGTGATACAACCTGATAGATATGTTCTTAGGAGAGTCGTCAGACTTCGTCCCTAAGGAACAAGATTATGATCCATGTACCTACAATGAAGCACTCCATGATAAAGATACATAGTCTTGGCAAAAAGCAATGATATCTGAAATAGAATCTATGGATTCTAATCAGGTCTGGGAGCTTGTAGAACCACCCGTTGGTGTAAAGGCCATTGGATGCAAGTGGGTCTATAAGAGAAAAAGAGGATCAGACGGTAAGGTTGAAACCTTTAAAGCTCGGCTTGTAGCAAAAGGTTTTACTCAAAAAGAGGGTATCGATTATGAGGAAACCTTTTCTCCTGTAGCCATGCTTAAGTCTATTCAGATTCTTTTATCTATTGCAGCTCATCTCAATTATGAGATTTGGCAAATGGATGTCAAGACAGCTTTCCTTAATAGAAGTCTTGAGGAAGACATCTATATGAAGAAACCAGACGGGTTCATTGAAAAAGGGCCAGGAGCATCTTGTTTGTAAGCTCAAGAAGTCCATTTATGGACTGAAGCAAGCTTCCAGATCTTGGAACATATGTTTTGATCAGGTGATAAAATCCTATGGATTTGATCAATATCAGGATGAATCATGTGTATACAGAAAGTGTGACGAAAACGTGGTGGTGTTCCTAGTACTTTATGTGGATGACATCTTGCTCATTGGAAACAATATGAAGGTATTATCTGATGTAAGGGTATGGTTATCCAAACAGTTTGATATGAAGGACTTGGGAGAAGTAGGTCACATCCTTGGGATCAAAGTTCTACGAGATCGCAAGAAAAGGATGTTGGGCTTATCCCAAGCTTTCTATATCGATACTGTACTAACTCGTTTTAGCATGCAAAATTCTAAGAAAGGTTTCTTACCTTTTAGACATGGAATTGCTCTATCAAAGGAGCAGTATCCGAGGACACCTAAAGAGATAGAGAACATGAAGGCAGTTTCTTATGCTTCAGCAGTAGGAAGCTTAATGTATGCAATGCTATGTACGAGACCAAACATCTGCTTTGTCGTAGGCATGGTCAGCAGATATCAGTCTAACCCAGGACAAGAGCACTGGACTGCCGTAAAGCATATTTTGAAGTACCTGAAAAGGACTAAAGAGTATATGCTAGTTTACCAGGCAGATAGTTTAGTTCCCTTAGGGTATACAGACTCAGATTTTCAGTCAGATAGGGATTTCAGGAAATCTACCTCAGGTTATGTGTTTACTTTGGGAGGTGGAGCCATTGTGTGGAGGAGTATCAAGCAAAAATGTATTGCTGATTCCACCATGGAAGTCGAGTATGTGGCAGCCTCTGAGGCAGCCAAAGAAGCGGTTTGGCTCAGAAACTTTCTGTTGGACTTGGATGTGGTACCTAGTTTGCCTAAGTCTATTACACTTTATTGTGATAATAGTGGTGCAGTTGCAAACTCAAAGGAACCACGAGCCCATAAGACAGGCAAACACATTGAGCGCAAGTACCACCTGATACGAGATTTCGTAAAAAAGGAAAAGTTGTTGTGATCAAGATAGCATCAGCCGACAACCTAGCTGATCCCTTTACAAAGAGCTTACCAGCTAAGGCTTTCGACAGTCATATTGAGGGAATGGGAGTCAGATGTGTAGCAGCATGGCTTTAAGTATAAGTGGGAGATTTGTAACAGTATACTGAAAAGCAATGCTTTGAGTATAAGTGGGAGATTGTTAGGGTTATATACTAAAAGCATCACTTTTGTAGTAACCTTATTTCCTTAAATTTTGAATGAGAATCATATGGGCAAATGTTTGCATATTGTATTTGTTGCAAGTATTAATGCAAATGTCTGATATTCTATATTGTAGATAATATGGTGTGTGGTGTCACACAAAAGATAATATTATCAGTTTCCTATGGAGTATATAAATAGTTCACAACCTAGATGGACTTGGACAATCTATTGGAAAGGTTGTAGTATAATCTGGTATTAGTCTATCTTGACTATAGGTTTATACTAGTACACTTTGTGTGTATTGAACAGGACCACTTGAGGTTGTTCTCTTTGTACTGACTACATAAAGAGAACAAACACCTCTGTTATTATGGATGCTTGTGCTCTTAATTCGGATATAATAATGGATATATATATGCAGTGTGTATTACTTTGACTCATAAAAGAGTGAGATTCATTATGGATCAACAACCTCTATGAATTGGGTAATAACATTGTATGTATGATGGGCTGTTGATTATAAATGGAATTCATGTCCCGATACATCGGGTTGATGATGTCCTCTTAAGGAGCTCATAAGGATTGTCATGTAAACCCTGCAGGTGGATTATATCCGACATGACAAATAAAGTTGAGCGGTACTACTTAAGGATAAAAGATGTCGAATCAATATAGTTGTCAGTAACTTAATTTGATCGACGGACATACGATATCTTAACATGGGGAGCCAAACAAGCATATAATAAAAGGAGCCCACAAACATAATTTAGGATTAGGGAGGTAGTGCAACAATAGCTCATTAGTGGACCGAGCTATTGTTAATGGGCCTGGATTGTGTGTTCGGGCTGAACACGGGATATCCAGATACGTTAGGAGGCCTAACCATAATTTCTCCTCATGGTCCTTGCCGTAACCTATATATATCCTCTATTCTCTGGCCGCCAGATTACGGATCAGAAATCTGAAATTTTCTCTAAATTCGTGATTCACGTAAGGAGAGAAAGAGAGGGCTGCCAAGGAGAAAAAATGGTTGGAAGATCGTCGCCCACACAACGTCCAACTCGAGGAAGGAATACGTGCAGAAGATCTTGTGGTCGTCCGCTCGAGATTGCCAAGGATTACTTGTCTCCTTTCTGCCGCAGGTATAATTCGTGAACCCTAGTTTTCGCCTATGAAGGGTTAGAACACGTATTAGATCTGTTTAACTTTCTATCGATCAATACGCACACCAAAGGAAGGGTCCTGGGAATCCCCAGTTCCATCAGGAAGTTGTCCCGCTTGCAGAAGTAAAGACTTCAAACGTGATCAGCTTCCTCAAGCATCACGTCATCTATCGCTTTGGACTGCCCCGAAGGATCATCCACGATAATGGTCCACAGTTTGCAAGCCACGTCTTCTATCGGTTCTGCGACAAGCACCGCATCCAGAATATTGCTTCAACACCATACAATTCGGCTGCGAATGGGCTGGCAGAAGCATTCAACAAAACAATCATCAAACTTCTCAAGAAGTTCGTATCGTCCAACAAACGCGACTGGAACGAGAAGCTTGGTGAATGTTTATGGGCGTACAGTACTTCAGTTTGAACAGCCACTGGGAACACGCCATTTTCCCTGGTGTTCGGGAGTGAGGAAGTCCTCCCATTGGAGACTCAAATACCCTCACTCCGCGTCGCCCTTACTCACCAATTGACGACGGATGATAACTACCGTCGCCGACTACAAGAGTTGGAGGCCTTAGATGATAAGCGCCTCTTGGCTCAGCAACGGATCGAGCTATACCAAGCACGCATCTCCGGAGCCTTCAACAAGAAAGTGAAGATCAGAACATTCCAGGTGGGCGATCTCGTCTTGGCAGTCCGAAGGCCGATGGTCATGACTCACAAAACCGCCGGCAAATTTCTGCCAAAATGGGAAGGCCCGTTCATTATTGATGCTGTGTTCTCTAACGGTGCTTACCGCCTCGCAGAACAAAACGGAGACTTGCTCATGTTGCCCGTCAACGGCAAGTTCCTGAAGAAATATTATGTCTGAACGACATATTCCAGATTATCGAGTCATGTACCCGTTGGTACCGCTGAACTCACACTCTCACAATATCCCAGATTACCGAGTCATGTACCCGCTGGTACCGCTGAACTCATATTCATAAAATTCCAGAGCATTGAGTCATGTACCCGCTGGTACCGCTGAACTCACATCCACAAATTTCAGATTATTGAGTCATGTACCCGCTGGTACCGCTGAACTCACATTCCCAAAATTCCAGATTACCGAGTCATGTACCCCCTGGTACCGCTGAACTCACGTCCTCCTTCCACCAAAAAAAATCTTAGACTGTTGAGTTATGTACCTTCTGGTGCCTCTGAACTTACACTTTGATTCCAAAATTCATGGATTATCGAGTTATGTACCTGCTGGTACCCCTGAACTTACATCCCGGTCACTCTTTCAAATAGTAAGTCATGTATGACCATACCTCTGAACTTTCTTCCCGAAAGAGCTCCTTCCTCATGATCCACTACCCGCACTCCCAGTGCACAAAAAGGGTAACAGATCCACAAATTTCCAAAATGACCATGTCGATGTTACCTCTGAGTCGTCTTAATTCCGCCAAAAACAAATCACCCCTCTACATAGAACTTCCATGTCCTCATTACCTCTGAGTCGTTCTACGTACCCTCCTACATTGAGCCCACTCCTGTCATGTCCTCATTACCTCTGAGTGGGAAGGCTCCGTCGAAGAAACCCTCATGCTTGCCATGTCCTCATTACCTCTGAGTAAGTATGTTGATCCCCTTTCGACTTATTATCTGTACCCACGACCGGAGTACGCTAAGGATAGTAAGTCCACAAATATCCTCCGTTGAGTCCACTCCTGCCATGTCCTCATCACCTCTGAGTAGGAAGATTCTGCGGTAAAAAAACCCTCATGCTTGCCATGTCCTCATTACCTCTGAGTAAGTATGTTGGTTCCCTTTTCATCCTATTATCCGTATCCTAACCCAGGGTACGCCAAGGGTAATAGGCCCATAAAATGTCCTATGCTAAGCTTCTCAGTACAGGCCCACCTTCTCTCATCATGCCCCAGGAGCCCAGCTGCTCTATGGCATTCTTCTTTCCGATACTCGGATTTCATCCCCTCTCTCATAAAGGAGATTCACCCAGGGCATAAAATACAAAAGATTTAATGAGCTGACCCTTGGGATTTCCCCTAAAGACGGCACTAAAACTAATTTGAGGCAATTAAAGATACGCACACGTGGCAAGGAGCTATGCGGCCCGAAAGTCCCTGCGGCTGATACATCCATACGGCCGAAACATCCATGCGGCTCGATAAATTCCATGCGGCCAGGACATCATTTGCGACCAGAAGAGTTTATACATAGCCATGCTTCTTATTCAAAGTATTTTAATTTTGTAAATTGAAAACTTTGAAGGGGGTCTTGTAGAAGCATGGAAAAGAATAAAGAAAGATCCATGCGGCCAGGGAGCCCCATGCGGCTCAGAGAGTTCATGCGGCTCAAGGATCCATGCGGCTCAAGTGTCTATGCGGCTCGATAAATTCCATGCGGCTCAAAGAAGAGCCACGTGGTCTACAACAGCTTCTCTTTTTGTCCTTTATTGCATTAAATGCCTTGATGGCTGACAGCTCTGACAAGGTGACAGTTCTGACACAAAGATACCATTATGACTCCCTCATAATGACGGACTCCTAGGGAAGCAAAGAAAATCTCTGACACGATCCCCCGAGATCCAGAAACTGTCAGACGGCTTTGACACATGGACAGTCGCATGCGGCTCGAGCAGAGACCACCCCATGCGGTTCAGGCCGAAGCTGTCTCATGCGGCTCAGACCGAAGCTATCCTATGCGGCTCAAACAGAGGCTACCTTATGCGGCTCACGAGGATTAGCTTCATGCGGCTCACTTAGAAGCCACCCATTATGCGGTCGCCTACGCTCATGTGGCTCAGATCATCACCATGCTGTTCAAATGTTCAGAGGCCACTCCCAAGCAGCTTTGACACGTGGCCAGCCTTATGCGGCTCAATAAGGAGCAATCCTCATGCGGCTCAAATTTCCTCAGTGGCTCGCGGTTAAGACACGTTGCATGATAGTGGGACATATGGCATCAAATCGATCGAAATCCATCAGCAAATCCTAATGAAATATCGAGATTAAATCAGATCATTCGCAATCAAGCAAATCAAGGACATGTGGCGGGAATCCAAGATTGGCAAATCATCAGGATTTATGTCAATCATCATTAATTACCCACAAAAGATTTGATGCAATCACATTAATTGCTCAAATCTATCATATTCAAGATGAACGGCCCAGATTCATTGGGCCTTAGCTGCCGACTTTTAAGAATGGGCAATCATTGCAAACCCTAATGATGCCCCCCCATTCCTATAAATAGCAAGGTGCCATTCCCTTACGAAGGAGGAGATTCTCAGATAAAAACAAGAGAGACACAGAGAGCCAGAGAGCTAGAGAGAGAATATACAGAGATCAAAAGGAGAGCATTTCTTCATCAATGCCAAGCAGTTCTTCTACAGAGCCAAGGCTGCACCCGATCGTCCAAGGAGTAAGGCAGAGCTGCCGTCGCTTTCCCGAGCCTCTACCGTCACCTTCCAGAATCTAAAATAAATAATTGTACTTAGATTGTTGTACCTAGGTTTTTGTCCCTAGGCTTTCTTTGTACAAGCGAGTTTCTATTGTGAAGTAAAAGTCCAGTCCTCCGATAATTATTCTGCTCTTTTATATTTCATGGCAAACACGGGTGTGAATCCAAGCAGCAAACCGAAGAAAGGGACAATACCACCACTCGAAGCACTGGTATGATAGCCCATTTGGTGGGACCCATCTCTCTTGAATATGATCTTTCCTGGTCTACCATAACTATTGGGAGTCAGGTTCCAGATCATATGTCTTGTATGGGTGGCATGAACAAACGAAGACAGGGGATAATCCTTCGACATTGAAGGGAGTTACATCGCTCTCTCCCTAAATCTAAATACCCAGGATTCATTCTTGGGATTTGTCTGAGATTTGAAGTTGATGGCGTCTCCAAACAGGAAGGCGGGCTTCAAGAATTGTTGGCCATCCATCGATGTCACCAGCTCTCCATTTATCAAAATCAACAATATCCTATCTCCCTGGACAACTATTAGTTGTTGTCTCTCCTCAGGATACTGTTTGTCTGATTGTGGGAACTCAACATGAGACAAGTTCTCTAAGTAGTTGGAACTCAAGATGCCAGTTGGAGAACCAAAAATCTCAGATAGAGGATGAATCTGCAAGTCCACTGCAAAAAGAAGATCAACAAAAATTAAGTTAAAAGAATTCTGAATTAAATCTTTATACGCAAATGATTTTACGCAAGTAAATGTTTGTGAGTAAAGGTTTTTCATTCTTTATTTCAAAAGACATTAGAAAAATCCTAAGTTGACCTATCTCTACGCAAGAGTTATTTTATACGCAAGAGAAGATTTGTGCGTAAAGGATTGTTTATTAAGTTGATGCAGTGTATGACTAAAAGTTTTACGCATTCTTTTCTCTGTTCAAAAGAGTAAAAGTTATACGCACAAAAACATATAGTCTTTTACGCTGGCACATATGAAATTTGTGTATATTTTACGCTTAAAACATTTTACGCTGACACGTACTGACGTGAGCGTATTCTTATTGTTTTCAACTTTACGCTGGCACGTATTGACGTGAGCGTATTTTTATATTTTACGCAGGCACGTATAGACGTGAGCGTATTTTGTTGTTCACAAACTTTACGCTGGCACGTATAGACGTGAGCGTATTTTGTATTTTTTCGCTAGCACGTATTGACGTGGGCGTATTCTGTTCTTTATGCTGGCACGTATAGACGTGGGCGTATTTTGTGATTTTTTTACGCTAACACGTATAAACGTGGGCGTGAATTTTAGGGTTCATATCCTTCTTCTTCGACGAACCCACGGCCGAACTAGGTAGAGTTCTACCTGTCATGGCCGGAGCCACAGCGGGATTAGGTCTTGGGGTCGCCACTGGTTTTTGAAAGGTAGTCTCTGCTCGATTAGCCGCCGACGAAGCAGCGACGGCGGGCTTCTTGCCCTTAGCGCCGGCAGAGGTTTTACTCTTTGGTGCCATCGGGGAGTTTGAAGATTGGGATTTCGAAGAAGAGAAGGGTATTCAAAGATTGAGAATTCATGAGAATGAGAAAAGTTCTCTCTCTACTGACGGGGCTCTATTTATAGGAAATTTTGAAATTGATTCAAATTCCCGAAAAATACGCGGATGACTGTTGGGTATCCCGAATTATACGCGGATGACTGTTGAGTATCCCGAATTCTACACGGATGATTATTGGATATCTTGGATTTTACGATTCTGTTCAATGTATTTCAAATTTTGGAAAAATTTGAAAACTTTGAAGGAGGTCTTGTAGAAGCATAAAATAAATTTTCTAGACCAAGTCAAAGAAATTGAGACTTTTACGCAAAGTCAGACTTTACGCAAGGCTCATTAAAGGACTCTATTTGAGTCAGATTCAAATTCTACGCGAGCTCTTTTACGCAAAAGCTATATTCCAACTTTACGCGAGGGCGACAGGCTGTCAGACTGCATTTAATGCGCGTGATATTGATCTGACAGTATGATTTTCTGACAGAACACTGCACAGAAGCCGAGAAGTTTTTTTACCAAACTCAACAATTGTCGTTTAGCGTGCAGATGGGCTACTTTACGCTCAAGAGATCGCTTCCTTTACGCATGAAAGCTATTCGAGCTTTTACGCTCAAGGCTTTTGTGTGCGTAGAGTTTATTTGAGCTAATTATACGCTCAAGGCTATTTTTCAGCCACTTTACGCATGAAGTCTATTTTGGGTTATTTTACGCCCAGTTTGCTACTTTATGCGGGAAGTTTGTTTTGGGTTATTTTTACGCCCAATCTTTTCTGGCTATGTGAGAACGTGGTCTGCATACGTGGCTTTCATGCCACACTTATCGAGGAACGTGTGTACGTGCTCTCCTCAAATTGTTGAAGTTGTGGGACACGTGTTACCATGCGTAGAGATTAAAACTCTACATGGGACACATGTCATCACGCGTGAAGATTGATTTCCAATCATGGGTGGCAGTTACTTGCGTAGAGACCCAATTTGGTTGCTTTTTACGCACATTGGGTTTAGTCTATAAATAGACTTATTTTTAACATAACACAAATCAACAGAGAGATAGAAAGAAGGAGATTCTGAAAAAAATACTTTCAGAGTGATATTTCCCAGAAGCATTTCTTCAACTTTTTCTCAAGAACAGGGTGAAGCAAGGCAGGAAAGCATTCGACTGTGCCATCAGTGCCGTTGTGTCGATACCTTTCTAGTGACTTAGTTCTTCCGATTGTTCATCTTCCTCAAGCAGTTCTCTTCATCATCATCGTGTGGTCCAAGAACAAAGTGATCGTTATCAGAACAGACTTCTACAGCAATACTCTCCAGAATCTATTTGTACTTTTGTACTTTTTCTCGTTTTCTTTCAAAAGCCAATTTTATGCATTTTGTTAAGTGAAACAAAATGGCGACTCTGCCGGGGACGACTTTTTCCTCTGACGAGAAGGCAATTGCTCAATACGATGATGTGTCGGTTGGATCGACAAAGAAGACTCTGGTCCTGCAATTTGACCAGACTGCTTACGAAGAAATGCTCCGCACTGGGGGTAGTACTCGCTACTCCAATGTACAAAAATCACAAAAGGTAAGAAAATTTTGGATTCCTAAATCCAATGTGCACTGGACACTCCCTACACCGATGCTCCGCTGAACCATAAAGTAAACCCCTGCCAAGCCTCATCCTGCAGTCGTTCCACCCATGGCCTGCCTTCTTGCAGAAGTTGTACCTAACGTCCTACTGCTGTCTGGATGCCTGGTGGAAATATGCACGTCCCTAACCCTGAAGGTGCTGCTGAACAGGCCCCTGCTGATACTGATGCTGAATCTGTACGTGAGGCCTCTTAGCTTGGCCTCCACTGCTGCTAACTCCATGAATGTCATATCCCCTCTTGAACAACTATTGCCGCTGAGTTTCCACTATCTGCTGGAAGAAGGAGAACAACCGTGCCACGTCCTCTGGTCTTGATGGCGGTTGCTGTTGAAGAACGTTCGGGATGACTGAGAAAAGTCTCAGAGTAGGAAGAGGTGCACTCCCATAAGCTGCAGATATCCCAGCCTGAGCTGGCATAATAGGAGCTGCAGTCTCGGGGCCCTGTTGATCAGGACGAGGAGTGGCAGACCCCTCAGTGGTTTCTTCCTGATCGAGACGATGAGATCGCGTCTCCATAACCATCCTGAAGACAGATCAAACGAGAGGACAATCACTGAGAATGAAGTGATAACATCAAGGGAGGACGGTTTATTTTCAAGAAAAGATAATAATGCAGCAAATTTTTAGGTAACAGAAATCTGATTAAGAGTTTTTCCTAATTTGATTGAGTACCTTCAAAATATATCCTATCCTACTGCAGGCTGTAGTGATACTCTAGTTTGAATAACACTACACAAACTCGACCTGCATGAGCCACCACTAAAAATGTGTCACGACCCGCACCCAGTGTAAGGGCACGAGAAGTGGTTACGTCCAGCCTACGCCGCAGTGTCGGCGGTAGAACGCTGTCCTTGGTCACATACATCTAACAGTTATAAGGTACCTGTACAGTTTATACACTCCGAATGGAGGTGACATAAATAAGTACAACTCAATCACAACTAAAGAAGAAAATACGATACGATAGAATAAATGAAACACATAATCCACAGATGATAATACAAGATAGAGAGATAGCTGAAATCTAAGATAAAAATCTCCACAATCCAGAGTACAAACTCCAATATATACAAGTGTATCTGACATAACATGAAGATAAATAGAACTAGCCTAGCTAACTAGCCTAGTCTACAGGGATAGTGTCGTCAGCAAGTGTTGGGTCCTCCTGAGAGTCCAGCTCACAAGTGTCGTCTAAGCCTGCTCCGTAATAAGTGGGACACTGCTCCTCAAAGTCATATGTAATATTTCAACAGGTCCAGTCAGGACTGGAGCGAGCACAGTACATCTCACGCAGTTCATATCATGACATGAATAAAATACAGGCAATAGATTAAGATACATGAAACGCTGAAAAATAAACATGAGTAAAAGAGAAGACTGTAATAAAATATCTACTATAAGTAAAGAGCTACAGTGAACTAGTGATTTAGAGTACAAGCTAGACATGTGAACGGCTTGATAATAAACATGAAATGTCGTACATGGATACACTACTTTGGAAATTATCCACATGACTATTTATACTCCCCCGCACCCCAATCAATACACATGGATCCATTCAAGTTATGCTATTGCACATGAATTCACATGGGGGCCCATAAATGGGTGCACATGAATATAAATATGGGGGCACCGTGATCATGAGAGTACATGAATCACGAGAGTGCACATGAATGGTGAAAGCACAAGAATACATGATAAAAGTGAAACGTACATGACATGATGTATCTGATGCTCCCGAGGGGGATAACATCGTATGAAAAGATCCATATAGTATTAATCCGTGTTTCCATTGTGTCAGCATCAAGTAAAATAATCTAGAGCAAGAAAATACTCCTAGCAAGTATGAAACGGTCAGAGAATGTACTCGCCTGATATCCTGAACGTCTGAATGAAACACTGCCTGAGGAGTGGTGTCTGGCTCCTAATCAGAACAGTACAAGTCATAATATGTCCAACTAATAAAGTAAGCTACTATGATGCAATCTACATGATATTAGGTCAATCCTAGACCAAAGTCAACCCTGGTCAACTTCAGTCAACTAAATAGTCAAAGTTAGGTCAACTAGGTCAACCTAGACCCAATCAAGTAACACTAGGCCTAACCAGTCTACCCTAGCAAGTACACACCATACACAAGTCTATATGACTCTACACATGTGTATATTTCATAGACACAAGACCACACAAAGATTACCATAGGCTATGTTATCTTGGTTATATGCCATAGGCTATTATAGGCAATACACATACAATCTATATATATATATATATATATATATATATATATATATATATATATCTATATACACATATATGTATATATCAATAAAAATCTCTATTTATCACATTAACACATTTAGCCATATAATATATATATATAGAGAGAGAGAGAGAGAGGGATAGAGGAAAGAGCATGTGAATGTGTGAGTGTGTAGCTAGGATACATGTGACCGGGACTCACCCATGTGTGTGTAATATGTGTACAACATGCATTTGGGATTAGAAGATCATGTATATAGGGTGAGTGGTGTGAGTGTTAGTGTGTGAACAAGTGAATAGGCAGTTAGTGTTTTGCGTGTGTACATGTGACATCTCAGGTTCAACCAAGTGACAGTTATGTGCTTTTGTGTGTGTCTCATGAAGTTAATTTCTGTGTGTGTGTGTAATGGTTAGCAATGAAACCATTCTAGAAAATCCCAGATTTTACTATGGTGCAGTCCACAACAGTGCATATAAATCCCAGGTTTGTGTGTAGACATGTGGGTATGACATTGCATATACATGTACTCCTTAATTTTCAGTCCTTGTGTCTATGAGTTAATGTGTACAGTGCCATCAATTAGATAGGTGGGTGAGTGTTCTCAGCTATCAATAGTCCCAAAAATCTCAGGAATAGATGAAGAGTGCAATATGTGAAGGTAATAGGGATCTCAGGTTGCATTGTGTGCATACATAGGCTAAGGCTACATTCCTTATATTCAGTCTAACAGAGTATGCATCCCAGGTTTCAATTATAGGTGTGTGTCATTAGTGTCCTGTATGTGTAACAGTTAGAGTGGCTAATCCCAGTTAATTTCAGTGTATGTTCAGGAACTAATCAGTGTGTGTACAGGAAACAAATCAGTGTGTGTACATTTGATTACTTGTGACAGGAATACCCAGGCATTGACGGTATAAAATGTCAAAACAGTGTCTCAGGGTTGAAATGTAAACCCAGGTTTGCAAAACAGTGTCTCAGTTCTATTAATCTCAGGACTGAGCTCAAAACAGTCCTAGTGTGCATCTCAGGTAATTTGGAAGCCAAAAGCAATTAAAAGCCAAACTCGAGCCTAGCATACCCTAACATGATATCAAATTCCCCATAAATCAAATGACAGGAAACATAGCAGTATACATGTATCAGTCATTTTAAATCCTAATCTATATGCAAATTCGAAAAGGAAAATGAACTAATCTCCATGCCCACCAAATCCCTAACATGTTATCTACATATAAAAGTAACTAAACCACACTTAATTACAGGATAAGAACATTTAAAAGTAATCGAAATGGAAGAAAATAGTGTATACATTCACTGATACTTGACAGTATCAGTAAAATAGGAAATTTCCATTTCAACATTGAAATAGCAGTTAATAAGTCATGCTAATGGTTGGTATTTAATTGCTAACATGTGCACGTGTTATCCATATAGTATCGTGTCCAAAAATAGGACACGAATGTGTCCAAGAACTCACAAACCATAATACACACGACTGACACAGATCGTGCGACCAGTGCACGAGTCCTAGCACTCTCGATACGTAGCCATTGGATATGAGACTTTGGGAGTGTCGTGTCAGATATTGCCTGAAGCTCTGTGTCCAAGGACATGTGTCCACGTGCCCTAGAATAGCCGTACGGACACTCGAGTAGCAGGACAGTCCACTGCACGCACGGGGCGTGTCCACGATTCCAATCTCGATACGAACTGGACTCGATCCGTGTTCAGTCAAAGGAAAATCGATAAGCCACATAAAAACGAGAATACCTATTCAAAAACTTTTCTAAAACAGAGTCGAAATGCCCACTGTGGCATTTCATCGAACACTATTAAACCTAGACTGATACGTGTCCGATACGAACATGTAAATGACACGACAACACCCGAAACCTATTCCTACAGTTAGAGACACCTAGGGCTATGCAACCATGCCAAGAAATCAAAAACCTAATGGTCGAATAGGAAGTTACCTATGTGGTGCTCCTCCTCAAGAAAGCTCAAATATGGAGATCCTTCCTAGCTAGCTCAAAGCTCCAATAGAGTCCAAAACTGAAGTTAACCTCCATCAACAGTAGGAGAACAGAAATTAGGTTACAATGCAAGAAGTTTGAATGAAAATAGATGAGTATTGATCAAAATAGAAGAGGTTGAAGGAAGAACAAACCTTGCTCTTAAAAAAATGGAGGAATGAACAAAAGAGACAAGTATTTTTGGGAGACATTAAATAGGGGGTGGGTGTGGATCCCTAGGCCAGCCCAAAATTCTAGGGTTAGGGTTTTGGGAATCAATCTATGGCCCTCCTTTCATCTAGTCAAATTAAGGGTCTAAAATCTAGGTTTTACACTAGTCTAAGTTGCAACCTAGTTAGCTCTAACTAATCATGACTTAACCAAAATTAATCATAACTAACTAATACTAACCATGGCTAACTAAGACTAGCTATGACTAATCTAGTTTAGGTCCAATCTAGGTTAGGGCTAAACACAACTGGCAACTAATTAAATAATATTAAAATCACACCATTCCAATAAATATATATTAAATTCAAATAAATTCAAAATGACAAAAATCTCTCAAACTAGAAATGTGGTAGTGACAAATCTACCCTCCTTAAAAAAATTTCGTCCTCGAAATTGAAAGGCAAAACTAAACAGATGAGAAGGATAGACAATCATACCTCACGGTCCAAAACGATAAGGGTATCGCTCGCGCATCTCATCCTCCCGCTCCCAGATAGACTCTCCTGGAGAATGATGCCTCCATGCGACGTGAACCAAGGTTATCACCTGGTTTCTCAGTACCTTCTCCCGGCGATCTAGAATCTCTACTGGTGTAGAAGCATGGAAAATGATCCATGCGGCCAGGGAACCCCATGCGGCTTAGACAACCCATGCGACACAGAAAGACTATGCGGCTCAGGGACTGTGCGGCCTGAAATATTTCATGCGACTCAGAAGACACGTGGCGTAACAGTGCTCCCCTTCGACCCATGCTGCATTAATTACTTTGATGGCTGACAACTCTGAAAAAGTAACAGCCCTGATACAAAAGAAGTAATTATGACTCTGTCATAATGACAGTCCCCTAGGGAAGAGAAAGAGATCTCTGACACAAATCCCCCGAGATCCATAAAATGCCACGTGGCCCTGACATGTGGACGATCATATGCGGCTCGAGCGAAGACTTCCCATGCTGTTCAGAATGAAGTCGTTCCATGCGGCTCAGGCCGAAATAGTCTCATGCGGCTCAAACGGAGGCCTTCCCATGCGGTTCAAGAGGACCATTTCCATGCAGCCCAGGCGGATGCATCCTTATGCGGCTCGCAATGATCATCTCCATGCGGTTCAAAGGTTCCAAGGGGGGGACCACTACCCAAGTAGCCTTGACACGTGGCCCGAACCTTATGTGGCCCAAATCTTATGCGGCTCAATCTTCATGCGGTTCAGATCCCCCCAGTGGCTCCTAGGACACGTGTCCTAAGCCGATCAATCTCCCAGATTTATTGCAATCAGAGATTGGGTCAAATTTCAATAATCTGGGACACGTGGCAGGAGAATAAATCAAATTTATTCGCAGACATCAGAAGATCATTATGAGGAAGGTTTATTCCAATCAGTATTAATTGCTGATGAGATTTGGTGTAATCTATACTTAATGGTCCAGATTCATCACAATCAAAACTAATGGCCTAGATTGACCAATCCACAGGCCACCGCCATCTCCAAGAAGCAATCATTTGCAACCCTAATGATCACACCCCATTCCTATAAATAGCAGGGTGCCATTTCCTTGCAGAAGAGATAGGCACACACAGAGAGAGGCATACACAGGAGCACTTTTCGAGATCAGAGAGAGCACCAGAGTACTTGGAGAGAAGAGCAGAAAGAGAGCAAAGGGAGCATTTCTTCCAACGCCAAGTAATCTTCTGAAGCCAAGGCTGCATACCGATCGTCCAAGGAGTAAGGCAGGGCTGCCGTCGCCTTCCCGAGCCTCTATCGTCACCCTCCAGAATCTAAAATAAACAATTGTACTTAGTCTGCTGTACCTAGGCTTTCGTCCCTAGGCTTTCTTTGTACAAGCGAGTTTGTAACGTGAAGTAAAAGTCCAGTCCTCCGTTAATTGTTCTGCTCTTTTATATTTTATGGCAAACACGATGACGACTCTGCTGGGGATAAACTTCTCCACGGCTGAGGAGTTGGTGATGCAGTCGGATGCAGCCAAGCTTGGCTCCACGCAACAGAAGATGGTCGTCCGTTTCGACCAACAGGCATTTTAAGAGATGCTCTCTGAAGGAAGTGCTGGTCCGATCCAGAAGCGAACACGCACAAAGAAAGCTCGCTGCGAGTGGAGGCCAAAATCATTTGCTCCCCCACAAGCTCTGGATGAGGTACTCTCTGCTACCCAAGATGGCGAGGGCAATTCTCATGCGGCTCCACTTCGAGCCGTAGAAAACTCTGCTGTCCCCAAGACCGACAAAGGAAAGCACTACGATGCTGGACTTGCAGGGACAAAGAGCGACTCTATGCGCCCCAAGAAGAAGCCGAGCACTCCTGTGGCCAAATCTGCCAACCACATGTAGGAGGCTCATGCGGGTGGATCTACCAGCCGCATGAAGAAAATCTATGCGGCCAGATCATCCAGCCGCATAAAGAAGACCCATGCGGCTGAGACTCCCAGCCGCATGAAGAAAACCTATGCGGCTACGTCTGCCAGCCGCATACGGACCAATAATGATAGCCGCATGACGCCTACTCCATGCGGCTCTGTCTTCGACCGCTTCTCGTACGGTCCTGATCTCTTGTGCTCCCAAGAAGATATGTCTGACTCTCTCCAGTATCACTTAGACTCTTCCTACTATGTGCCCTTACGCACTAGAGCGAAGAAGTCTAAAGCAGCGCGAGCCTGGCAAGTTCGATCCGCTGATCTGACCTCTGACCATCCGAGCGTTTCGTATACTGTTACGCGGGCCTCGAATGGGAAGTTGTACAGAACCACTCGAGTCCAGCCCCTGGCAACAGACGGACAGAGAGGTTCGCAAAAGTCTCCCAAAATCCTGGGAGCAAACATGGACGGTCCAGACCCATCTGACTTACGTAAGGCCATCCTCCACAAATGCAAGGAAAGAGAAGATGCATCGGGGTGCAAAGAGTCCTCCTACGGACGTCACTGCACCCAAGTCATCGTCAACTGCTGCTGCAACAGCGCGACGATGCAAGAAGACCGGCAGCCTGTCTTTCAAAGACTGCAACAGCCATCTTCAGAAGACGAGGCACTATCCGTCATCTCCTGCAACTCTGCTCGGAAAGTCCCCGCTGATGGAAGGGGGAAGAAGACAAAAGTTCCCAGTCCGAAGATCTCAACCACTGCGACTAAAAGACTGTCGTCTAAGCGGGTGCCCACCACCGAAGTTTTCCAAGGTACTCGCTCTAAGACAAAATCTGCTACAGTGGGAAATTCGTCGTCCACAACACAGGGGTTTGCTGGGGCCGAGCCTCTACAGCAATCCGATCTTCCAAGAAGACGACCCGGGGGAGACAACTCTTCCATCGGATGTAGCAAACCTCGACGTCCCCGAGGACGTCCACAACTCTCAAGACAAGGCGAACTCGGAGACTGGGAGTACTATTCATTCCGAGTCTGAATGAGAAGGGAACATACCCACATACTCCGATGACTTCTCACTACAGGGGTACGATTCGGAGAGCGCTTCCTCCACCGCTCCGTCTATCTCTCCTCATGTGAAGACGGTATTCGTGACAGACAGCAACCAAGGTGGTTCCAGTGATCGCCAATGCATCGACAGTCTCGAAGCCATATTGCTTGCTTTGGTCAAGTTTGTAGACGAGATTAAAGCGGCCCTTCCAACTCTGCAAGGAGGAATGCCTGGCCAAGCAAGCGTGAATCCTGCGATCAATGCAGACTCGAATTCGGCGGCACCAAACACAGACAATGATCCTCCTGAACAACGGCCCCCACCGCCGTGGATGAGGCCCGCGAAGCGAGAAGAGAGGTACAAGAGCTCCGAGCCATGTTCCACGCTCGAGAAAACTCTCAAGACCACAGAATACGGCAACCATACCCTGCTGCATGGAGGGATGTTCCATTCCCACCAAGATATAAGTCGTTCAACATCAATCCTTATGATGGCAAGACCTCAGCAAGTCGGTACATTACTTACTTCGAGGTCACCATCGACCATCTGCCCCATGACGATGCCATTCTCACACGATTATTCATCGGGGCATTGGAAGGAGTCGCCTTCGACTGGTATCGTAATCTGCTGGACAACTGCATCCACTCCTTCGCCGGCTTCAAGCGCATGTTCTTGGAGAGATTCTACAAAGTAGGGCAGGACATCACCATGTCTACCCTCATGGACGTCGTCCAAGGGGAAAAAGAGCTGACAAGAAACTATATCGAGCGGTTTTGCCAAACCGCAATGAAGTTGCCGTCTGGAAACCCGGATTCCTCCTTGATTAAAATTTGCCAAAAGAGACTGCTTCCAACAATCAGTCTCTGGATGGGCGAAAGTCAATTCAAGGACTGGAAGAAATTCATCATCAGTGCCACAAGCGCCGAAGAACGATTGAAGAAGGCTCGCCAACTGGGATTGCACATCTCGGACGGAGAGAACAAGGGCAAACGTCCCAATAACGATAATGGGGGTAACCCCTCCAACAATCAGGACAGCAGGGGAAAGCAGGCTATGGTGGCCGATACAGCACAGAAACCTGAGCCAAAGCCGACAGACAAACAATGGCCGCAAATCACTTACTCCTTCGAAGACGGTCACGTCAAGCCCATCTTAGACATGCTCATACAAGGAGACAGAATTCAGCTTCATCCACCAAGACGGGAACTACGGCCGGCAGAGATAGAGAATCCAAAGTACTGCCATTATCACCGCTACGTCCACCATGCTACACACGACTGCTACCAGCTAAAATGGTACATCCAAAACTTCATCGATTCGAATGCTCTGGCTATCGATTTCGAAGAGGTAACCGTGGCAGCCAACATAGTGTTAGTACAATTCGGCAGCTTCCCTCCGACGAAAACCCAAGACGGGGTGGTCCCCATCCCTCTGGCAACAATAGAGATCTCCAATCTTCCTCCTTCCCGAGATCAGGCCGCTGGTCTAGTGCCCCTCACCACATCACGAGGGGAGGTCATGTAGATCCATCCAGACTTGGTATCGGAAGTGACTCGGCCCATATCATCTTCTATCTGTAAGAAAAAGAATGGAAAAATCAGGTCCTGCCACACAATCTCGGCAGACATCGAAGAAGCTACATCCGTCATCACGCGGTCTGAGGCGCAATCCCAACATGTGGTTGACAATCCAGCTGAAGATCATCAACCCACTACAACTGATGCTCCGGGACCGGCTCAGCCTCCGACGACCGACAAGCCTAGGCCGAGGGAGACTCGCTTCGACAAATCCCTCCGAAAAGAGGCAGCCCAAGGGCTGGAGAAGCCCTGCAACTTCGACATCTTGGCACAATTGGCCAACACACCGGCCAAGTTGTCATTATACGAGCTCCTGAGACTCTCCAAAGATGTTCGTGCGGCTTTGAGCGATGCACTCCAAAACGCCGACGCATACCTGGCTGAAGTCAACCTCACGGGAGAAAACCCGCCTGCAGATCTCCAAGACAGCGCCTTCACGAGAGCAATGCCCAACATCGTCTTTACTCCGCAGGACATGCTCATCAAAACTAATCTGCACGATCGTCCACTATACTACACTGGATACATCGGCGATGTAAAGGTGGATCGGATGCACATTGATCCTGGCTCTTCCATAAGCATTATCCCGAAGGGTCTGCTACATCATCTCTGCATCCTAATGCATCGCCTGACGTCTACAAGCACCGCCATCAGCGGTTTCAATTCGGGCAGGAGCTACCCTATTGGGAAGATTCGTCTGAAGTGTCAAATTGGCGACCTCTAATCCGAAGTCACCTACTACATCATAGATGCAGACACTTCTTACAACATCCTCTTGAGGCGCCCGTGGATACATGATTATATGATCGTGCCTACCATGATGTACCAGTGCTTCAAATATGTCCACAAACACGGCTTCGTGAGGACAGAATTTGCTGATATCGATCCCTTCAAAGGGGTCGAATCATACTACTCAGACTCCTGCCTGTACGAAAAATTGAAGAAGCATCTTGGTAAAGGAGATGTACAAGCTAGTACCGAGACAACCACAGGATCAGAAGAGCCTCTGACGATCCACCTCCAAGCTCGCAAACCGGGCAGGTCCGTACCCCTTTCTGTCACTCTGCGGAAGGACGCAATCAACCTCTCAGCACAAGAAGAGCAAATGATAATCCGGCTGCCAAGGTCCGGCCAAGTGCCAAGACCCATAACGGGGCCAATGACAAACAGACTGCCGAGAGTTGGTCAGCCCCAAACGGAGAAGCTCAATCCCTCCGACAAGCCACTGACGATACGCCTTCCCAAGAAGGGTCGTCATCCCGATGCAAGGTCTGATACTTCTAGTGAACCAGCCACTCCTCACCCCACATCGAGTACCAAACTGGGGGTCGCTAGTCTGCCAATAACTCTACGCTCTGCTCCATCAGCTGAACCTCTGACGATCAAGCTGCCCAGGTCGTCCTCTCAGTCTTCATTTACACAAGGGGTAGCCGAAGAGGAACCGGAGCTAGCCAAGTATGTGGCTGCCCACACTAATGTTTCCTCCGTAGATGATGTAATCCCCTAGAAAAGATACCTTACTTCATCAATAAAGGGCTATCTTTGAACTACCTCGAGCTTAATAAGCTTTGTACAATGTACGCTATAGAACACGGTATAGGAACTCACCTACACACACAGGTGACAAATGTCTACACCACAATCCAGCTTACTCCAGCGGAAGATGCTTACCGCATAATCGAGGGAGGGGACCATCCAATCATCTTCGGCCGGAAGGACGATCCACATCCCTTCACCATAGAAGAAGTCAACCTCGGATCAGATGCCGGAAGACTGTCTCTGTATCTTTATAGCCCCCAATCTAAATATCTCATGTAGAAACAGGGGTATGATCTGGAAACGACGCCTGGTTTGAACTACGGTACTGGACAACGATTGCCTTTGAAGCCCCCGGTCCCGGCTGGCAAACTACGGGACTACTATAGCAAGACTCGTTGTGGATTAGGGTATGTAACACCCACGACGACCCCTGAAAGTTCAGATGAAGAATGTGACTGGCATTCACATTCGACCGGGTCACCAACTTCTGAATTTGATACCAGCATCGGAGATGTATTCAGACAAGTCTTGTCAGTCAACATGGCATTCGCCGACGCTTATAAAGAAGACGAAGACATCCCCAAAATCCTCGAGCTAGAGCCGTGGGCCCAGCAATTGGATGCACAATAGGAAAAGCGGTTCGAACTGAGGGAACCTCCTACTGAAGATGAGGTTATCCAGGTCGACCTCGGCAGCGAATCTTCCCCAAAACCAATCTTCGTCAGTAAAAGTTTAACAGACGAAGAGCGAGAATCACTGCTGGAACTTGTCAAAGAATACATTGATGTGTTCGCATGGAGCTATGAAGACATGCCGGGGTTAAATCCCGATATTGCTCTACAAACTCAACATTCGGCCGGACGCAAAGCCAGTCAAGCAACAACAGCGACGCTTCCGTCCAGGCATCATGGATGCGATCGAAACCGAAGTCAATAAACTGATAGCCAGTGGCTTCATTCGTAAGGAACAACATCCGAATTGGGTCGCCAATATAGTACCCGTCCTCAAGAAGAATGGGAAGATTCGAATCTGCATCGACTTCCGTAATCTGAACGAGGAATGCCCCAAAGATGAATTCTCCCTCCCTATCACGGATATCATGATTGACAATACCTGCGGCTTTGAACGTATGTCATTCATGGATGGCTTCTCGGGGTACAACCAAATCAAGATGTCTCATGACGACGAAAAGCACACATCATTCCGAACACCGATTGGCACGTATTGCTACACAGTCATGCCTTTCGGTTTAAAGAATACTGGTGCCATATATCAAAGAGCCATGAGTATCATCTTCAGGGACCACTTACGCAAGACGGTGGAGTACTATGTTGATGACATCGCCGTCAAGAGTCGCTGTAAGGGAGACCATCTGCAGGATCTGAGGACGGTATTCGACCTGATGCGAGCACACAATTTGAAAATGAACCCTACGAAGTCCTTCCTGGGCGTATCCAGCAGGAAGTTCTTGGGTTTCATCATCACCGCCCAGGGTACCCATGTAGACCCTGAGAAGACAAAGGCAATTATGGAGATGGGTCCCCCGAGAAATCTCTACGAACTCAGAGGCCTCCAAGGGAGGCTAGCGTACATCAGGAGGTTTATTTCTAACCTCTCCGGGTGATGTCGGCCATTCACCCACCTCATGAAGAAAGGTGTCTCGTTCATATGGGATGAAGAATGTCAGCAGGCCTTCGACAGCATCAAAGAATATTTGTCGAACCCTCCAGTTCTGGTGGCCCCGGTTGCTGGAAAACTATTCCTGCTCTATGTACGAGCAATGGAACATTCCCTCGGGGTTCTGCTGGCACAAAACAACGATGCAGGCCATGAACAAGCCATATATTACCTCAGTCGAATGATGATTGGGCCAGAGCACCGATACACTGCTGTGGAGAAGGAATGCCTTGCCCTAGTGTTCGCCATTCAGAAGACGCGGTACTATGTCACCGGACAAACGATACATGTAATCTCACGAGTCAACCCTCTCAGGGTCCTCATGACTAAACCAGGGGCACTCAGCTCTCGCCTTGCTACATGGGCAATATTGCTATCCCCCTACCATATGATCTTCGTCCCACAAAAGGCGGTCAAAGGTCAAGCCCTGGCAGACTTTTTGACTGCCCACCCGGGCTCGGAGTTGTCCAGGATATATGAAGAGATCCCAAATGAGGTCGCCGACTCGCATGCAACCTCTCACGATGATATATGGCGAATGTTCTTCGACGGTGCTTCGAGAACTGGACCTAGGGGCAACATCGTCGTCGGAGTCGGGGTGGTGCTGGTTTCTCCTACCGGATTGGTGATCAATCGTGCTTACTCTCTCACAGAATCCTGCTCTAACAATGTGGCCGAGTACAACACTCTGGTCATTGGCCTCCAACTTGCAAGGGAGCTGGAGGTAGAATATCTTGAAGCATACGGCGATTCTCAGTTAATCGTCAATCAAATCCGGGGCTCATACGAAGTTCGCCACGAAGACATGATCCCCTATCACCAAATAGCAATCAACATCATTTTATCATTTGAGGGGTTCTTCATCGAACACGTCCCCAGACTCCGAAACATCGAAGCCGATGCCTTAGCGGGCCTGGCCGCTTCCCTAGCAGTGCCAAATCATACTCATCAATCGGTAGACGTAGTAGGCCATGAACTGGTCTGCCCCAAGAACAACGTTCAATTCGTGGCAAGTTATTCCACTCAGCCGATTAATGTTGTCCCAGATTGGAGACAACCATTCATTGACTTTGTCGTCTACGACATCCTGTCCGAGAACCCGAAGGAAGCTACCCCCATCAAACGGCGTTCTCTCAGATTCTTCTACGATACAGAGACGAAAATGCTGTATTGCCGATCCGATGATGGAGTATTGCTTCGGTGTCTGTCGAACGCAGAAGCCATACGAGAAGCTCATGACGGTGTCTGTGGGGCACATCAACCTGGTCCTAAATTGTAAGACCGTCTTCGCCGAGTGGGCTACTACTGGCCCACGATGGTAGCAGATGCGATAGACTATGCTAGAAGGTGCAAAGTCTGCCAAGTCCACGCAGACTTCATCCACCAACCATCCGAATTTCTACATCCGACAGTGGCATCCTGGCCATTCGAAGCATGGGGGATGGACATCATCGGTCTGATTACTCTACCTTCCTTCCGTGGACATCGCTTCATACTTGCAATCACGGATTATTTCTCCAAATGGGCAGAAGCTGTCCCGCTTGCAGAAGTAAAAACTTCGAACGTGACCAGCTTCCTCAAGCATCACGTCATCTATCGCTTTGGACTGCCCCGGAGGATCATCCACGACAATGGTCTGCAGTTTGCAAGCCACGCCTTCTATCGGTTCTGCGACAAACATCGCATCCAGAATATTGCTTCGACACCATACAATCCGGCAGCGAACGGGTTGGCAGAGGCATTCAACAAAACAATCATCAAACTCCTCAAGAAGTTTATCTCTTCCACCAAATGCGACTGGAATGAGAAGCTCGGTGAATGTTTATGGGCGTACCGTACTACAATCCGAACAGCAACCGAGAACACACCATTCTCCCTGGTATACGGGAGTGAGGCAGTTCTCCTATTAGAGACTCAAATACCCTCGTTCTGCGTCGCCCTCACTTATCAATTGACGACGGATGATAACTACCGACGTCGACTACAAGAGTTGGAGGCCTTAGATGAAAAGTGCCTCCTAGCTCAGCAAAGGATCGAACTATACCAAGCACGCATCTCCGGAGCCTTCAACAAGAAGGTCAAGATCAGAATATTCTAAGTGGGCGATCTCGTTCTGGCAGTCCGAAGACTGATGGTCATAACTCACAAGACCGCCGGCAAGTTTCAGCCAAAATAGGAAGGCCCATTTATCATTGAGGCCGTATTCTCCAACGGAGCTTACCACCTCGTAAAACAGAATGGGGATTTGCTCATGTTGCCCGTCAACGGCAAGTTTTTGAAGAAATACTATGTCTAAAACGATATTCTCTAGATCATGGAGTCATGTGCCCGCTGGTACCGCTGAACTCACATCCACAATTTTCCAGATTTTCGAGTCACGTGCCCGCTAGCACCGCTGAACTCACTCTTACAATTTTCCCAGATCATTGAGTCACGTACCCGCTGGTACCGCTGAACTCACACTCACCATTCTCTAGATTCCCGAGTCATGTACCCGCTGGTACCGCTGAACTCACACTCACCATTCTTCAGATTATCGAGTCATGTACCTGCTGGTGCCCCTGAACTCACACTTTCACAATATCGAGACATGTACCCGATGGTGCCTCTGAACTCACATCCAGGTCACTCTTTCAGACAGAAAGTCATGTATGATCATACCTCTGAACTTTCCTCCTGGAAGAGATCCTCCCTCATGATCCAATACCCGCACTTCCAGTACACAAAAAGGGTAAGCGATCCACAAATTTCCAAAACGGCCATGTCCTCATTACCTCTGAGTCGTTTCACTTCCGCTAAAAACAAATTACCCCCTACATAGAACTTCCATGTCCTTATTACCTCTGAGTCGTTCTATGTACCCCCTCTTCATTGAGCCCACTCCTACCATGTCCTCATTACCTCTGAGTGGGAAGGCTCCGTAGAAGAAACCTTCATACTTGCCATGTCCTCATTACCTCTGAATAAGTATGTCGGTTCCCTTTCAACCTATTATCTATACCCACAACCGGAGTACGACAAGGATAATAGGTCCATAAATATCCTCTGTTGACCACAAATGTCCTCTGTTGACCACAAAATATCCTCCGTGAAGTCACTCCTGCCATGTTCTCATTACCCCTGAGCAGGAAGATTCCACGATAAAACCCTCATGCTTGCCATATCCTCATAACCTCTGAGCAAATATGTTGGTTTCCTTTCATCCTATTATCCGTATCCTAAAACCAGGATACGCCAAGGATAATAGGCCCACAAATATCCTCTGCTAAGTTTCTTAGCACACGCCCACCATCTCATCATACCCCGGGAGCCCAGCTGCTCTACGGCATTCTTTTTCCCAATACCAAGAGCACCCATGACCACTTTGCCATAGCTGTTTCGGATATCCTGACCAAACTTGTTATCCGTACCTAAAACCAAGGTATGCCATGGGTAACAGGTCCAGAAAAAAGTCCCTAAGACGGGGAAAACATCACCACAATATCACATGTATAACAAGCAATGCAAATGAAGGGTAGAATGGAAAGTACTCTTTATTTGAAGGAAGAAAAAAGTATTACATATTTTGGGACCACGTCCCTTTCAAAAAGGAAAAGAAAAGAAGAAACAAAAGAAAAGCCGACTATATTTCAGCATTACTCAATTCTAGGAGGCGGTTTCTCACTGAGGTGGTCCCCCGCTCAATCCGTTGTCGAGCCCGACGCTCGGCCTCCTGGAATAATCGCTCCCTATTGTCCAAGCCCAGGAGCGCCTGGCAGTCGTCTTCCAATTTCTTCAGGGCAGTCTCCAGGTCAGTCGAAGCTTGATTAACCCTGTCAGCCTCCTGAACAATTAGCCCCCTGTCATTTTGGGTAGCCTCAAGTTCAGACTCCAAGAAAGTCAACTTCTTCTGAAGCGCAAGGATCTGCTCCCGCGTCTCAGTAATCTCACGAGAGACAGACTCCTTCCGAGCCGTGACATTTTTATTTGCGTAACTCAATTGATCATACCGATCAGATAAGTCGCTGAGATCCTTCAGTATGGCCGACCTGGTCTTATCCCGAACAGCTCTGGTCCTATCTTTAACAGCGATAAGGGAACCCCACTCCTCGTTTATAACAGCAGATAGATCAGCCTGCCGCAATACCCGAAGCTCGGCCACCAGCTAGTCAGTCTCCAACAATTTTGCCTCCAGAAGTGCAGCCATCCCTGCTTCACCAGGAAGATTCCTAAGGATATTAATTTGACCCTGGGCGCATTGTCGGGCCAAGGTGAAGGAGGTCCCTCTTTCCACAGCAGCCTCGATTCCCCTCTTCAAATAACGATAAAAACTGGCAACCATGTCCTGTAATGCGTCATCCAAAACTTCTGCAGAGGATGGCGTCAGAGGAAGCGTGGACGGCAACGTCGGAGAAGTAACGCTAGAGCTTGCCACCGGAGGAACAAAGTCTGAGTAGAACGATGCGTGAATGGCGACTAACTCGTCTTTCGTCGCCCGGAGAGCCGGGACACTCGGTAGAGCAGAAAGGTCCATTCTCGGGGCTACCGGAGCAGAGGATGACGCAAGGACCATCGTTCCCTGCCCCGATGCCTGGCCCGCTAAACTCGAGCCCCAGAAGGCCCATCAAGACGAACCGGAAGGTGAGGGGGTAGACCCCTCTCCACCAGTGCCCCTTCGGCTGGGTTTGTCTCAACAATGTCCATCTTCGGCATTGGAGAGGCAAGACCTGTAAGCCCAGAATGATAATCAATCGACGTGACCCGAAGGACGTGATGATAGAGCAGATAGGCTTCCTCACAGGTTAAGATTCGGCTAATCTTACCAGGGGAGGAGCATGAAGGCTGCAGCTCATCCACAGCTGGCATGGTCCCCTCACCCGTGATCCCCGAGTTAAACTCAGCCGCGTCCTCTGTCCCCGCCACCTCGAAAGGGGATACAAATCGATCAGCATTATCTTGAAGAGGAACGGGCGCACGGGAGTCCCCGTCATCTTGGGTCACCACCTCGGCATCTTGAAACACTTCTTCTTCTCCTGACACCTAAAAGAGGGAACGGAGATGATTAAAATTGAAGCTAGAAGGAAAGAAGGAATCGAGAACGGTTTGGTTACCTCTGACGCAGGGTTGACTTCTTCTCCACTTTCTCTTATGGCTAGCTGGCGGTGCCTGGTCGCAACCAGCTTCCGGGAACGAGAAATACCGCCAACAGGAGAAACTTGCCTGCTATGTTTCGGAGTAGGGCCAGGCGCAACGGGTGACTGATCCCCCAACATCTCATCTGACAAAATAGGCGGCTGATCCACCTCTGTGTCTGCCACTGGAAGGATAGAGTCATCTCTATCATACTCGTTGCCTTCATCACCCTCAGCAACGGAATCCAAATTTAGCATTTTGACCCTAGTCTTTCTCTTCTTGGACCCTTGAGATCCTTCCTCCAGGCCGGTACCAACAATAAAACTGGCATCTGGGTTAAAACCGACCGGGGGTTTGTTCGCCATAACATAATATAAAACCGCCATGTACAAGATCTCCACTGACACCTTAATGGCAGGGACCGAGAAAATGGTACGGGTATGGAATGTATCGTAGTATTGCCAAGCCCTGATACCATCAAGAAGGCTACCTTCAAAACCCAGACAGGAGCTGGGGTTGTCTAGGCAAAGTTGGTTGTATCCAAACTACCGGGCAAACCTGCTGGGCAGATAAGGCTCCAGAAAAACCGTATTGCGGTTACGGTACACCAGATGTGCGGGACGGATGTTTCACAGCCACAGGAGCATCTGGCCATCCAGAAGTTGAGGAGGCACAATACCGTCAAGATGTACAGCCTCTATGTCCTTCGCAGCAAAGCGAAGGACGGATACAAAAATATGATACATATCCGCCGTCGCCAAAGCCATCTGGCAAGCCCGTATGGTCTCACACTCCCAAGGCTCATCATGGTAACGGAAGATAAATGCGTCATCATCAGTTACACCGTCTTCAGAGCCCGGTCTCATCAAAGACGGATAATGCATCAGCAGCCACCCCATCAAATAGTGATAGGGCAACTCGGTACGTTCAAAATCCTTGGTCACGTCGCGAGCGATGACTTTAGATGTGAAGGAGCGAAGTCCACGATGGATGCTGCATACCATGGCCGGGAGGAGAGCTAGCCTGATTCGCAAAACTAACTTCACCGCCGGGAGGATGAAGTTACGACTGATTCTCTCAATAGAACCAGCCCCTCCGGAGACTACACAATTTCGCAGCCATATCATCAAAAACCCCGCCAGGAGCACCTTCTCTGACAGCTCATGGGTATCCTGG
Organism: Iris pallida; assembly: GCA_029216955.1. Lineage (NCBI taxonomy): Eukaryota > Viridiplantae > Streptophyta > Magnoliopsida > Asparagales > Iridaceae > Iris > Iris pallida. The sequence continues at coordinate 900,329 of JANAVB010029216.1, read as the reverse complement.
TAAAAGTAACCAAAAGAGTCAGTCTTACTCCCGAATCTGTCACTAGTAGTGTCCACTCTCTTAGCCGACGACACCAAGTCTTTAACCGCTTCTCGCGATCGAGGGCGACGAGAGGTAACTTGACTTGAGGCATCTGTCGAAAAAAATAGTGCACCCAGTCCTTGGTTTGGGGAGCATTCCCTTTCGAGTTGCTATCCTTTCGGGCTATCTGATGACAGGTGCTATAGTGGCACAATATCTCTTGGTAGAGAGCCACGAAGCTGGGATACCGTCGTTCCAAATCTTCGAGCTCCTCATTAGTGGGAGTATACGCTTCAAAAGCTTCGTCCACCCAAGGAAGCTTGGAGACCGCATGTATTTCATGGAGCGCAAGTCCTATTTCCCCTACGGGTGTATAGAAGGTTCCCGTACGGCAGTTATACATCTCCAACAGAGACATGAACAATTTCTTGTTTATGGACAAGCCATGGCTGGTGCCTCGGATAGCATGGTAAAGGCCAATCTCACACAAAAAGGCCTCATACTTCTGCAAGATCCACATGGACAGATTGGTCCACGAGGGAATAGGATGTACCCAACTGGGGAGCATCAACCGGCCAACGGGGTAGGAGCCCTTCCGAGCAAGTTGATTTATAAAAGTATCGACGGTAGAAAATGTGAAGTTGGGGCCCGCCACATTCAAGAAAGTACCTGGAACCAATCCCGTCACAGAATAGCTGGTATGCACCTTGCCAGCAGTCACTGACTTCAGACTGTTGTTATAATGGATGCTTCCCACAAACATCCTACCTCGGGTAGGGGTTAAAGTCTCCTCCATCTTCCGGTCCAATGGGAGCATATTGAACCAAGATAATGGGAAGTGTCGCTCCATTTGGGGGATGCGGATCGCCATCACGTTAGAGACAAAACTCCAATTCTCCGACACCTCCAGAACATGACTGTTCTCCGCAGTCAAGGCATCTCCAAAAAAGAACGCAGGCTTCAAATATTCCCCTTTAAATTTCTCGGAGTTCATCATAGCGTTAAAAAAATAGAAAGACTGATTCTTGATGGTATTTAGTCTAGCCGAGGGTTCGTCACTTGGAAACTGATCCGCCATATGCTGAATAATATGGTCGTACCTATAACCCAGAGCAGCTTGGGCACTCCCTACCAGAAGTTCTCCAGCTGCATTAACCGGCAAATTCACTAAGAAGAAGACAGAAAAAGGGTGAGTTAAAAAGATGGATAAAAAGAATTGTTACGGGCTTTCAAGCCCCATGCGGCTCGGGAGAGCACCCATGCGGCCCCAACTTAATGAAGCCTCATGCGGCTCTAACTTAACAAAGCCTCATGCGGCTCGAACTCAGAAGAACACTTATGCGGCTCGGTTCATTGAAAGTCCATGCGGCTTAGCGTCGCTTATGCGGCTTCGTCAGTAAAGCGCATATGCGGACAGAATGGATATTCTTATGCGGCTCGCAGCTCAGCCATAGGATGAACATGCGGTTAGTAAAGGCTCGTGCATAAAGTATGCGACGTAGCCATAGCGGTTAGGGTTCTTCAACTCATACAATCTCCTTACCAACAATGGGGGGGTGAACGTCAGGATAAACATTGGGTACGACGACCGGTGGAAGAGCGGCCGCAGGCGAAGTAGAAGCAACCTTGCCCTTCGACGAAGACGCTGCCTTCTTCGCTGCAACAGTTTTCTTGGGAGCCATCTGCTAAAATCGAAGAGGGAGATGAAGATCGGGACAGGGAAGATTTGCAGTAAGAGAGAAAATAGAGAAGTTCTCTCTTTCAAACCTCTCTTATTTATAGGAAGGAGAGAAGGGGAAGACACGTGGACTAGTAACCGCCTCGTAGAAGACGCAACCGACTCCTCGGATTTCATCCCCAAGATTTACCCAGGGCATAGTATCTAAAAAGATTTATTGAGCCAACCCTTGGGATTCCCCTAACGACGGCGTTAACGAATTCGAGGCAATTAAAGGCCCGCGTACGTGGCAAAGAGCTATGCGGCTGACACACCCCTGCGGCTGAAATATTAATTCGGCCAAAACATTCATGCGGCCAAGTTATCCATGCGGCCAGCGTAGCATATGTGGCTAGAAGAGTACATGAGCCATGCTTCTTATTCAAAGTATTTCAATTTTGCAAATTAAAAACTTTGAAGGGGGTCTTGTAGAAGCATGGAAAATGATCCATGCAGCCAGGGAACCCCATGCGGCTTAGACAGCCCATGCGGCACAGAAAGACTATGCGGCTCAGGGACTATGTGGCCTGAAATATTTCATACGGCTTAGAAGACACGTGGCATAACAGTGCTCCCCTTCGACCCATGCTGCATTAATTACTTTGACGGCTGACAACTCTGAAAAAGTAACAGCCCTGATACAAAAGAAGTAATTATGACTCTGTCATAATGACAGTCCCCTAGGGAAGAGAAAGAGATCTCTAACACAAATCCCCCGAGATCCATAAAATACCACGTGGCCCTAACACGTGGACGATCATATGCGGCTCGAGCGAAGACTTCCCATGCGGTTCAGAATGAAGCCGTTCCATGCGGTTCAGGCCAAAATAGTCTCATGCGGCTCAAACGGAGGCCTTCTCATGCGGTTCAAGAGGACCATTTCCATGCGGCCCAGGCGGATGCATCCTTATACGGCTCACAATGATCATCTCCATGCGGTTCAAAGGTTCGAAGGGGGGATGCCACTACCCAAGCAGCCTTGACACGTGGCCCGAACCTTATGTGGCCCAAATCTTATGCGGCTCAATCTTCATACGGTTTAGATCCCCCAGTGGCTCCTAGGACACGTGTCCTAAGCCGATCAATCTTCCAGATTTATTGCAATCGGAGATTGGGTCAAATCTTTATAATCTGGGACACGTGGCAGGAGAATAAATCAAATTTATTTGCAGACATCAGAAGATCATTATGAGGAAGGTTTATTCCAATCAGTATTAATTGCTGATGAGATTTGGTGTAATCTATACTTAATGGTCCAGATTTATCACAATCAAAACTAATAGCCTAGATTGACCAATCCACAGGCTACCGCCATCTCCAAGAAGCAATCATTTGTAACCCTAATGATCACACCCCATTCCTATAAATAGCAGGGTGCCATTCCCTTGCAGAAGAGATAGGGACACACAGAGAGAGGCGCACACAGGAGCACTTTTTGAGATCAGAGAGAGCACCAGAGTACTTGGAGAGAAGAGCAAAAAGAGAGCAAAGGGAGCATTTCTTCCAACGCCAAGTAATCTTCTGGAGCCAAGGCTGCATACCGATCGTTCAAGGAGTAAGGCAGGGATGCCGTCGCCTTCCCGAGCCTCTATCGTCACCCCCCAGAATTTAAAATAAATAATTGTACTTAGTCTGCTGTACCTAGGCTTTCGTCCCTAGGCTTTTTTTGTACAAGCGAGTTTATAACGTGAAGTAAAAGTCCAGTCCTTCGATAATTATTCTGCTCTTTTATATTTCATGGCAAACAACTGGCTGTTCTGGATAACTGAGAGTAGGTCCCACCTCAATCTCCGAGTGATCGAGCACATGGCTAGGGTCAGCCACGTACCGTCTCAACTGTGATACGTGGAATACGTTGTGGACACCCACTAGTGCAGGTGGCAAGTCTAGCCTGTATGCCATGTCACCGACTCTCCCGCTAATCACGAAAGGTCCGATAAAGCACGGGCTAAGCTTCCCACCTCCACCAAAACGTATGGTACCACGAGTCGAGGATATCCGCAGAAAAACCATGCCTCTGACCTAAACATAAACAAGGTCTCATGTTACTAAATAATCAAACATGATCAAACAAACAAAACAAACAACAACCTACTTCTCGTCCTATCTCTAATCAACTAAGTCAACATAGTCAATGGTCAACTACCGGTCAACAACTAGTCAATTTAGACTATTGGGTCAATGGCTAATCTAGGGTTTAGACCTAAATAGTCTATAGTGTTAAAAATATCAAGACCAACTAAATCCTAAGTTCAAACATACACATGTATACTCTACATTAAACTAGACTCATAACTTCTAACCCTTAACCTTAACACATACTCTAAAATACCTTATATAACCCCATAGAACCCACACTATTTTAATTGTATCGTCTATGCATACCTATAGACTAACCATCTCATATGCCTAATCTATATAATATATGCAGAACCCCTTAACCCATATTACTTATCACATATATCCCTATAATATATATACACAATACATAGCATTAGCCTAACATGGAGGTTTACTAGCACAAGCAGCAATTAACCAAAACAAGGGACAGGACATGCAATGTGGATTAAGGACAGGACATGAAAGTATGTGAAGTACAGGAATGAATGAGTGCATATAAATCAAGGACATGCAATGAATGTTATGTGAAGTGCAGGGCCTGTGCTAAGGTGCAGTGCCAATTTGTGTGGATACTTCAGATATACAGGATACTAAGGTAGTGCAGTAGTTCATCTATATGTAGGACATGATCAAATTTGTAGGTTATATACCTAAGTAGCTAGGGAATGAAGTGTCAATTGCAAGAGAGTGAAGTGTGAATTGTGTATCTGAGTCTAACGTGTCAGGAAAGTCGTGTGATAGTGATAAAGCATAAGATGGCATGTCTGGGTAGGACACGAAGGTCATTGGTGCCTTACTAGAAGGGTAAGGGAAAAAAATTTAATAAATCATCAAGGCTGTAAGACATACTAACATCCTATATGGAAATTGGTTGGTCAGGGGAATCATCTACAATAGGTTATTATTCTAATACCAATGCTAACTATCATCTCTAGGGTACAGACACCTTACAAGTCATCATATCATTATACTATGAAAGAACTACACATGGATAAGTTCTACAAAACTAAAATATTCCTGCTCCTAAGTTATTTGATGGAATACAATTTCATGACAACAGAAGGGTACAATAGAGATGATATGTTTAAAAACTTTCTCGAGATATAATCTGATAATCATATGCGTCTGTTCAAAATCATGTTACTCAGAGTCTTCGTCATGCTAGTGAGCAAGGCTACGATAATCACAGAGTCCTTGACTAAGGTACATACCTCTAGAATTATGGTATTTAAAATTTTTACATTGTCGCATGCTTGATAGCAAAAACCTTAAATTTCTACATCCGAGAAATACGTCCAAAATCTGACTATATGTCCTCACTATGCCAGCTAACATGACTATCGAAGATTCTAGATCCCATAACTGAGGTTACCTAGCCTATAAGATTTATCTTGGCAAAAAATTAAATCGACAATGAACACCAAGAATCAGATTTGCTATGAACAAGAACGATAAGCAAGATCTGTTGGAACTGAATTTCGAGATGGTTAAAATATGGCAAAGAACGGAATTGAGATGAACAGAACCTGCGATAAGCTCCCCCAGTGCCTGTGCACCCTTAGTCGCCATAGCGGAAGCTCGCCCCTGCTGGCCTCCTCCAACCTGATGCTGCGTGAATCTCTGCTGCTGAGTCTGTAAGGGTAGTCCCTTCTGCTGGCTCACCGGAGCCCTCGCTCATGCTCCCTGAGCTGTCCGTCCAGGAAACTTGGGATACTCTCTTAACTAGGGATATGATGCTCCACAAAGTAGGCACTTGCCTAACCTCATTCGGCATTTACTCTAATTGTGCCCTGGTTTCCTACAGAAAGGGCAACTGGTAACATGCTGCTGTCTAAGGGTCTGCTGCGTCTGTAACGGTAGTCCTCTCGGCTGCTCTGTCGGAGCCCTAGCTCCTGCTGCTACCTGAGTCATTGCTGTCTGGCTCTCTAGACACTCCCTACACCGATGCTCCGCTGAACCACAAAGTAAACACCTGCCAAGCCTCATCCTGCAGTCGTTCCACCCATGGCCTGCCTTCTTGCAGAAGTTGCACCTAACGTCCTGCTGCTGTCTGGATGCCTGGTATAAATATACACGTCCCTGACCCTGAAGGAGCTGCTGAACAGGCCCCTGCTGATACTGATGCTGAATCTGTACATGAGGCCTCTTATCCTGGCCTCCACTGCTGCTAACTCCATGAATGTCATGTCCCCTCTTGAACAACTGTTGCAGCTGAGTTTCCACTATCTGCTGGAAGAAGAAGAACAATCGCGCCACGTCCTCTGGTCCTGATCGTGACTGCTGCTGAACAACGTTCGAGATGACTGGGGAAAGTCTCGGAGTAGGAAGATGTGCACTCCCATAAGCTGCAGATATTGTCACTACCACTTTTCTAGCTTGAGGGTATTTTGGTCATTTTTTAAATTTTAGGAATTAATTGGGATTTATTAGTATTAATTATAATTATTAGAATTTTTAGTGATTTTTAGTATATTTGATTTGGTGCTATTTTAGACTTTGACTAGTGTTGACTTAGGAGACTGTCCTAGAGGCTAACCTAGGTCATGACTATTTGGTTAGGTTATGGAACCCTAGCTTGACCTAAGTTAGTGACATTTAACTCATTAGAATTTATTAGGAGGAATCAGGATTTAAATTGATTAGAGAATGGCTTGTGATTTCACAAGTCATGACTTATGACTTAAAGCCTTAGAGGCCCAAAGCCCAACACCAAGTGAACCTAGCCCTAGCCCAGCCCATGGCCGGCCAAGCCTATTCCCCCCCTATTTAATGCTCCTAGAAATTAGGGCTAGCCTCCATTAGGAATATTTGCAAGTTTTAGAAAGAGGTGAGTCTCCATCTTCATTAATTCCTAGAAATTTCATTTCAATTCCTTTTCCACCCAAACCAATTGCAATAGGCTCTAAATTTAGTTTACTTGCTGTTGGTATTGAGAAATTTTAGGGGAGAAACAATTTGGGAGAGTTTTGGAAGCTTGAGGAACCATTCTCTTTTGGGGCTTTTTGAGCTTTGCAAACCTATAGGTAAATTCTAATCCTCACCATGAAATGTTGATTTTATTACATATCTAGGAAGCCCTAGGCCTAACCTAACTGTAGGACTAGCTAACCCTAGGTTTCGAGTCCTATACGTGTCCGTATCGGACACGTATCAGTCCATATATAGGTGTTTGATGAAATGCCCCAAATGGCATTTTGATTTAATTTCAGCAATGTATTTAAATAGAAAATTATATTTTAACCTCGCTTATGGTTTTTCTTTGCTCTGAGCACGTATTGGTGTCGATTCGTGCCGCCACGGACACACGAACATGCTGGTGCACACGCGCGCGCACGGGCACTATAGCTGCCCTGCTGCTCGGGGCTGATTGCGAGCAGGACACGACACATCGACACAAAATATTCGACACACACCTTGGGGCGACCACTGACACCACGTGTGTCAAGTGACACGACCCCTCGTGTCGTGTCAGACACGGTGTCACGCATGCACTGTACGTATGCAGTGTGTTAGTTGGTTCACTGTTTTGATTCAGTTTTTAATGTTTTAAATAGTGATTTTAATTGTTAATTTAATCCTAAATATGATGTATTATATATGTTAGATTAAGTTGACATGTTAGTTAGTTGTTGATGTGAATTTTTGGTTCGAATGATTGGGTTAATGCCATTCGGCTGATAAATGCTATACGGTTCTGATACCTAAGTTTCAGTAATTTCCTAACTTTTTAATCCCAGTTTTATTGATGTTTCTCACTGCTAATGTCTCCCACATGATTGGTTGTTCATGTTAGCTTAATATTGCAATTCGAATTTGGCTTTTGGTCTGTGAATGTGAATTAGACATTTGTGTTGGATTTCGAAATTTGTTAATAACTGAGATTAGTTTCCTGTCTTTTTAGAACTGAATGGAATGATTTCCAGTTCTTGATAGCCGAGTGTTCTTCCCGTTTTACTGTAATTAAAGGTTCCATTTCATTGCCAGTTTCTCTTTGTTTTACACAGCAAATGATTTACTGTTTTCCAGAGTTAATATGCCACTGATTTTGATTCAATATCAACCAGACACAAGATTCCAATACCTGAGTTGAACGATTTCAAATTCCTATTCAACTGAGTTGTTCTTCCCTTAACTGAGATTTAATGAATGTTTGAATCATGTTATGCTGGGATTTATTGTTGCTAATTGGTTCAATTTACATTCAATTAGTTTTATGGTATGTGAATGAGATTTGAATAATGTGTTGGATTTCGAAATACTGTTAACTGAGATTGGTTCATATTTCCTGAGATGAATTCTCTGAATATGCTTCACTGATTTCCTGTAAAAACCTGAGATTTAAAACCATTCTTATTGAACTGTAGATTGAAATGGTCTCCTAAAAATCTGAGATTGCTTTTCCTTAACTGAACCTGAGATTTTATCCTCCCATATTGAACTGAAATGAATGTTGATTCATATGTAACTATCAACTAATTTTTCCAGATTTCATGATTAGTTAGCTCACTGTTTTCATGTTGCCTTAACTGTGTTAACACAAGTTTTTTTTTCAATGACTGTTTTCATATTGCCTTAACTGTTTTGACACATGTATCACTCTTTGTTTCCTAAATTCTGTACACATACAGGTTCAAGCCACACACAAACACTTGGACACATACATGTGTCTTTCCTTCTCTATACACATGTATATATATATATGTATTTGAGATGTATACATAAATGTATCCTACATCTATGTGTGCCTACTAGTATATATATTAGATATAAATATGTTTGTATGGTATACATATAGTAGCCTATAGGTTATGTGTATTCTAAGTTGTATTATATAGCTATATCAATATGTGTATTATATATTAGATATGTATATTGTTGTGTAGATTGTGATATGGTTGGGTTATAGGCATGATATAGCCTAGGCTCTTAGCCTATGGGTGTATCTGTGTGTCAGTATAGAGTCTAGTTAGACTTGTGTAGCTTTGTTAGACCTAGAATAGACTAGTTAGACTAGTATAGACTTGTTTGACTTATGTTTGACCTAGTTGACCTAGTTTGACTTCTAGGGTTGACCAGAGTTGACCAAGAGTTGACTTTGGCCTAGATTGACCTAGATTCATGTAGAATGCATTAACTTGCATCTTATTATCATTTTAGACTCATAGTGATTTGTACTGTTCTATAGGAGACAGACACCACTCCACGGACAATATATATTCTCCAGATTCTCATGATACAGGCGAGTACATTCTCTGATCATTTCATATCCTACATTAGGAGTATATTTCCTGCTTTAGATTACTTTACATGATGCTGACACGTTGAAAACACGGATTAGTACTATATGGATCTGGTTGTGCGATGTTATCCCCTTAGCGGATACATCGGGTATTCGTGTTCGTGTACTTTATCGTGAGCATCATGTACTCCTTGTATTCGTGACATTCGTGTACGAAACGTGTGAATCGTACATAATCATGTATTCACATGACCTTCGTGTACAATAACATAACTTAGTGTAACGCCCCAGTCCCAAAATACGTAGGACTAGGAACGTAGACATGCCAGCTGTATTCATACGAAGTATACTCCAATATATGGTAGTCTCGTATAAGTACATAAGCTGTAAAATGCAGTAGAACCATAACTAATCTCATCCACACAAATAAATGAATAAAAGATATATAATGATAATAAATTGTCTTGATACAATATGTTGGGCGGAGACAAATCTACTACCAACAAGTAAAGGAAAAATACATGAGAAAAGAATGATTTTTGGCGAGCGAAGCGAAGACGATCCAAGTGCAATCATCCTCGAAGAAATAGCAAAGATCACGACTAGAGCTAGAACACCTGCGAAAGACAATAGCGCACACCTGGGGAGATAACCAGGTCCTCAGAGGGACGTAACAAGACACATAATATCATACCATATAAACTGAATAAATATTGCTTAAATAAATAAGTAAATCGAATTATAACATGGTCCAATACGCATCTACTGAACGAGCGTACCATCCCCCCATCCAAACAAGGACAGGAGATGGTAAACTAATTCACGGTGACGTATTTTTCTATGCTAAGAATCCAATATGGTATCCGGACCCCAACAAGGTTCAATACCTTCTCATCGGAGTAGTAAGTCACACCTACAACCAAACAAGGACAAGATGTGACGAACTAATCTGCGACAAGTTATTGTTGCAAGCCACGGTCAGATACAAGTACCCAAACCAAAAGTACTCGTACCTAACGGATAAAGGTAGCCTACCGTTCTAAGTGAAATGTAGTTAAGAACAATCCTTCCTACGCATGGGCCCTGGCTGAATAGGATCGGCGTAGTCCCCCTTGGGTACCAGAGGCCCCATCAGTAAGAGCATGACGTTCCGCAGAATCGTCAGTGGCCGTCAGTAATCATGGGTCATCAACCCCGTATCTCCAGCGGAGCGTCCGGGTCACAAGGGAAAGTGTATCGAAGCCCATACGCTAAGGAATTGTCCTCCCCGTCCAATGCCTACTGTGTTGTATCCACAACACAAACCACTATAACCGCTAAGTCAAACTAGCATGCAACCTCTATTAGCGGTTATTCCTATCGCACGGCTTGTACGTACTGGTGGCCAGCCAATCACGCACCTCCGTGTTCTACATGCGACACACAACTTCGTGGTATAACGTGTCAAGGCCATGAATGCAATACACTAAGGTGGTCCCTTAAATCTAGGTTTAATGTGAGAAAAATAGTACATAGCAGGAAATATAAATGAACAGTAAGTTCTAACAGTTATGCCATGTATCACAGTTTATTTTGCATAAAGAAAATAAATAATGCATGAATTATTAGCTAAAATAAATAAACAACGAATGACAAGGTGTCTTGCCTGATAGGACGCCTGGTGTGTTGCGATGATCCATGTGGCACGAACTGCGACTTTGGTGCAACAACTATGCAAGGTGACCTTTGATGGTGGCACAGACAGTTTCATTGGGTCCAGAAGGATCAAATTAGTTAGGGTGGACATAAGGTAGGCTTGAATTGGTGAGGAAACGGGGGTAATAGGGCTAGTCATGGACAAAAGGATAATCAGAGGAATTTAGATAAATAATATATATATACGATTTTTGGAAAACTATTTATAATATTGAAATATAATTTATTTGTCAAAATATGTTTTCAAATAAATATCCAAAAATCAAAAGTCATTTTAAGGCAAAACTGTCAAATAATATTTTAGTCTAAAACCTATAGCTTATAAATCAAAAAAAATTTTAAGCAAAACAAAATAATATATAAAAAAAATTTATTTAAGTTTAAGAACCATATTTTGTAAAATAAAATTTTATTAATAAGCTATACTCTTAAATGCCATAAATAATATAGCAAATACAATTAGGACTTCTAACACAATGTTGAAAACATTTATTTATACTTAAAATGATAACAGTATGAATAATAATAATAATAATAATAATAAAATATTAATTATGATGTTAATAATACAAAACACAATAGTGATAATAATAAAAAATATTATTATTAATAATCCTAATAATAATAATAATATAAAGAACTAAAGAAATATTTGTTCTCATAAAAATGGAAAAAAAAAACAAAACACTCATACTCAAAAGCACAGAACTCAAGTAAAATAAAATTTAATAATAATAATACACTAAAAAAAGAGGAACAAATAACAAACAGCTAAACAACAAAAGCAAAACAAAAAAAAACATCAAAAAAATATATATAAAACCCACAAAAGCTGATGTTCCATATTAGGAAAAAAAAGGGGAGAGGATTGAGAGTAACGAGAGAGGAGGCGGGAGAGAGAGAGAGGAAGCAGGGGGCGGTGCTCGCGGAGGAGTCGCCGGCACCGGGCGGCGGTGCCGAGGTGGGCGCGGCGAGTGGAGAGAGAGAGAAGACGCGGGTGTGAAGGGAAGGAGAATGGAGGGGATCGACGGGTCCGGCTGAGGAAGAGGAAGGCCGGTGGGCGGCGTAGGAGGGTTTGGGTGGAGGAAGGTTGCGGGAAGAAGGAGAGGGTGTTCGGGCGGCACGATCTCGGCCGAGAGAGGCGCTGACGACCAAGGTGTGGTCGGGTGGCTGAAGTCGGCGCGCGGCGGAGTGATCGAGGCTAGACGGAGGCTCACCGCTCCGGCAGTGGAAAGAAAGCGGAGGCAGCACGTGGTTAGGGCACGGCGGAGCGTGGTTGATTGGCCGGCGCACGATGAGGCTTCGTCGGAGGGGGGCGATGGGGTCGTTGGTGGACGGTCGCGGCAGGGGAAATGCGAGGCGAAGGGAAGAAGCGGCCACGCGGAGGGGCGTTCCACGGAGGCGGCGGCGCTGGCGGTTTGCCGTGGTCGCGGAGGACGGGTTAACTCGGACGACAAGGGCGGAGGTGCTCGCAGCGAGGCGGAGGTTTCGATTTCTTTTTCTTCTTTTCTTTCTAGTTTGGGGGCGGTCGGTCACGGCAATTGGCCGGACACAGGAAGCTTAGGCTGACACGCGGAGACGGGATGTCAATGATGGTTGTGGAGTAGTGGTGGCAGCGGTGGCTGTTGGGGTGACGATGGGTGGTTGGCCGAAGTGGGTGGTCAGGTGACGGCGGTGGTGGCTGTTTGGTTGTGGCAGTGGTGTTGGGGACGGTGGCGGCGGTCGGGGAGTTCGGTCGGGGATCTGTGGTGGAGTTGGGAATGGCTTGGTCGGGGATGGCGGTTTCTCGAGGCTGGCCGGTGGCAGTAAATTTTGGTTAGGCTAGAGGTTAGGAAATAGGATTTAGGAATTTATTATTTGTCGTGTCGGGATTGTCGACACGGAGGAGAACTCAAAATGTATATGTAACAATATGGAATAAGAGTTTGGATGGACACAGACACGATACACGTATATTTGTGGAGAGAAACTTATGGGTGTGAGGAATTATGGAGGAGTACCTGCCTATTTATAGGATGTGAGAATTCCCATTAAGATAAGGATTAGGATTTGGTTTAAACCCAAAATAGATAGTTTGCAATTTAATTTAAAATTAATCCAATCCAAATCCAAATAAAATCCAATTTAGTTTAAAATCAAATGGGATAATCAAATTTCAAATATATTTTACTATTTAAATAATCCATAAATTCAAAGCAAGATTTAAATCGCCACAATAAATTCAAAATATGCTTTCCAAAAATACTAATAATATTAATTTTGAAAATTACATTATTATTTTATATAAACTAATAAATAATTACTAAATATGTATGTAGGTCCAAATCATGTTCTCATAATTATGCTTTTCTAGCATACAATAAAAATATTATTTATTATTAATAATTGTGAGAAATGAAAGGCTTTATAAATAAAATAACAAACTTGAAAATTTTGGAACAATAACAAAATAATTTTTATGTATATTATTTTGAAACTATAAAAATAGAAAAATAATATTTTCAAAAATATGTACGCTCGCACATAATCGCACTCGTCGAGCAATTTCGAAAAAAATAAAAATTCGTGCGACTACGCGACGTATAATACAAAAATTTAAATCAGTACCAAAATTTAAATAAAAAAATAGTAGAAATTTAGGGGTTTTACACTTAGCTAGATCATTTTGTATTGATTGGGGCGGTGGAGTAGAAGTGGTTATGTATTCAATCAAGTAGATTACTCGTGTACAAATCTCTGTAGATTACTCGTGTACAACATCGTGCCGTTTACATAACCGTCTTGTGATCTGAATCACTTGTCACTAATAGTTCTCTATATACTGTATCTATTTATTTACAGTCTTCCTTTTTATCATGTTATTCTTTCAGTTTCTTGTATCTTACTCTCTAGCATGATTATATATCCTGACCTGCTATGATTTGTTGAGATGTACTGTGCTCGCTCCTGTCCTGACTGGACCTGTTGAAAATTTTACAGAGGACGAGGAGGAGGCCGGCTTAGATACTTTCTATGGGACAGCCTTAGAGGACACTTGCGATCCGGACTTCCAGTCGGATCCCTTAGCTATAGAGACTGTTGCTCAATAGATGTCTTATCTTATTTCATAGTATTGGAGTTTGAGTTGTATATATTTGGATCTGTATTATTCTGGATGTTAGTGGAGTTTATCTAGACACTTAGCTTTCTCTCTATTGTATTTCCTGTGGATTTGGACCTTGTATCTTTTATATCATTCTATCTTATCGTATTCTACCTTAGATGTGATTGAGATATATTCTGTTATGTCACCCCCATTCGGGGAGTATAACTGTTTATTACCTTTAACTGTTAGATGTTGTGACCTAGGACATCATTCTACCGCCGACACTGTGGCGTAGGCTGGACGTACCCACATCTCGTGCCCTTACTCTAGGGTACGGGTCGTGACAGATATGCGAGCCTGAGCTGGCATAACAGGAGCTGCAGTCTCGGGGCCCTGCTGATCAGGACGAGGAGTGGCAGACCCCTCAGTGGTGTCTTCCTGATCGAGACGATGAGATCGCGTCTCCATAACCATCCTGAAGACAGATCAAACGAGAGGACAATCACTGAGAATGAAGCGATAACATCAAGGGAGGATGGTTTGTTTTCAAGGAAAGACAATAATGCAACAAATTTTTAGGTAACAGAAATCTGATTAAGAGTTTTTCTTAATGTGATTGAGTACCTTCAAAATATATCCTATCCTACTGCAGGCTGTAGTGATACTTTTAGTTCGAATATCACTACACAAACTCGACCTGTATGGCTACCACTAAAAACGTGTCACGACCCGCACCCAGTGTCAGGGCACGAGAAGTGGTTACGTCCAGCCTACGCCGCAGTGTCGGTAGTAGAACGCTGTCCTAGGTCACATACATCTAACAGTTATAAGGTACCTGTACAGTTTATACACTCCGAATGGAGGTGACATAATTAAGTACAACTCAGTCACAACTAAGGAAGAAAGTACGATACGATAGAATAAATGAAACACAGAATCCACAGATGATAATACAAGATAGAGAGATAGCTGAAATCTAAGATAAACATCTCCACAATCCAGACTACATCTCCAATATATACAAGTGTATCTGTCATAACATGAAGATAAATAGAACTAGCCTAGCTAACTAGCCTAGTCTACAGGGGTAGTGTCGTCAGCAAGTGCTGGGTCCTCCTGAGAGTCCAGCTCACAAGTGTCGTCTAAGCCTGCTCTGTAATAAGTGGGACACTGCTCCTCAAAGTCATCTGTAATATTTTAACAGGTCCAGTCAGGACTGGAGCGAGCACAGTACATCTCACGCAGTTCATATCATGACATGAATAAAATACATACAATAGAGTAAGATACATGAAACGCTAATGAATATACATGAGTAAAAGAGAAGACTGTAATGAAATATCTACTATAAGTAAAGAGCTACAGTGAACTAGTGATTTAGAGTACAAGCTAGACATATGAACGGCTTGATAATAAACATGAAAGGTCGTACATGGCTACACTACTTTAGAAATTGTCCACATGACTATTTATACTCCCCCGTACCCCAATCAATACACAAGGATCCGTTCAAGTTATGTTATTGCACATGAATTCATATAGGGGCCCATAAATGGGTGCACATGAATATAAACATGGGAGCTCCGTGATCATGAGAGTACATGAATCACGAGAGTGCACATGAATGGTGAAAGCACAAGAATACATGATGAAAGTGAAACGCACATGACATGATGTATCTGATGCTCCCGAGGGGGATAACATCGTATGAAAAGATCCATATAGTACTAATCCATGTTTTCATCGTGTCAGCATCAAGTAAAATACTCTAGAGCAAGAAAATACTCCTAGCAAGTATGAAACGGTCAGAACAGTACAAGTCATAATATGTCTAACTAATAAAGTAAGCTACTATGATGCAGTCTACATGATATTAGGCCAATCCTAGACCAAAGTCAACCCTGGTCAACTTCAGTCAACTAAATAGTCAAAGTTAGGTCAACTAGGTCAACCTAGACCCAACCAAGTCTCACTAGGCCTAACCAGTCTACCCTAGCAAGTACACACCATACACAAGTCTATATGACTCTACACATGTGTATATTTTATAGACACAAGACCACACAAGGATTACGATAGGCTATGTTATCTAGTTTATATGCCATAGGCCATTATAGGCAATACACACACACACACACACACACACACACACACACACACACATATATATATATATATATATATATATATATATATATATATATATATATATATATATATATATATATATATATATATATATATATATACACATATATGTATATATCAATAGAAAATCTCTATTTATCACATTAACACATTTAGCGATATATAATATATATACACATATATGTATATATCAATAGAAAATCTCAATTTATCACATTAAAACATTTAGCCATATATAATATATATATATATATATATATATATATATATATATATATATATATATATATATATATATATATATATATATATATATATAGGGGGATAGAGGAAAGAGCATGTGAATGTGTGAGTGTGTAGCTAGGATACATGTGACAGGGACTCACCCATGTGTGTGTAATGTGTGTACAGCATGTATTTGGGATTAGAGGATCATGTATATAGGGTGAGTGGTGTGAGTGTTAGTGTGTGAACAAGTGAATAGGCAGTTAGTGTTTTGTGTGTGTACATGTGACATCTCAGGTTCAACCAAGTGACAGTTATGTGCTTTTGTGTGTGTCTCATGAAGTTAATTCCTGTGTGTGTGTGTAATGGTTAGCAATGAAACCAATCCAGGAAATCCTAGATTTTACTATGCTGCAGTCCACAACAGTGCATATAAGTCCCAGGTTTGTGTGTAGACATGTGGGTATGATATTGCATATACATGTACTCCTTAATTTCCAGTCCTTGTGTGTGTGAGTTAATGTGTACAGTGCCATTAATTAGATTGGAGGGTGAGTGTTCTCAGCTATCAACAGTCCCAAAATTCTCAGGAATAGATGAAGAGTGCAATATGTAAAGGTAATGGGGATCTCAGGTTGTAGTGTGTGCATACATAGGCTAAGGCTACATTCCTTATATTCAGTCTAACAGAGTATGCATCCCAGGTTTCAATTATAGGTGTGTGTCATTAGTGTCCTGTATGTGTAACAGTTAGGGTGGCTAATCCCAGTTAATTTCAGTGTGTGTTCAGGAACTAATCAGTGTGTGTACAGGAAACAAATCAGTGTGCGTACATTTGAATACTTGTGACAGGAATACCCAGGCATTGACAGTGTAAAATGTCAAAACAGTGTCTCAACAGTGTCTCAGGGTTAAAATGTAAACCCAGGTTTGCAAAATAGTGTCTCAGTTCTATTAATCTCAGGATTGAGCTCAAAACAGTCCTAGTATGCATCTCATGTAATTTGGAAGCCAAAAGCAATTTAAAAGCCAAACTCGAGCCTAACATACCCTAACATGATATCAAATTCCCTATAAATCAAATGACAGGAAACATAGCAGTATACATGTATCAGTCATTTCAAATCCTAGTCTATATGCAAATTCGAAAAGGAAAATGAACTAATCTCCATGCCCACCAAATCCCTAACATGTTATCTACATATAACTGTAACTAAACCATACTTAATTACAGGATAACAACATTTAAAAGTAATCAAAATGGAAGAAAACAATGTATACATTCACTGATACTTGACAGTATCAATAAAATGGGAAATTCCCATTTCGACATTGAAATAGCAGTTTATAAGTCATATTAATGGTTGGTATTTAATTGCTAACATGTGCACGTGTTATCCATATAGTATCGTGTCCAAAAATAGGACACGAATGTGTCTAAGAACTCACAAACCACAATACACACGACTGACACAGATCGTGCGACCAGTGTACGAGTCCTAGCACTCTCGACACAGCCATTGGACACGAGACTTTGGAAGTGTCGTGTCAGACATTTCCCCAAGCTCTGTGTCCAAGGACACGAGTCTACGTGCCCTAGAATAGCCGCACGGACACGCGAGTAGCAGGACAGTCCACTGCACGTGCGCAGGGCGTGTCCACGGTTCCAATCTTGACACGAACTGGACTCGATCCGTGTTCAGTTAAAGGGAAATCGATAAGCCACATAAAAATGAAAATTCCTATTCAAAAACATTTTGAAAACATAGTCGAAATGCCCACTGTGGCATTTCGTCGAACAATATTAAACCTAGTCCGATACGTGTCCGATACGGACACGTAAAGGATACGACAATACACAAAACCTATTCCTACAGTTAGAGGACACCTAGGGCTATGCAACCATGCCAAGAAATCGAAAACCTAATGGTCGAATAGGAAGTTACCTATGTGGTGCTCCTCCTCAAGAAAGTTCAAATATGGAGATCCTTTCTAGCTAGCTCAAAGCCCCAATAGAGTCCAAAACTGAAGTTAACCTCCACCAACAGTAGGAGAACAGAAATTAAGTTACAATGCAAGAAGTTTGAATGAAAATAGATGAGTATTGATCAAAATAGAAGAGGTTGAAGGAAGAACAAACCTTGCTCTTGAAAAAAAAATGGAGGAATGAACAAAAGAGGCATGTATTTTGGGAGACATTAAATAGGGGGTGGGTGTGGATCCCTAGGCCGGCCCAAAATTCTAGGGTTAGGGTTTTAGGAATCAATCTATAGCCCTCCTTTCATCTAGTCAAATAAAGGGTCTAAAATCTAGGTTTCACACTAGTCTATGTTGTAACCTAGTTAGCTCTAACTAATCATGACTTAACCAAAATTAATCATAACTAACTAATACTTACCATGGCTAACTAAGACTCGCTATGACTAATCTAGGTTAGGTCCAATCTAGGTTAGGGCTAAATACAACACATGACAACTAATTAAATAATATTAAAATCACACCATTCCAATAAATATATATTAAATTCATATAAATTCAAAATGACAAAAATACCCTCAAACTAGAAATGTGGTAGTGACATTAGGAGGGGGTACTGCATGATAATTACCACCTCCAGCACCAGATTGACTTAAAATAGCCTGCGCAGGAATGGAAGTGGTTTGAGGAGACTGTACCCCCAATCAATATTGATGGGAGCTGATGTTGTTACAGGTTCTTGAATTGGAACCAGATTCACAATCGTTGGAACTGTATGTTGTGCCATAATCACAGGATGCATGCCTGTCATCATCTCAGCCATGTTCTTCAAACTGGCCTCCAAAGCAGTAATTATTTGCTCTTGATTGTTAGAACTGGAAGCATCTTGATCTTCTGTAGTGACATAAGCAGTCACTTCTCTAGCTATTGAAGACGAGCTAGTAGAAAAGATGGTCCTTTCGAAACTTTCACTATCAGCATCAAAGTCATATAAGGAATCAATCCCAAAATAAGTAATAGGGGTGTCCTGTTGACTGAGAGAATCTTGGTTGGAAGGAAGATTTCTTTTACCGTTTGTGTCTCGGCTTCTTGATCTAGTATATTGGTATACTACTTCGTCGGACTCATGAATCCGATCTAAGTACTGTTGACTAGGATTGCGGGATGTATTACGTCTTGGACGTTTTCCACCCCCAGTGCTTCGAGATGTCATGTTGACAGAAGCACATAGTAGTTTATCTTCGTCCACTAGGATAGGTTCAGGAGTCTGAACACAATTCAAACGGTCAAAGACTGACCGTTGGCTGACTGACAGCAGCATTTGATAACAACTTCATGGTGGTGATTGTAATGATGTTCTTACTGTTGGTCCACCGCTGGACGGGATGGATTTGCAACCTTTCCCTTCTGTATCAAGAGTTCATGGAGGTCACTAACAGAACGACAAAAAGTTACAGAAATGTAGCCCTTGACGATATTTGGGACATGGTTCATGTTCTTGAGGTGTCCCGTACCTTGAGTGTACAAGGACGTGCTAAGCTGGTTATCATAAGTCATATGATTTTTTACCTCAGATTTCTTCCTCTGACGCAAGTTAGCAACTGGTGCAGGTTGCGCTTGATACATCTTTTGTTTTCCCGAGGTTGACCCTAATTGGCACTTATTGATATAGGTGCGTAAATCTGACAGGGGTGCTACTTGTGCATCTACTTGAGATACGAGCAGTTTGCCTTGTCGGGATCTTGAGATACGTAGGGTCGGTAGATCCTGCCCTGACATCTTTGGAGTGGGCATCACACCCTTTTGCGTGGAAAGTTCATTCTGAATAGAACCCATCTTCTTGACAAAGATTTGGTTGTCTCTGTTAAGGAGAGTAGGATTTCTATCTGAATCCACTTTTTGTGCTGAGAGGTGCAAAAGAACAATCAGCAGTACTTTCCATCCAGTCAACGACTCGAGTAGAATAAGGAAAAACCAAAGAGCGCTTTCCTTGATTTAGTGATTTTTCAGTAAGTTTTTGACTTGATGACGAAGAGGGAATCACTAAACATTGTTTCCCTTTACGATACGCTAATGCAGAAATATACGCAGGTTGTACCAGAGCAGGAACATATGCAAGTTGTGTCAGTGCAAAAATATGTACAGGTTATGCCGGAGCAGAAGCAGGCACAGGTTACGCCAGGGAGGAAAAGGCCAAAGGACATTTTTCCTTGTTTTGTCCAGCAGTGTGTCGAGACGAAGTCTCCTTTGATTTCAGAGTTGGAGAAGTAGAGGGGTTAGCCAAAATGCTGTTTCCCTTAGGTTGCGCCAGGGCAGTAATGTGCGCAAGTTGTGCCACAGCAGGAACAAGCACAGGTTGTGCCAGAGAGGAAAAGGCCAAAGGGCGCTTTTCTTTGTTTTGGACAACAGCGTGTCTAGACGAAGTCTCCTTCGATTTCAGAATCGAAGAAGTAGAGGGGTTAGCCAAAACACTGTTTCCTTTAGGTTGCACCAGGGTAGTAATATGCGCAAGTTGTGTCAAGACAGCAGGTTGTCTCGTCGAGGACTTAGGAGTCTAGACAGGGTGCGTCTTGCTCTTCGCATTGGCAGTAGTGCGCGCTTGGCACCCCCAGCATTGGTCATGTCCTCGTAGGCTGTCTGGTCGACTTGAACGACCAGGGTCTTTTGCGTCTTTTAGATCGACGCGTATCACATTGAGTTGTCACCTTCTCGTCGGAGGAGAAAGTTGTCCCCAGCAGTCGCTATTTTGTTTATAAAAAACAAAAAGAGGAATTCTATTTCTATAAACTGAGAAAAAGTATAAAGAATACAGTTGATTTCTGGGGAAGTACAACTATAGAAATCTGATCAGAAGACAATCACTTTATCCCTTAGACGATGTGATATCGAAGACACGAGCCTCTGTAGGATGCAACAGCACTTTAGCAGGTGATTATGATCATTCGTGATGCTTTGAGGTTGCACGAGGGCACAATGTAACAACTTGTATGAGTGGTTGCACTAACTACTGTGGACGTATGATATTGTTTGATTAAGATGCGCGTGTTCGTGGGCAGTGTAGTGGGAACGTTCTGCGAAGTTGGTGGCATGCGCGCCACATCACCCTGCTTCTAAATAAAAGATGGTCATGTGGCCCCAACTAGCCAGGTTGCGTACGGGCGCAACTCAACAACTAGTACCTTTGACTGGGTCTTCTGTGCTGTACGGATTAACTCTTATGCCACATAATGACTTGCACGAGCCAGTTGTCAGCATTAATTATATGCTAACAAAATCTTCTCGAGCGCCGCGTTGTACGGGATTTGAATAAATTTTCTTCGACTGTCGTGCTGTCAGAGCCGTCAGTAATGATGATGTCGTTACAGCTTCTCGAGGAATTGTGCCACGTGGTGCTCGCACAAGCTATCTGCTGCATAACCTGATGTTGCGCAACTTGATGGTCTGGCACAACATAATGATTTGGCGCCACCTGATGATCTCATACTTTAATGGGTGGCACAGCTTGATTTTTAGCCTCTATAGTGAGGGCGACGACGATGAGTCTTCTCGGCGACTGGTGAGGGCGACGAGGAGGAGCCTTCTTTCGGTGACTTGGCTCCGATTTCTACGGTGAAGCGACGCGCGTGGTTTCTTCCTTCTCCGACGAGAGAATCTATCAGGGAGCTTGGTAAGTTTTCACTCGAATAACTTTTCGATTGTTTCTTACTTTCACTATTTCTAAATCACAATAATTGACTCATAGTCTGTTTGCATTCATACAGATCGGATGATTACGGGCAATATAGTGTGATTTTTTGATCTGCCCTGCTTTTTCGGCACTTGATCGACTTTGCCACCAGCCGTGACTCCTTCGATCTAGGAAATCAGATCTCTGTTCGTTGTCAAGAAATCAACTCCATTCGAACGAAAATCTCTATTGAGTGAGATTGAATTCCAGTTGAACTTGTGAAGCTCGTGTTCATAAATTCTGAGTAAAATCCTTCAATTAACCTCCGTCATCTGATATCTGCTTTATAATATTGCTTTGAATTGAATTTGGCGTTGGTGTCCAGTGGCGCGTCCAGCAAGGTTGTGTCCGGGTGCCTGTTCATTGTGATCAGTGTTTAGCGATGTTCGTGTGTGCGTGACCAAGCAAGATCATGTCTCCCCTTTGTGTCTGCTGGAGCGACTCAGTTGGAACGGAGATAGCAGAGCGAGTTTTGCTTATTTCTCTTTAATTGTCAAACCATTGATTGTATAAGTTTTATAGTTTCCCATTTTGATCCTTGGTTTGTATAATTCTTTTAGGAACAAAATTGTAAAGCAAAATACTCTAGAGAGGGGTGAATAGAGTAGGCAGCAGAATATTGCTAATTAAAAACTCGTTAGCAGTTAGATCACAGATATAATAATAATCACAAAAGTAAATGACAGTAATAAAAAGTGATCAGAAGGCAAACGCAAACACCGAAATTTATACTGGTTTTCCTCTTGTGAGGACTAGTCCAGTCGAAAGAAGTCTAGCTTCCAGTTGAATCTACTATTGAAAAATCCCACAAGTTTTCATACGAAGTCCTTGCAACTTCTACTGACGCGAGCTTTGATACGAAGAACTCGACCAACTTTAATTATGAAGAGCCAATCTTCAATCAAGCCTCTGATTACAATCGCTCTAAAACTTCTAGACCGCACCGCACTAGCAAATCGACTAGAGGATTGTAACTGGCTTGGGATTTGAAAATGGATGCTTTTTAGAACTCTTTAGAAGAAATATAAGCTTTAGAAGAGAAAAGATTGAAAGTGAATTGGTGATTTAAAATGATCAAAATCCTTCTCTATTTATAGTTTTTCCAAAGGCAGAACTCTGACAGAATTCGGGTAGAATTCGGACAGAACTCTTTGTAACAAACCGCAACTGAAGGGAGACCAAGTTCAAAATCAGACGTTCACATAACGTTCAACTTGGCTGAACTCTGGCCGAATTCTGGCCGAGTTTTGCTAGGGTTCTGCCAGTTGATTTTTGTGAAAATTAATTTTGGCTTTTTGAAAAGTCCTTCAGAAGCTTTTTGTAAAAATGATGTTTTTCAAAAACATAGGTCATTTTAGAAAGATAGGGTGATTTTGAAAAATAATTTTGGATAGCCTATTTACCAGTACGACTTGGTGTATAATGTATTCCTAGACTCAATAAAATGAAAAATTACATTGCTTGAAGGAAATACATTCTGAGTGGCAAACAACTTCGGTCTTGAACGGAGTAGATATCCATCTTTGATCAGTGTCCAAAATGTCGTTATTAAACATCTGAATTTGCTTCATATATCGAGACAGAGTTTGATCAATTATTAAAATCAGGTTTAACCATCACTAATGGGCAACAATCTCCCTCATTTTGATAATTGCCAAACCTTGACCGATATAACATCTTGGTTTTGATCAGTTCAAAAAGTGTACCGAAATGTAAAAAAAATTGTTCATAACCTGTATTCATGAAGATGTTAGATCATATTCCTTTAACTCGATAATAGTTTGATCTTTTTCTTCGGATAACTTGGTAGTCTCATGTAATAACAACTTAATAGATGAAAGCTCACCAGACTCAATAGAAGAGTCATAATTTCTAACATAATCTAGTTGGTCGATAAGTCTTTCTATTTCACCTTTGTACTCTTTGAGTACCTTCTTAGTGGTTTTATATTTACCAAGCAATTTCCTCTAATCATTTAACAGGTCACTAAAAGCCTCTCCTAGTTGCTCAAAGGTGAAATCATTATAAGGATCAAATAGAGGATTAGTGATTACCTGATCGCAAGCCATCAAGCATACATTTGCAGCATCGTCTGATAGTTCATCTTCTGAATTGATGGCTTCGCTTTCATGCCATATGCTTGTGTTGGCGTATTTCCTTGATGTAGATTTCTTCAGGTAGCCTTTATCATATTTGCTGCTTTTCTTTGATGATGATGTTGTTGGACAATCTTTCTTCATGTGTCCTTTCTTCTTGCATCCGTAGCAAATAGGATCTTTCTCGTTGTTGTTGCTATTGCTATTACTGTCTTTTTTTCTCCTGTTAAATCTCATGAACTTCTTGAATTTTCTTACCAGAAGAGCTTGATCTTCAGAGTCGGAGTCGTTGTCGTCAGAATCATCTTCGATGGTTCTTCTATGTTGAGCCTTGAGAGCGAACGACTTCTCTGACTTCTCCTTTGGTGTAGCATCTTCAAAGTCTTGAAGTTCTAACTCGTGAGTGAGTAGCTTACCCATGAGTGTTTCCAGAGACATTGTTGAGAGGTCGTTCCCTTCAATGATTGCTGTAGCATTTGGAATCTAGTTCTTTGTGAGAGCTCGTAGAAGTTTACGAATCTTCTCATGGTTACTGTAATCCTTGTCTAGTGAAGACAAAGGATTTACAATATCCAAAAATCTCATAAACATCTGAGTGACTGGTTCACTTGG
This sequence comes from Iris pallida, assembly GCA_029216955.1. Lineage (NCBI taxonomy): Eukaryota > Viridiplantae > Streptophyta > Magnoliopsida > Asparagales > Iridaceae > Iris > Iris pallida. The sequence goes on along the minus strand of JANAVB010029216.1, from coordinate 875,666 downwards.
CTTCATTTTGAACGCCTTGTACTCCTGAGTAAGTCTGCTGATCTTTGACTCCTTGACTTGTGTTGTTCCTTCTTAGATTACTTCGAGAAGTTTCTATACTTCATTTGATATTGTGCAAGTAGACACCCTGTTGAATTCAGTTCTGTCTAAAGCACAAAATAGAGCGTTAATAGCACGTGCGTCAAGACTGGCCTTTTTTTCATCCTTTGTATATTTGTCATGGGATTTTTCAACTAAAACTCCATCAACATTAATACGAGGAGGCTTTTTTTAGCCATCAATAACTACAGACCATAAGTCAAAATCAAGAGATTTTAGGAAGAAACTCATACGTGTTTTCTAATAAGTGTAGTTTGTGCCGTCAAACAGAGGAGGTCGATTTGTGGCTTGGCCTTCACTTGTGAATTTTACAGTTGCCATGCCTAATACTGTGATCTATATAACAATTAAAAAATAACTGAATATAACTACAATTTTATCTTGCTTTACCTGTATAACCCGCTTTGATACCAATTGTAGGAACGAAATCGTAAAGCATAATACTCTAGAAGGGGGTGAATAGAGTAGGCAGCGGCATATTACTAATTAAAAACTCGTTAGCAGTTAGATCACAAATATAATAATAATCACAAAAGTAAATGATAGTAATAAAAAGTGATCAGAATGTAAACGCAAACACTGAGATTTATACTAGTTTTCCTCTTGTGAGGACTATTACAGTCGGAAGAGCTCTAGATTTCAGTTGAATCCACTATTGGAAAATCCTACAAGTTTTTATATGAAGTCCTTGCAACTTCTACAGACGCGATCTTTGATACGAAGAACTCGACCAACTTCAATTGTGAAGAGTCAATCTTCAATCAAGCCTCTGATTACAATCGCTCTGAAACTTCTAGACCACACCGCACTGACAAATCGACTAGAGGATTGTAACTGGCTTGGGATTTGAAAATGGAAGCTTTTTAGAACTCTTTGGAAAAAATGTAAGCTTTAGAAGAGAAGAGATTGAAAGTGAATTGATGATTTGAAATGATCGAAATCCTTCTCTATTTATAGTTTTTCCAAAGGCAGAACTCTGACAGAATTCGGGCAGAATTCGGACAGAACTCTTTTTAACAAACCGCAATTGAAGGGAGACCAAGTTCAAAATCAAACGTTCATATAACGTTCAACTTGGCCGAACTCTGGCCGAGTTCTGCTAGGGTTCTGCCAGTTGATTTTTGTGAAAATTAATTTCGGCTTTTTGAAAAGTCCTTCAGAAGCTTTTTGTAAAAAGGATGTTTTTCAAAAACATATGTCATTTTAAAATGATAGGGGGATTTTGAAAAACAATTTCTGACAGCCTATTTGCCAGTACGACTTGGTGTACAATGTATTCCTAGACTCAATAAAAGGAAAAATTACATTACTAGAAGGAAATACATTCTGAGTGGCAAACAGCTTCGGCCTTGAACAGAGTAGATATCCATCTTTGATTAGTGTCCAAAACGTCGTTATTAAACATCTGAATTTGCTTCGTATATCGAGACAGAGTTTGATCAATTATTAAAATCAGGTTTGACCATGACCAATGGGCCAACAATTTTTTCTTTCATTTGATTTTTGATTCATCTTGAGTTTTATAAGTGGTAGGATGAGAGCTTGAGCAGAGCGATACTTCGGTATTCTGGGTTTTGAATGTTGGGTTGCAATAGTGACAATGTGTTAGGAGTTCGTTTAAACTGTAGGATTTTTCTATATTGGAGATCTATATCCAGTTTCTGTATAATTTGTTTTGTCAAAACTTTGTAGATGTTGATGTGTACATATTCTTGCTGGTACCTTGTTTTGATGGAGTTTAGTGCAGGAATCAGGTTGGGGTATGACCAGGTTTCTGCTGTGTGTGTGTTTTGTTAGGTTGGAAGCAGTTGGTTGGGAACAATACAGGTTGAACATAAGGCTTGGGTAAAGTTCATATAGAAGAAATTGACTTGTTGGTATTTATGGGTTGAGCTAGAACAACTGAAATTAGCATTTGATTTATAATGAGGGGTTGGGTTTGGACTAAGTGCAGGTCTATGGACTAATGAGCTAGATTAATGTCTTGGGTTTGCCATTATTATCAAATGATATGGGTTAGTATAGCTAAGTACTGATTTCAAACTTGTAATATATTATGACTAATTACTAATTTCCATTTCCAAAAGTTTGGCAAGTACTGTTCTAATATGCATATGTATATATTTGTGTTCTTATTCTTACTAAATATGTTTGACCAAAGATTGTATTTCCTAAACTCTCATTAACCTACTAAGTTATGATTTAGTTATTAAATTCTCTTGTATAAAAAATACATGGTTAGCGGCCATATTATATCTCTATGATTTTATACAATTATTTTGTGTATATTACTTAATGCATTTATATTATATAGCTAGTTGGATTTTGTGAATAGCTAATATATCATAGGTAGTTTATGGTTAGAGAATAGATAGCTAGTTAAATTATCATTGATTAGACCTAACCAACTTATATATGCCTAAGTGGATAGTAAGATTATCATCTCCCTATTCTCGATCTTTCTGGAGCAAGGCAAGTACACCAACTCGAACTCTTTACTCTGTATTTTTGTCTTGCTTTATATTTTTTCATATATAGGACACATTGTACACACGATTGTTTATTGTTCATTATTCATTGTTTATCGTTCATTGTTCATTGTTCAGTATTTTTACTTGTACCTTGGGGAGGGGAAATACTACAGATATGTGACCAAACCTAAACGATAGCTAGGCATTACTTAATAGCTTAGATCTCACATCATGCACATGGGATTCTAAGTCGTACCATCGTTGTTAATTCAGTTCACCCAGCCGGTCATATACTCTGATAGTTATTTCAAATGCATGTTATACTGATAGTCGAGTTTATTGTTCTGGATTTGGTATAATAGTTTCATCTTTACAGTTTTATATTCCTGTTCTTGTTCTATAGTTCACATTGTAGCTCCTTATTCATTCATTTCAGTTTACTTTGTTTAGTGCTTCTTGTCGGGATTATACTTTGCTCTCTTCCTGATAGGATACATTGCAGGTATACTTGAGGATGTTGTACCACTCTTATGGACTAGAGCTTGAGGCCATAGTAAGCAGGATTTAGGATATAGGATTTGCAGAGATCTAGGCTAGATCATTTCCTAGTTTTGTTTTAGAGATTTTACCTTGTATTTTGTATTGAGATTCCAATATTGTATATAATTCCTATTACCGGATTTGTCTTCGGATGATATTGTATTGACTTGGTGGATTGTGGTGATTTGGGAACGTGTATAGTGTAGAAGTATGGAAAATGTCAAGAAAAGATCATGCGGCTCCAAAACAAAGGAGCCTTATGCGGCTCGGGAATCCTTCAGAACTTTATGCGGCTCGTAACTCCCCAACAGCTCCATGCGGCTCGGGCAAAGACACGTGGCCATACGCTACCCACTTCTGCAGCCGGCCATAAAGCCTCCTCCCAATTAATTGCTCTGACGAACAGCTCTGACGCAATGAATGACAGCTCTGACACAGTGAATGACAGCTCTGACATAAACGCAGGAATAATGATGGCGTGCTCCTTGGGAAAAGAAGAAAATCTTTTCTGGCAGGATCCGTCAAGTCCCAAGCACCCCTATGCGGTTGCCGACTTCATGCGGCCGTGCCCTTCATGCGGCTGTCCATTTCATGCGGCCGCGCCCTTCATGCGGCTGCCCGCTTCATACGGCTGCATTCTTCATATGGCTGCCCACTTTATGCGGCTGCCTCCTTCATGCGGCTGCCTCCTTCACGAAGCTGTTGTCCCCATACGGAAGTTACCTTCACGCGGCTAGGACTTGGGGGTCAGCCGTATGCGGTTCACTTAGACCGTACTCATGCGGCTCTTCCAGACGCCCCGCTCATGACGGTTGAGACACTTGGCGATCCTCATGACAAGTTGAGACACGTGGCTGTCTTATCCCCTCGGAGTTATGGCTGCTCGCAAATCCTGACAACCAGATTTAGTGCAATCACCATTATCACTCAAATCAAATCAGATTGGTTGTGATTAAGCAAATGGGACATGTGGCGGGAGATCCGAGCTTGTCATAACAGATTACGAGGATTTATTGCAATCAGCATTAATTGCCCATACAGATTTGGCACAATCAAGAATCAATTGCCCAGATATAATGCGATCAAGATTAATGGCCCAGATGATTGGCCGCCGACTTTTCAAGGAGGGAATCATTGCAAACCATAATGATCACACCCCACTCCTATAAATAGCAAGGTGCCATTCCCTTGCAGAAGGATCGGATCCAGAGAAACAAAAAAAATATATAGCAAGGTGCCATTCCCTTGCAAAAGAGATCCTCTCCACTCGGCTGGATACACAGAGAGACAAAAAGGCGCGCACAGAAGAGTCTTCCCATCCTGAGAGCATTTCTTCATCAGAGCCAAGGCTACGTCTGATCGTCCAAGGAGTAAGGCAGAGCGGCCGTCGCTTTCCCGAGCCTCTACCGTCACCCCCCAGAATCAAAACTAAACAAACGTACTTAGACTGCTGTACCTAGGTTTTCATCCCTAGGCTTTCTTTGTACGAGCGAGTTTGTGTTGTGAAGTAAAAGTCCAGTCCTTCCATATAATTGTTCTGTTCTTTTATAATCAATGGCAAACACGATGGCGACTCTGCTGGGACTAATTTCTCTATGGCTGAGGAGTTGGTGACACAATCAGACGCAGCTAAACTTGGCTCCACTCAACAAATGCTGGTCGTCCGGTTCGACCAGCAGGCGTTTGAAGAAATGCTCTCCGACGAGAGCGTTGGCCCGGTTCAGCGACGAGCCCGCACGAAGAAGGCCCGCAGGGAGTGGAGACCCAAATCATTTGCTCCTCCCCAAGCTCTCAAAGAAGTACTCTCTGTTGCCCGAGACAGCGGAGAAGTCTCACGTGCGGCCCCACTTCAGACTACAGAGGACTCTGCTGTCCCCAAGTCCGGCAGAAGAAAACACTATGATGCTGGACTTGCAGGGACAAAGAGGAACTCTGTGCAATCCAAGCCGCATAAGGGCGCCAACCGCATGGGGAAAGCTCACGCGGCCGCAACAGTCAACCGCATGGGGAAAGCTCATGCGGCCACAACTGTCAACCGCATGGAAAAAACTCATGCGGCCACAAAAGTCAACCGCATGGAGAAAACTCATACGGCCAGAACTTCCAGCCGCATGTAGATAGCCTGTACGGCCATGACTTCTAGCCGCATACAAAAAGTTTATGCGGCCACAAAGGATAGCCGCATGCAGACAGCCTGCACGGCTACACATACCAGCCGTATACAGACAGCCTGCACGGCCACCGATCCTAGCCGTATACCATCTACTCCATGCGGCTCACAGTCAGTCTTTGACCGCCTCTCATGCGGTCCTGACCATGGAGGCTCTCTGAAGCATATGCCAGACTCTGTTGCGACCAGCTTGGACTCTTCCAACTATGCACGCTCAGGTGCTAGATGGAAGAAGTCTCGGGCTGCGCGGGCTCGACGAGCTCAGTCGACTGTCCCAAATTCTGACTACCAGGGCGTCCCGCTGACTATTACTCGGGCCTCTGATGGAAAGTTGTACAGAACTACCCGTGTCTAGCCACCGGCGGCCAACAAATGGGACAGTTATCAAGAATCTCCCAACAAGGATCAGGGGCAAGTACTCGCGCTACCCCCACATCATGGAGCAGGCAGGAGGCCAACACACTCATGTGCTCAGGACTCCCCCGCCCACAAAGCAGGTGACTTGCACAACGTGATTCTTCACAAGCGCAAGAAAAGAGACGAAGATTTGATGTGCAAAAAGTCCTGTCAAGGACATCAATGCACCCAAGTCGTTGTCAACTGCTGCTGCAACAAGGCAGCGGTACAAAAAGACTGACGGTCCGTCTTCCAAAGGTTGCAACACCCAAGCTCAGAAGACGAGGCGCTTCTCGTCGCCTCTTGCAATTCGGCTCTGAAGATTCCTGGCAGCGGTAGAGGAAAGAAAACAAGTGTCTGCAGCCCAAAAATTTCAACCGGCATAACCAAAAAACTTTCTAAACGGTTGTCTACCACCGTTACAGGAGGAGTTTACCAAGGTACCCGTTCATTCCATCTCTCCTCATGTGAGGACGGTGTTCATGATGGACAACAACCAAGAGGGCCCCAGTGATCGCTAACACATCGACACTCTGGAGGCCATACTGCATGCTTTGGTCAAGTCTGTGGACGAGATCAAAGCGGCCCTTCCAACTCTACAAGGAAGAACGCCTGGCCAAACAAGCTTCGGTCCCGCGGTCAATGCGGACTCGAACTCAGCTGCACCAAACCCGGGCGATAATCCTCCTGAAATATTGGCTCATACCGCTGCAAACGAAGCCAGGGAGGCAAGAAGAGAGGTCCAGGAGCTCCGGGCCAAGTTCCAAGCCCGAGAAACTTGCTAGGACCTCAGGATACGACAACCGTATCCTGCTGCATGGAGAGATGTTCCCTTCACACCAAAATATAAACCATTCCACATCAATCCATATGACGGGAAGACATCTGCAAGCAAGGACATCACCTACTTCGAAGTCACAACCGACCATCTGCCTCATGACGACGCCATCCTTACGCGGTTGTTCATTGGAGCCTTGGAAGGGGTCGCCTACGACTTGTACCACAACTTGCCGAGCAATTGCATCCACTCCTTCACCGGCTTCAAACGCATGTTCCTAGAGAGGTTCTACGAAGTAGGACAAGACATGACAAATGTCTACCCTAATGGACGTTGTTCAGGGAGAAAAGGAGCTAACAAGAAACTATATCGAGCGGTTTTGCCAAACCGCGATGAAGCTGCCTTCCGGCAACCCTGATTCCTCCTTGATTGAAATTTGCCAAAAGAGACTCGTCCTACAGATATGGAGAGTCCCAAGTACTGCCATTACCATCGCTATGTTTACCATGCCACTCATGATTGCTACCAACTGAAGCGATACATCCAGCATCTCATCGATTCTAAATCCCTGGCCATTGATTTCGAAGAGGTGACCGTAGCAGCCAATATGGTGTCAGTACAATTCGGTAACTTCCCTCAGACAAAGACTCAAGACGGAGTAGTACCTGTCCCCCGAGCAAGGATGGAGGTCTCTAACCATCCACCTCCCCGAGACCAAGCTGCTGGTCTAGTGCCCCTTACCATATCACGAGGGAAGATCATGTGGGTCCATCCGGACTTGGTACCTGAGGTGACTCGGTCTGCACCTCCCTTCACCAGCAAGAAGAAGAATGGGAGAATCAAATAATGTCGCACAATCTCGACAGAGGTCGAAGAAGCTACTGCTGTTGTTACCCGCTCCGGCGCACAAACCCAACCTCCACCGGGTAACTCAGCTGAGGACCCTCAGCCGACAGCCGCTGATGCTCCCGGACCTTCGCAGCCTTCGACGACCGACAAGCCTAGGCCGAAGGAGACTCGCTTCGACAAACCGCACCGAAGGAAGAGCCTCATGGGCTGGAGAGGCCGTACAACTTTGACATCTTGGCGCAATTGGCCAACACACCGGCCAAACTATCGCTATACGAACTCCTGACACTCTCCAAGGATGTTCGCGTCGCACTTAGCGAGGAACTCCAGAATGCCGATGCATATCTAGCTCAGTCCAATCTCACGGAGGAAAGCTCGCCTGCAGATCTCCAGGACAGCGTTTGCACACGGTCAATGCCGAACATTGTCTTCACTCCGCAAGACATGCTCATCAAGACCAACCTGTACGATCGCTATAAAACCCCTAAATTTCTACTATTTATTTTATTTTATTATTAAATTTGGTATCGATTTAAAATTTTGTATTATACATCGCGTAGTCGTATTGTACGTCGCGTACGACGTTTTATTTTTCGTAATTGCTCGACGAGTGCGAATATGTGCGAGCGTACATATTTTAGAAAAATATTTTTCTCTATTTTATTATACACTTTCAAAATATTATATAAATATTCTTGCTATAAAAAGCCTTTTGTTTCTAAAAGTTATTAATAATAAATAATATTTTTGTATACTAGAAAAGCCTAATTATGTAAGAATATTTTTGCATACATATATTTCATAATTATTTATTGGTCTATTTTAAATAAAAGTATAATTTTCGAGATTTATTAATATTAATATTTTATTATTCAAAAAGATATTTAAAAATATTTATTATTTTCAAAATTATTATTATTGGTATTTTGAAAATTATATTTGAAAGTTATTGTGGCCATTTAAATCTTGATTTGATTTTTGGATTTATTTAATATCCATATTTGGAACTTGATTTATCCCATTTGATTTGAGCTAAAATTTAATTAGATATAAATTAGATTTGTATTTGGATTTGGATTTAAATTAATTTAAATTAAATTAAGGATTATCTATTTTGGGTTTAAACTATTCCTAGTTCCTATCCAATTGGGAATTCCCACATCCTATAAATAGGCAGGTACTCCTCCAATATTTTCTCCACAATTTTTCTCCACAAATCTACGTGCATCGTGTCTGTGTCCATCCAATTTCTTATTCCATATATTTTTACATGTACATTAAATCCTCTCCTCCGTGTCGACAATTTCGACACGACAAACATCCAAATCCCTAGCCCTAATCCTATACTGCCATCTCCGACCAGCGTCATCTTCGTCATCGACTTCCACCTCCCGTACCCACGGTATCACTAACCGCCTCCTCGTTCTACCACTGGCAGACCCGACCCACCGACGAACTGTCCTTCTCCCAACTACACTGTCTCCGACCATCGCTGACCCAATCGGCCACCCCGCCATAACCACAACTACCATCACCACCATCCAGACCCGACATCACCGTACCACCACCGCGGCAGGACCTTCCCGAACCCCATCGCCACCAAAACCCCCCGATCACTACCACGACCACAGAGCCTGGCCAGTGGCCGATCACCCCGGAAACCCAACCACCACCACCATCGTCACCGGCGCAAACCGCCGGCGACCAAAGGAAAACCCAGCAAAATAAAAACCCTAAATAAACTCACCTCCGCCGGTGGACGGCGAGCCACGGCCGCCTGCTCCAGCGCGCCACCGCCTGGACGCGTCACCACCGAGCGCGTCTCGACCCCTCTGGCCCGTCGCACCTCCCTTCCGCCGTGAGCTCCGTCCGTAGCCCCAAAACCCCTCTTGCCGAGATCCGACGCTCACCTCCCCGCGGATCCGCCCAGCCTCCGCCTCGTCGGGGCTACTCCGACGAGCCTGGCCCCTCTCTCCCTAGTCGAAACCCCCTTCTTCCCGTCAGCGCCGCCAGAGCCCGACGAAGCACCTTCCTCTCCCGCTCCTCCTCTCGCCGGAGCCCCTTTCTCCGCCGCCGACAGGTCGGCTGATGTCCGCCGCCCGCTCCGCTCCTCCGCCAACCCTCTCCCTCTTCCAATTCTCTTTCTCTCTCTCTTCTTTCTTTTTTTTCGATTTCTTAAAAAAAACACCTTCACTGTTCTCTTGAAAGAGAACAGGTTCCCTTTTCTTTTTTTATTATTATTTATTTATTTTTATTTTCTGTTTAAAGATATTTTATTTGGATTTTTTTTATATTGTTTTCTTATGAGTGTTACTTATTGCATTATGTATTATGTAATCATATTATTACTATTATTATTAATATTGGTTTTTGACAATATTATTATTAATATTTTAAAATTTTTACAAATATTTTTAAGCTAGTTTCAAAAGTAGTTTTTATCGCTAAAATATTATCTACGACTTATATGTATTTATATTTGATCAAGTTATAGTTTTTGGTTTGATGGGTTAGAAATACTTTAAAAAAAAAAACTGGTTTAGACACCCTTTAAATAGTATATTATTATTATTCTTAAATATAGCTCTAAAAAGCCTACTTTGATTAAATTGGGTTTTTGGCACTAAAATAACTATTTTATATATTTTCGATTAGTTACCTGAAAATATTTTTGACCAGCAAATATATAGTTTTAGTACTATAGAAAGTTTTCCAAATAGTATATAATAAATATTTTCCAAAGATATATATATATATATATATATATATATATATATATATATATATATATATATATATATATATATATAATTATTATTTTCTTCGCAAATCTATTCTCATCCATTGCTAAGCCAAAACTTTTCTATCTTCTTACGAATTTCGAACTTCCTTATATCATCCCTAACTAATTTGACCCTTCCGGACTCAATGACACGATCCGTGCCACCATCAGAGGTCCCCTTGTGTAGTTGTTACACTAAAGTCCCAGTTCATGCCACATTGATCAGCGCAGCACACCAGGAGTACTACCAGGCAAGACATCTTGCCATTAGCTGTTTATTTATTCTAGCTCATATTGCATGCATTACTTATTTTCTTTATGCAAAATAAACTGTGATACATGGCATAACTGTTAGAACTTACTATTCATTTATATTTCCTGCTGTGTATTATTTTTCTTATAAATTAAACCTAGATTTAAGGGACCACCATGTGTGTTGCATTCATTGGCCTTGACACGTTGTACCACGAAGTTGTGTGTCGCATGTAGGACACGGAAGTGCGTGATTAGCTGGCCACAAGTACGTACAAGCCGTACACTAGGAATAACCGCTAATAGAGGTTGCACGTTAGTTTGACTTAGCGGTTATAGTGGTTTTGTGTTGTGGATACAACACAGTAGGCATTGGGCGGGGAGGACAATTCCGTAGCGTATGGGCTTCGATGCACTTTCCTTTGTGACCCAGACTCTCCGCTGGAGATACGGGGTTGATGACCCATGATTACTGACGGCCACTGACGATTCTGCGGAACGTCATGCTCTTACTGATGGGGCCTCTGGTGCCCAAAAGGGGGACTATGCCGATCCTATTCAGCTAGGGCCCATGCGTAGGAAGGATTGTTCTTAACAACATTTCACTTAGAATGGATAGGCACCTTCATCCGTTAGGTACGAGTACTTTTGGTTTGGGTACTTGTATCTGACCGTGCCTTGGAACAATAACTTGTCGCAGATTAGTTCGTCACATCTTGTCCTTGTTTGGTTGTAGGTGTGACTTACTACTTCGATGAGAAGGTATTGAAGCTTGTTGGGGTCCGGATACCATATTGGATTCATAGCATGGGAAGATACGTTACCATGAATTAGTTTACCATCTCCTGTCCTTGTTTGGTTGGGGGGATGGTACGCTCGTTCAGTAGGTGCGTATTGGACCATGTTATAATTCGATTTACTTATTTATTTGAGCAATATTTATTCAGTTTATCTGGCATGATATTATGTGTCTTGTTACGTCCCTCTGAGGACCTGATTATCTCTCCAGGTGTGTGCTCTTATCTTCCGCAGGTGCTTTAGCTCTAGCCATGTTCATTGCTATTTCTCGAGGATGATTGCACTTGGATCGTCTTCGCTTCACTCGCCACTTATTTCATTTTCTATGTACTTTTCCTTATTTTATTGGTAGTAGATTTGTCTCCGCCCAACATATTGTATCAAGACAATTCATTATCTTTATATGATGTCTTTTATTCATTTATTTTGCGAGAATGAGATTAGTTATGGTTCTACTGCATTTTACAGCTTATGTATTTATGCGAGGCTTCCATATATTGGAGTATACTTCGTATGAATACAGCTGGCATGTCTACGTTCCTAGTCCTACGTATTTTGGGACTGGGACGTTACAATCGCCCTCTGTACTATACTGGGTACATTGGCGATATCAAGGTGGATCGAATCCATATTGATCCCGGTTCTTCCATAAGCATCATCTCGAAAAGCTTACTACACCATCTGCGCATCCCAATGCATCGCCTGACGCCGACAAGCACCGCCATCAGCGGTTTCAATTCGGACAGGAGCTACCCGATCGAAAAGATTCGTTTAAAGTGGCAAATCGACGACCTTCAGTCAGAAGTGACCTGTTATGTCATAGATACGAACACTTCCTACAACATTCTCCTAGGGCGTCCTTGGATACACGATTACATGATCGTGCCTTCCACACTGTACCAGTGCTTCAAGTATGTTGACAAGCACGGCTTCGTGAGGACAGAATTTGCCAACATCGATCCCTTTAAAGGGGTCGAATCCTACTACTCAGATTCATGCTTGTACGAGAAGTCAAAAAAGCACCTTGTCGAAGGAGATACTCAAGCTCAAACTGAGACAGCATCTGGATCAGAAGAATCTCTGACGATCCACTTCCAAGCCCGCAAGCCTAGCATAACTGTGCCCGTTATAGCCACTCTGCGTAAGGACGCAATCAGCCTCTCTGCATAGGAGGAACAAATGATAATCCGACTGCCAAGGTCTGACCAAGCGCCAAGACCCACGACAGAGCTACTGACAATCAGGCTGCCTAAAGTTAGCCAGCAACAAACAGAGGAGCTCAATCCCTCTGTCAAGCCGATGATAATTCGTCTTCCCAGAATGAATCGGCAACCGAGCACTAAGCCAGGGACTGCTAGCCAGCCAACAACTCTCCGCTCAGCACCGATCACCAAACTGGAGGTGGCTAGTACGCCAACGACTCCATGTTCTGCTCCACCCGTGGAGCCCCTGATGATTAAGCTGCCTAAGTCATCCTCTCAGTCTTCATTTACACAGGGGGTAGCTGAAGAATAGTCAGAGTTGGCCAAGTATGTGGCTGCTTACACTGATATGCCATCCGCAGATGATGTAATCCCACTGGAAAAGATACCTTACTTCATCAATAAAGGGCTATCTTTGAATTATCTCGAGCTTAATAAGCTTTGTACAATGTATGCTATGGAACATGGTATAGGCATTCACCTGCACACACAAGTGACAAATGTCTACACCGCGAACCAACTTACTCCAGTGGAAGACGCTTACCGCATAATCGAGGGAGAGGATCATCCAATCATCTTCGGCCGAAAGAATGACCCACAACCCTTTAGGGTAGAAGAAGTTGATCTCGAACCCGACACCGGGAGATTGCCCCTTTATCTGTATAGTTCCCAATCCAAGTACCTTATGCAAAAACAAGGGTATGATTTGGAAACTACACCAGGCTTGAACTACGACACTGGACGGCGATTACCCTTACAATCGCCGGTCCTGGCTGGGAAACCACGAGACTACTACAACAAAATCAGATGTGGGCTAGGTTATGTCACACCTGCAATGACACCTGAAAGCTCAGACGAAGAATGCGACTGGCACTCACACTCAACCGAATCACCCACTTCCGATTCAGATGTCAGCATCGGGGACATGCTCAGGCAAATCTGGTCCGTCAATATGGTATTTGTCGACGCCTACGAAGAAGATGAAGACATTCCCGAACTTCTTGAGCTAGAGCAATGGACACAACAACTAGATACGCAGTGGAAGAAGCGGTTCGAACAAAGAGAGCCTCCCACCGAGGATGAGGTTGTGCAGGTCGATCTCGGTGATGAGTCCTCTCCAAAGCCCATCTTCGTCAGAAAGAATCTGACAGACGAAGAACGAAAATCACTACTACAACTCGTCAGAGAATACATCGACGTGTTCGTCTGGAGCTACGAAGATATGCCAGGACTGAACCCTGAAGTGGCACTTCACAAACTCAATATCCGTCCGGACGCAAAACCGGTCAAGCAACAGCAACGACGGTTCCATCCCGACGTCATGAATGCCATTAAAGCCGAGGTAAACAAACTGATAGCCAGCGGCTTCATCCGTAGGGAACAGCATCCTGACTGGGTCGCCAACATAGTACCAGTCCTCAAGAAAAGTAGAAAGATTCGAATCTGCACCGACTTTCGTAATCTGAATGAGGTGTGTCCTAAAGATGAGTTCCCTCTCCCTATCACGGATATCATGATTGATAACACCTGCGGCTTCGAGCGCATGTCATTCATGGATGGTTTCTCGGGATACAACCAAATCAAGATGCCTCCCGACGACGAGAAGCACACATCATTTTGAATACCGATTGGCACATACTATTACACAGTTATGCCCTTCGGTTTAAAGAACGCTGGCACCACCTATCAAAGAGCTATGAGCATCATCTTTAGAGACCACTTGCACAAAATAGTAGAATGCTACGTCGACGACATCGCTGTCAAGAGCTGTTCTAAAGAAGATCATCTATATGATCTGAGGATAACGTTCGACCTAATGCGAGCGCACAATTTGAAGATGAATCCCACAAAATCCTTCTTGGACGTATCCAACGGGAAGTTCTTGGGTTTCATCATTACTTTCCAGGGTATCCATATAGACCCTGAGAAGACGAAGGCAATCATGGAGATGGGTCCCCCGAGAAATCTTCGTAAACTCTGAGGCCTTCAAGGGAGACTGGCTTACATCAGAAGGTTTATCTCTAACCTCTTTGGACGATGTCAGCCATTCACCCACCTCATGAAGAAGGGCGTTTCATTCGTATGGGATGAAGAATGCCAGTGCGCCTTCGATAGTATCAAAGAATATCTGTCGAACCCTCCAGTCCTGGTGGCCCCGGTTGCTGGAAAACCATTCCTGCTCTATGTGCGAGCAATGGATCATTCTCTCGATGCTTTACTAGCACAAAACAACGATGCAGGCCATGAGCAAGCTATATATTACCTCAGCCGAATGATGATGGGGCCGGAGCATCGATACACTGTCGTGGAGAAAGAGTACCTTGCTCTGGTTTTTGCCATTCAGAAGACGCGACACTACGTCGCAGGACAAACCATCCATGTCGTATCAAGAGTCAACCCTCTCAGGGTCCTCATGACTAAACCAGGCGCACTCAGCTCTCGTCTCACTACCTTGGCAATATTACTGTCCCCCTACCACATGATCTTCGTCCCGCAAAAGGATGTTAAAGGTCAAGCTCTGGCAGACTTTCTAGCAGCTCATCCAAGTTCAGAGTCAACCAAAATAGATGAAGAGATTCCAGACGAGGTCGCTAATTCAAATATGGCCTCCCATGGTACCATATGGCGATCTTCGACGGTGCTTCTAGAACTGGGTCCAAGGATAACATCGTCGCTGGAGTCGAAATAGTGCTGATTTCTCCCACCGGGCTAGTGATCAATCGGGCTTATTCCCTCATCGAGCCCTGTTCGAACAATGTAGCCGAGTACAACGCTTTGGTCATTGGCCTCCGACTTGCAAAGGGGCTGGGGGTAGAGTATCTTGAAGCATACGGCAATTCGCAGCTAATCGCCAATCAGATCCGGGCCTCCTACGAAGTTCGTTATGAAGACATGATCCCCTATCACCAAATAGCAGTTGACATCATCTCGTCCCTGGAGGGGTTCTTCATAGAACACGTTCCCACGCTCCAGACCATTGAAGCCGATGTCCTAGTAGGCCTTGCCGCTTCCTTAGCGGTTCCGAATTATGCTCATCATCTGGTTGACATCATAGGCCGTGAGTTGATCTGTTCCAGGAATAATATTCAATGAGTTGAGAGTTACTCTGTGCTGACAGTTGATGAAGCACCAGACTGGAGACAACCATTCATTGACTTTGTAGTCTACGACATCCAGCCAGAGAATCCGAAGGAAGCCACTTCTATCAGAAGACGTTTCCTCAGATTCTTCTACGATACAGAGACAAAAATGCTGTATCGACGATCATACGATGGATTACTGCTTCGATGTCTGTTAAATACAGAAGCCAAAGAAGCCGTACGTGAAGCTCATGACAGCATCTGTGGGGCCCATTAGCCTGGCCCAAAACTACAAGATCGCCATTGCCGAATGGGCTATTACTGGCCCAAGATGGTTGCAGATGCGATAGACTATGTAAGAAAATGCAAAGCCTGTCAAGTCCACGCAGATTTCATCTACCAGCCATCCGAGTTTCTACACCCGACGGTGGCATCCTGGCCCTTCGAAGCATGGGGAATGGATATCATCGCTCCGATCACTCCGCCTTCGTCTCGAGGACATCGCTTCATACTCGCAATCACAGATTACTTCTCCAAATAGGCGGAGGCAATTCCGCTAGCAAAAGTGAAGACTTCAAACGTGATCAGCTTTTTCAAGCATCACGTCATTTATCGCTTTGGACTGCGCCGAAGGATCATACACGACAATGGTCCGCAGTTCGCAAGCCACGCCTTCTATCGGTTTTGCGACAAACATCGCATCCAGAATATTGCTTCAACACCATACAACCCGGCGGCTAATGGTCTGGCTGAAGCATTCAACAAAACAATCATCAAGCTTCTCAAGAAGTTCGTGTTATCAAACAAATACGACTGGAATGAAAAGCTCGGTGAGTGGTTATAGGCGTACTGTACTACCGTACGGACTGCCACCGGGAACACACCATTCTCTCTGGTATACGAAAGTGAGGCAATTCTCCCGCTGGAGACTCAAATCCCCTCACTCCGTGTCGCTCTGACCTACCGATTGACGACAGATGATAATCACCATCGTCGACTACAAGAGTTGGAGGCCCTATATGAGAAGCGCCTATTAGTTCAACAACGAATCGAGCTGTACCTGGCACGTATCTCCGGAGCCTTCAACAAGAAGGTTAAAATCAGAACATTCCAAGTGTGCGACCTCGTTCTCGCAGTTCGATGGACGATGGTTATGACTCACAAAACCGCCGGCAAGTTCCAGCCAAAGTAGGAAGGCTCGTTCATCATCGATGCTGTATTCTCCAACGGAGCTTACCGTCTCGTAAAAGAAAATGGAGACTTTCTCATGTTGCCCATCAACGGTAAGTTCCTAAAGAAGTATTATGTCTGAAATGACATTTGCCAGGGTGATGAGTTACGTACCCCCTGGTACCGCTGAACTCACTGCCCGACTACAAATCGTCCAGGGTGTTGAGTTACGTACCCTCTGGTACCGCTGAACTCACATCTCGACTACAAATTTCCCAGAATGACGAGTTATGTGCCCTCTGGTACCGCTGAACTCACATCCCGACTACAAATCTGCCAAAGTGATGATTTACGTACCCTCTGGTACCGCTGAACTCACATTTCGACTCCAGATCTCCAAATTGTCGAGTTACGTACCCGCAGGTACCGTTGAACTTAGATTCTGATCCCAAATCTCTAGATTGTCGAGTTATGTACCCGCAGGTACTGCTGAATTTACACTCTGGTCACTACAGATGAATCTATATCGCGTTTTTTAGATAATAAGTTATGTATGATTATACCTCTGAACTTTCTTCCTAAAAGAGCTCCCTCCTTATGATCCAAGACCCGCACTTTCAGTGCACAAAAAGGGTAACAGATCCACAGATCTTCCGAAACAACCACGTCGATGTTACCTCTGAGTTGTTTCCCTTCCATCAAAAACAAACTGTCCCCTCACATAGAACTTCCATGTCCACATTACCTATGAGTTATTCTATGCACCCTTCATGGAGCCCACTCCTGCCATGTCCTCATTAACTCTGAGCGGGAAGGCTCCATCGAAGAAACTCTCATATTTACCATGTCTTTATTACCTCTGAGTAAGTATGTTGGTTCTCTCTCGACCTATTATCCGTACCCAAAAAAACCCAGGGTACGCCAAGGGTAATAGGCCCACAAATGTCCTCTGTTGACCACAAATGTCCACTGTTGACCACAAATGCTGTACTAAGTTTCCTAGTACATGCCCCTCACTTCTCATCACGCCCCGAGGGGGCCCAGCTGTCCCATGGCATTCTTTCTTCCGATACCAGGAACGTCTATAGCCACCTTACTGTGGAATTGTTCCAAATATCCCCATCAACTTGTTATCTGTACCTAAAACCAAGGTATGCCAAGGGTAACGAGTCCACAAACAGCTCCCCAGTGGGGCTAATACCACAACACCACAATAAGCAGTATAAATAAAAGATAGAATAAAGCATACTCTTTTATTTGAAAGGTAAAAGTACTACATGTTCTGGGGACCACGTCCTCCTCAAGAAAGAAAAGCAACAAAAACAAAAAGAAGGAAAAAAGCCGACTATTGTTCGGCGATACATAGTGCCCTGAGACGGTCCCTCAACAAGGCAGCCGACCGCTCAAACCTCTGTTTGGCCCGACGTTCGGCCTCCTGAGTCAGCAGCGTCGTATCTTCCAAAGGCGCGTGAGCCCGCCAGCCCTCTTCAAACTTCTTCAGAGCACGTTCCAGGTTAGCAGAAGCTCTGGAAACCCTTTCGGTATCCTGAATAATCAGCTCTTTGTCCGCACGGGAAGCTTCAAGCTCAGACTCCAAGAAGGCCAGCTTCTTCTGAAGTTCGAGAATCTGCTCCCTTGTATCGATTACTCCCTGGGAGGCGGCCGCCTCCCGAGCCCTGCAAATCTCGCTCCGGTGGCTCAGCTGGTCGTACAAAAGAGACAGGTCGCCAAGGTCCTTTATTATAACCGGCTTAGATGTATCTTGTACGAGCCTTATCTTCTCCAGGGCGGTGGTGAGGAACCCCTGCTCCTGATCAATTGCTGCAGACAGATCAGCTTGTCGTAGCACTTAAAACTGGGCCACAAGCTGATCAGCCTCCAACAGCTTGGGCTCCAGAAGCACAGCTATCCCTTCCCCGCCGGAAAGGGTTTTGAGAATGTCAATTTGGCCTTGGGCATATTATCGGGCCAAAGCGAAGGGGGTCCTCCGCTCTACGGCAGCTTCGACCCCTCTCTTCAAGTGGTGGTAGAAACTATCAACCACATCCTGCGATGCCTCATCCAGAACTTCCATAGAGGACGGCATCAAAGGAAGCGTAGCTGGCAGTGTCGAGGAAGATGCAACAGAACTTGCCACCCCTGCCACAAGGGAAATAAATTCTGAGCGAAAGGACGCTTGAACAGCGGCCAATTCTTCCTCCGTGGCCCGAACAATCTGGATACTCGGTAAGGCTGAGAGGTCAACCCCCAAAGTCATACGAGTAGAGGAAGATGCAGGGACCATTGCTCCCTGTCCAGGCTATGCCGCCATATGACCTCCCGAACTCGATCCGGCGGTAGGCCCCTCAAGATAAGTCGGAAGAGGAGGAGGAACGCTCCCTTCCATCGAATCTCCGCTGGCGGAGCCTTCCCTGACAGTATTCGTCATAGGTAGTGAAGAGGCGGGACCTGTATGCCCAGAGCAACCATCAAGCAACGTAACCCGAAGGATATGATGATAAAGCGAATGGGCCTCCTCATTAGTCAAAATTTGGCTTATCTTACCAGGGGAGGGTTGTGGAGGCTGAGGTTCGCTCACAACTGCCATAGTCCCCTCACCAGTAACCTCCAAGCCGAATTCAGCTGGCTCTTCTATCCCAGCAGCCCTGGAAGGAGGTACGACTGGATCAGCGTCACCTTGATAGAATTCAGCAGTTTTGGGGACAGGTTCATCGGAGCCCCCGTCGTCTCGAGTCGAGACCTCAGCAATGTGAGATCCCTCAGCCGCAATCGAGAGAGCCCCAGCAGAAATAATTTTGGCACACATGTCATTGATCAAAGTGTTCAAGGCCGGATCGACTTCAGAAACAGTGGCCGGTTCTCGAGATTCCTCTTCTTCTGACGCCTACGAGAGAAAAGGAAAATAATTAAGTTCAGAAGAAAGGAAGAACTGAATAAAGATGGTAGTAATACGATTTACCTCCGAAACGGGGTTGACGTCCTTGCTTCTCTCCTTTATAGTTAGCTTGCGACGTCTGGTCGTAGCCCGTTTCCGGGAGTAAGGAATACCGCCAACAGGGGAGATTTGCCTGCTACATTTTCGTACAGGACCAGGTGCAACAGGCAGCTGATCCGCCACCATCTCATCTGACATAATAGGCAACTGATCCGCCCCATAATCTTCCACCGGAAGGGAAGAGTTATCTGCATCATGCTCATCATTCTCTTCGTCCACAGTGGTGGACTCCGAGTCAGGCACGGAAACTATGTTCGCCTTCCTCTTCCTCTTCTTAGACCCCTTGGGCTTCTCCTCCAAGCCAGTACCCATGATAAAACTGGTACTCAGGTCGAAATTAACGGGAGGCTTGCTCGCCGTAACATGGTATAAGGCCGCCATATACAAAATCTCCCCTGGCACCTCGCCATCAGGGACTGAAAAGGTGGTTTGGGTATGAACCGTGTCATAATAATGCCATGCCCTGATACCATCCAGGACACTACCTTCAAAGCCCAGGCAAGAGTTAGGACTGTTAAAGAATAGCTGGCTATATCCGAACTGGCGGGAAAACCTGCTGGGCAAGTAGGGCTCCAGGTAGACGTTGTTGCGATTACGATATACCAGGTACACTGGGCGGATATTACGCAGCCAAAGGAACATTTTTTTCAGGTAGGAGGAGAGGGGGTTCGGTACCATCAACATGTGCGCTCCTCACTTCTTCAGCAGTAAAATGAGGTACGGACACAAAAAAGTCGTATCCATCCACTCTCGCCAGCGTCCTCCGACAGGCTGGCATGGTGCTGTACTCCCAAGGCTGATGGTGGAATCAGAAAATGAAAGTGTCGTCAGTCGTGACGCCATCTTCTGCTCCAGGCCTCATCAAAGATCGGCAGTGCATTAACAGCCACCCCATTAGATAATGGTATGGCAGTTCTACGCGCTCAAAATCCATCGCCGTATCACGGGCGATAACCTTGGACGAAAAGGTGCGAAGGCCGTGGTGTATGCTGCACACCATGGCCGGAAGAAGGGCCAATTTGACCCTAAAAACCAGCTTTATGACGGAGAGGATAAAGTGGCGACTGATCCTCTCGATAGAACCCGCCCCTCCGGAGACTACGCAGTTCCGTAGCCACACCATCAAAAATCTCGCAAGGAGCGCCTTCTCCGACAGTCGTTGAGTACCATGATAAAAATAACTAAAGGAGTCAGTCTTACTCCCAAAGGTGTCGCCTGTGGACCTCGATCTCTTGGCAGTTGACAACAAGTGTTGTACTTCCTCATGAGTTTGATGATCTCGGGAAGAAACCCGGCCTGAGGCGCCGAGTGTAAAAAGGTATGTGACCCAGGTGGTGGTGTGAGAAGTGCTCCCATCCGAGCTACCAACTTTCTTGATAGCCGTTTGATGACAAGTACTGTGGTGGCATAACAATTCTCGATACACGGCAACAAAGCCCGGGAACTGCCGATCCAAATCCTCGAGCTCTTCGCTCGTAGGGGTATACACTTCAAAGACTTCTTCCCGCCATGACAGCTTGGAGACCACGTACATCTCGTGGAGAGCAAGTCCCAGCTCCCCTCCGAGCGTGAAGAAGGTGCCCGTCCTCTGGTTGTACATCTCCAGGAGAGCCATGAACAACGGTTTATTTATGGGTAGACCATGATAGGTACCCCCGAATGGCGTGGTAGAGGCCGATCTCACGCAGAAAAGCCTCATACTTCCGCAGAACCCACGTGGTCAAGTTAGCCCGTGTGGGGATAGGGTTCATCCAGTTCACCACGCCAACCGGCCGACGGGATAAGACCCTTTCCGAGCAAGCTGGTTCAAGAAGGTATCAGCTTGGGTAAACGTAAAATTGGGACCCATTACGTTTATGAAGGTACCCGAAGCGAGTCCCATCACGTACCGATTGACCGGTTCCCTTCTCGGATACGCTGACCCCAAATTCTTATTGTAATGGATGTTCCCCACAAACATCCCCGACTTGCTAGGAGTCAAGGAGTCTACCATCTTTCTGTCTAGTGGTAGCATATTGAACCAGGACAGAGGAAAGTGATGCTCTATCGGAGGGATATGGATCTCCACCCCGTCAAGAGCAAAGTCCCAGCTCTCGGATATATCCAGCTCCCGGGTGTTCTTTAAAGACAAAGCATCCCCAAAAAGGAACGCAGGCTTCAGGTATTCCCCCTCTAATTGCTCCGAGTTTATCATGGCACAGAGGAAGTGAAAGGATTGCTTCTTGATAGCATTCAGCCTCTCCGAAGGCTCTTTTGGGAGCTGGTTCGTCATATACTCGACTATATGATCATACCTATAGCCTATAGCAGATTGGGCGCGCCCTACCAGAAGTTCTCCAGCAGCATTCAATGGCAGATTTACTGAAGGAGGAAAGAAAGAAACAAATCAAAAGATGGCTAAAATGAAACTATTGAGTGCTTTGGCTTACATGAGCTTATGCGGCTCTATTTTAAGACAAGCTTATGCGGCTCTGTTTAAAGACGAGCTTATGCGGTTCTATTTTTAAAGAGCTCATGCGGCTCAGTTCAAACATGAGCTTATGCGGCACTGATTGGCGTAAGCTTATGCGGCTCAGGTTAGCGTGGGCTTATGCGGTTCTATTTAGCGGTGCATTATGCGGCTCAACTCATGCGGCTCGATTCAGCACAGCCTTATGTGGCCCAGTCCAGATGAGTTTATGCGGTTCAGAGGGACTTATGCGGTTCTGTTCGGAGAGTCATTATGTGGTTCAGTTCGTGAAGCGTCTATGCGGCCACTAGACAACTCCCATGCGGCTCGGACATGGGACGTACATGCGGCCCATACAACTCGAACAGATCATTAAAGGCTTGTGCATAAAGCATACAACAGAGCCGTCTTTGTCTCAAAGTACACGATCCGCCCAAACCCTTACCAGCAATGGGGGGTGAACGTCGGGGTGGACTAGGCGCCGGGGCTGACGAAGAAGCCACTCCCTTTCCCTTCGCCGCGGCTGTAGAAGACTTGGGGGCCATGGCTGATTGATGAGCAGAGAAGGAAGACAAAGGCAGAAATCTAGGGCAAGAAGAGTAGACATGAGAAAGTAAAGAATTCTCTCCGTCCTAACACACACACCTATTTATAGGCAGAAGGAGGGGGGATCACGAACCGGTGGACGCTTCGATCCACGTACAGTATAAAAGAACGAATCGACTCTTCGGACATCGAGGCAATCTGGTCATTTAAAAACCAACCCTTAGGATCCTGCCCTAAAAGGCGGCTTCAAATTTGAAAACAAATCAAAGATAATCAATGCAATAAAAGAGTTGCACACGTGGCGGAAAGACGTGGCACGGAGCCTATGCGGCCGGACAGACCATGCGGCTAGGAAGGTCATGCGGCTAAGAAGGCCATGCGGCTAAGAAGTCCATGCGGCCAGAATACCCTATGCGGCTAAGAAGGCCATGCGGCTAAGAAGTCCATGCGGCCAGAACACCCTATGCAGCTAAAAAGTCCATGCGGCTAGAAGAGCTTATATATATCCTTGCTTCTTATTCAAAGTATTTCAATTTTTCAAATTGAAACCTTTGAAGGGGGTCTTGTAGAAGCATGGAAAATGTCAAGAAAAGCTCATGTGGCTCCAAAACAAAGGAGCCTTATGCAGCTTGGGAATCCTTCAGAACTTTATGCGGCTCGTAACTCCCCAACAGCTCCATGCGGCTCGGGCAAAGACACGTGGCCATACGCTGCCCACTTCTGCAGCCGGCCATAAAGCCGCCTCCCAATTAATTGCTCTGACGAACAGCTCTGACCCAATGAATGACAGCTCTGACACAGTAAATAACAGCTCTGACATAAAAGCAGGAATAATGATGGCGTGTTCCTTGGAAAAAGAAGAAAATCTTTTCCGTCAAGTCTCAAGCACCCCTATGCGGCTGCCCACTTCATGCGGCCGCGCCCTTCATGCGGCTGCCCACTTCATGCGGCCGCGCCCTTCATGCGGCTGCCCGCTTCATACGGCTGCCCGCTTCATGCGGCTACATCTTTCATGCGGCTGCCCACTTCATACGGCCGCCTCCTTCACGAAGCTGCTGCCCCCATGCGGCAGTTACCTTCATGCGGCTAGGACTTGGGGGTCACCCGTATGCGGTTCACTTAGACCATACTTATGCGTCTCTGCTAGACGCCCCTCTCATGACGGTTGAGACACGTGGCGATCATAATGACAAGTTGAGACACGTGGCTGTCTTATCCCCTCGGAGTTATGGCTGCTCCTAAATCCTGACAACCAGATTTAGTACAATCACCATTATCACTCAAATCAAATCAGATTGGTTATGATTAAGCAAATGGGACACATGGCGGGAGATTCGAGCTTGTCATAACAGATTACGAGGATTCATTGCAATCAGTATTAATTGCCCATACAGATTTGGTGCAATCAAGAATCAATTGTCCAGATGTAATGCGATCAAGATTAATGGCCCAGATGATTGGCTGTCGACTTTTCAAGGAGGGAATCATTGCAAACCCTAATGATCACACCCCACTCCTATAAATAGCAAGGTGTCATTCCCTTGCAAAAGGATCGAATCTAGAGAAACAAAAAAAAATATAGCAAGGTGCCATTCTCTTACAAAAGAGATCCTCTCCACCCGGCTGGACACACAGAGAGACAAAAAGGCGCACACAGAAGAGTCTTCCCTTCCTGAAAGCATTTCTTCATCAGAGCCAAGGCTACGTCTGATCGTCCAAGGAGTAAAGAAGAGCGGTCGTCGCTTTTCCGAGCCTCTACCGTCACCCCCCAGAATCAAAACTAAACAATTGTACTTAGACTGCTGTACCTAGGTTTTCGTCCCTAGGCTTTCTTTGTACGAGCGAGTTTGTGTTGTGAAGTAAAAGTCCAGTCCTCCCATATAATTGTTCTGTTCTTTTATAATCAATGGCAAATATATAGCAGCTGTGTTATTTTATGTATCTTGTATCTTGGAGTTTTCCTTATTATTGTATAGCTTACTTCGTCGTGTCTATCGACGAAGGCTGGGTGTGTCCGACACGTACACGATTATTCACGAACGGTCATGACATGTTTTTAGTGGTGGCCAATGCAGGTTTGTCAAAAAAGTACTTAGGGTATAGAGTACTATTGGGGAACCTGCTAGACTAAGGAAAACTCATCACAACATTGGATCCGTAGAAAATAGTTATGGTTATAGTTTTACTAAGATTGTTGATTATCTTATAGTTTAGGCCTATCTAACTAGTTTTCTATTTTTCATGGTGGTTCAGACACGCAACACCGAGATTATCGATTCTCGTACACCTGAGGCTTTTGAGATTATTATTTATATATACTTTGCTAGTATAAATTTTTGATTAATAATATTTGATCCTTAGATTTTCTCTTGGCAACTAGATTTTCCTAAAACTTTCTTAGAGTCATTGTTTCCTATTCAAGATTTGTTTCTGTAGCCTCTTTATCCTACTATTTGTTTCTGGTACCTTATAAAACTCCTTGTTTACTAAAGAACGAATAACTTCACTTTCCATCATGATTAGGACTTAGAACTCGTTGAACTTTTATAAACACCCTTGATATTCCTATGGATAAAGTTGAGAGAGTATTCGACCACCTACTATGACGTGATAGTTGCACATTGCATCCTTTTATCTAGATTATGGAGACTGTGATTTTACTGCAGCCAGCTGCGCACTGGCGAGGCATGGACTCTACGTTGAAGTGTTTTCAGATATTTATAGGCTTTCGGGTATTATTGAGACTTTGTCCTAAATTGTTCATATTTTGATCTCTTGAGTTTTTCCAACAATATCGGATAGAGTTGGTATAATATTTTAGTAGTCTATTATTATCGGGACCGTGGAACCGAAGGTTCACTGCAGCCAGATGCATACTGGGGAGGCAGAAACTGTAGGGAAAGTGACTCCAGATATGTATGATTGTCGGATTCTATTCAGACTATTATCCTTTGATCATGTTTCCATGACTATCACTTTGTACTACTTTAAATCGTGCCAATTTCAAATTTTTGTATCTGATTATTCTTGATCGTGCCTAATCATGACATCTGAAATTTCGAGGACAAAATTTTTCAAAGGGGTTTAGATTTATAACCCCGCTTTCCCGATATGATGCATTTTTGGTTTATTCCGGATATTTGGTTTTGAAAGAATTGTTATTACCTTCAATTTATTTTAATAAACTTTCTTATTAATTTTATGATTTTTATTTTTAAGAAATATTTGTTATTATTATTGAGGAGAAGACTCTAACATTTATTGGAGTGTTCTCCAAGTTTCCTAACTACTTTCCAACTTTTCAACAACTTTGTAACAAACTTTCCCTCTCACTCTAATAAACCATAACAAACTACCTAACAGACTTTAGGTATTTTGTGTAAATAATAATGAATGGGAGGGACTATTTATAATTGACCAACCATTTTTCTTTCCTTATAAAATCCTTTATAGATAGAGAAATTTCCATTCTCTCCATAGCATTCTCGAAATCATCTTTTCTCTTCATACTCTTTTCCTATATTTTCAAAATCCAACCAAACCCTAAGTTCTGATTCCGGCCATGGCATCTGTCATCGCCGCCGCTGCAGGCGATTAAACTACCTCGACATCAGTGCTCGACCGCGCTAGCCTCTTCTTGGCAACTGGTGAGGGCGACGACGAGGAGTCTTCTTGGCGACTGGTGAGGGCGACGACGAGGAGTCTTCTTTCGACGATTTGGCCCCGATTTCCATGGTGAAGCGACGCGCGTGGATTCTTCCTTCTCTAGCGAAAGAATCTATCAGGGAGCTTGGTAAGTTTTCACTCGAATCACTTTTCGATTTTTCCTTCCTTCCATTATTTCTGAATCGCAAGAATCTACTCATAGTCTATTTGAATTCATACAGATTGGATGATTACGGGCACCGTAGTGTGTTTTTCCGATCTGCCCTTCTTTTTCGGCACTCGATCGACTTTGCCACCAGCCGTGACTCCTTAGATCCGGGAAATCAGGTCTCTGTTCGTTGCCAAGGAATCGACTCCATTCGAACGAAAATCTCTATTGAGTGAGATTGAATTCCTGTTGAATTCATGAAGCTCGTGTTCATAAATTCTGAGTAAAATCCTTCAGGTAACCTTCGTCCTCTGATATCTGCTTTGTAACTTCGCTTTGAATTGAATTTGGCGTTGGTGTCCAGTAGCATGTCCGGCAAGGTTGTGTCCGGGTGCCTGTTTGTTGTGTTCACTATTTAACGGTATTCGTGTGTGCGTGACCAAGTAAGATCGTGTCTCCCCTTTGTGTCTGTGTCTGCGGGAGCGACTTAGTTGGAACGGAGTTAGCAGAGCGAATTTTCCTTATTTCTCTTTAATTGTCAAACCATTGATTGTATAAGTTTTACAGTTTCCCATTTTGATCCTTGGTTTGTCTAATTCTTCCTTTCATTTGATTTTTGATTCATCTTGAGTTTTATAAGGGGTGGGATGATAGCTTGAGCAGAGCGATACTTGGGTATTCTGGGTTTTGAATGTTGGGTTGCAATAGCGACAATGTGTTAGGAGTTTATTTAAACTGTAGGATTTTTCTATATTGGAGATCTATATCCAGTTTCTGTATAATATGTTTTGTCAAAACTTTGTAGATGTTGATGTGTACGTATTCTTACCGGTACCTTATTTTGATGGAGTTTAGTGTAGAAAACGGGTTGGGGTATGACCAGGTTTCTGCTGTGTGTGTGTTTTGTTAGGTTGGAAGCAGTTGGTTGGGAACAATACAGGTTGAACATAAGGCTTGGGTAAAGTTCATATAGAAGAAATTAACTTGTTGGTATTTATGGGTTGAGCTAGAACAACTGAAATTAGCATATGATTTATGATGAGGGGTTGGGTTTGGACTAAGTGCAGGTCTGTGGACTAATGAGCTAGATTAATGTCTTGGGTTTGCCATTATTATCAAATGATATGGGTTAGTATAGCTAAGTACTGATTTCAAACTTGTAATATATTATGACTAATTACTAATTTCCATTTCCAAAAGTTTGGCAAGTACTGTTCTAATATGCATATGTATATTTTTGTGTTCTTATTCTTACTAAATATGTTTGACCAAAGATTGTATTTCCTAAACTCTCATTAACCTACTAAGTTATGATTTAGTTATTAAATTCTCTTGTATAAAAAAAATACAAGGTTAGCGGCCATATTATATCTCTATGATTTTATACAAATATTTTGTGTATATTACTTAATGCATTTATATTATATAGCTAGTTGGATTTTGTGAATAGCTAATATATCATAGGTAGTCTATGGTTAGAGAATAGATAGCTAGTTAAATTATCATTGATTAGACCTAACCAACTTATATCATAGGCAAGTACACCGACTCGAACTCTTTACTCTGTATTTCTGTCTTGCTTCATATTTTCTCATATATAGGACACATTGGACACACGATTGTTTATTGTTTATTATTCATTGTTTATCGTTCATTGTTCATTGTTCAGTGTTTTTACTTGTACCTTGGGGAGGGAAAATACTACAGATATATGACCAAACCTAAACGATAGCTAGGCATTACTTATTAGCTTAGATCTCACATCGTGCACATGGGATTCTAAGCCGTACCATCGTTGTTCATTCAGTTCACCCAACCGGTCACATACTTTGATAGTTATTTCAAATGCATGTTACACTGATAGTCGAGTTCATTGTTCTGGATTTGGTATAATAGTTTTATCGTTACAGTTTTATATTCTTGTTCTTGTTCTATAGTTCACGTTGTAGCTCCTTATTCATTTATTTCAGTTTACTTTGTTTAGTGCTTCTTGTTGGGATTGTACTTTGCTCTCTTCTTGATAGGATACATTGCAGATATACTTGAGGATGTTACACCACTCATATGGACTAGAGCTTGAGGCCATAGTGAGCAGGATTTAGGACATAGGATTTACAGAGATCTAGGCTAGATTATTTCCTAGTTTTGTTTTAGAGATTTCACCATGTATTTTGTATTGAGATTCCAATATTTTATATCATTCCTATTACCGAATTTGTCTCCGGATGATATTGTATTGACTTGGTAGATTGTGATGATCTGGGAACGTGTATAGCAGCTATGTTGTTTTATGTATCTTATATCTTAGAGTTTTCCTTAGTATAGTATAGCTTACTTCGTCGTGTCCATCGACGAAGGCTGGGCGTGTCCAACAAGTACCCGATTATTTGCGAGCGGTCGTGACATGTTTTTAATGGTGGCCAATGCAGGTCCGTCATAAAAGTACTTAGGGTATAGAGTACTATTGGGGAACCTGCTAGACTAAGGAAAACTCATCACAACATTGGATCCGTGGAAAATGGTTATGGTTATAGTTTTACTAAGATCGTTGATTATCTTATAGTTTAGGCCTATCTAACCGGTTTTCTATTTTTCAAGGTGGTTCAGACACGCAACACCAAGATTATCGATTCTCGTACACTTGAAGCTTCTGAGATTATTTTTAATATATACTTTGCTAGTATAAATTTTTGATTAATAATATTTGATCCTTAGATTTTCTCTTGGCAACTAGATTTTCCTAAAACTTTCTTAGAGTCATTGTTTCCTATTCAAGATTTGTTTCTGTAGCCTCCTTATCCTACTATTTGTTTCTGGTACCTTATAAAACTCCTTGTTTACTAAAGAACGAATAACTTCACTTTCCATCATGATTAGGACTTAGAACTCGTTGAACTTTTATAAACACCCTTGATATTCCTATGGATAAAGTTGAGAGAGTATTCGACCACCTACTATGATGTGATAGTTGCACACTGCAGCCTTTTATCTAGATTATGGAGACTGCGATTTTACTGCAGCCAGCTGCACACTGGCGAGGCATGGACTCTACGTTGAAGTGTTTTCAGATATTTATAGGCTTTCGGGTATTATTGAGACTTTGTCCTAAATTGTTCATATTTTGATCTCTTGAGTTGTTCCAACAATATCGGATAGAGTTGATATAATATTTCGGTAGTCTATTATTATCGGGACCGTGGAACCGAAGGTTCACTGCAGCCAGATGCATACTGGGTGGGGCAGGAACTGTAGGGAAAGTGACTCCAGATATGTGTGATTGTCGGATTCTATTGAGACTATTATCCTTTGATCATGTTTCCATGACTATCACTTTGTACTACTTTAAATCGTGCCAATTTTAAAATTTTGTATCTGATTATTCTTGATTGTGCCTAATCATGACATCTGAAATTTCGAGGATAAAATTTTTCTAAGGGGTTTAGATTTATAACCCCGCTTTCCTGATATAATGCATTTTTGGTTTATTCCTGATATTTGGTTTTGAAAGAATTGTTATTACCTTCAATTTATTTTAATAAACTTTCTTATTGATTTTATGATTTTATTTTTAAGAAATATTTGTTATTATTATTGAGGAGAAGACTCTAACATTTATTGGAGTGTTCTCCAAGTTTCCTAACTACTTTTCAACTTTTCAACAACTTTGTAACAAACTTTCCCTCTCACTCTAATAAACCATAACAAACTACCTAACAGATTTTAGGTATTTTGTGTAAATAATAATGAATGGGAGGGGCTATTTGTAATTGACCAACCATTTTTCTTTCCTTATAAAATCCTTTATGGAAAGAGAAATTTTCATTCTCTCCACAGCATTCTCGAAATCATCTTTTCTCTTCATACTCTTTTCCTCTATTTTCGAAATCCAGCCAGACCCTAAGTTCTGATCCCGGCCATGGCATCTGCCACCGCCGCCGCAGGCAATTAAACCACCTCGACATCAGTGCTCGGCCGCGCGAGCCTCTTCTTGGCAACTGGTGAGAGCGACGACGAGGAGTCTTCTTGGCGACTATGAGGGCGACGAGGAGGAGTCTTCTTTTGACGACTTGGCCCCGATTTCCACGGTGAAGCGACGCGCGTGGATTCATCCTTCTCTGGCGAGAGAAACTATCAGGGAGCTTGGTAAGTTTTCACTCGAATCACTTTTCGATTGTTCCTTCCTTCTACTATTTCCGAATCGCAATAAGTTTTCACTCGAATCACTTTTCGATTGTTCCTTCCTTCTACTATTTCCGAATCGCAAGAATCTACTCATAGTCTGCTTGAATTCATACAGATCGGATGATTGCGGGTACCGTAGTGTGATTTTTCGATCTGCCCTTTTTTTCGGCACTCGATCGACTTTGCCACCAGCCTTGACTCCTTAGATCTGGGAAATCAGATCTCTGTTCGTTGCCAAGAAATCGACTCCATTCGAACGAAAATCTCTATTGAGTGAGATTGAATTCCCGTTGAACTCGTGAAGCTCGTGTTCATAAATTCTGAGTAAAATTCTTCAGGTAACCTTCGTCCTCTGATATCTGCTTTGTAAATTCGCTTTGAATTAAATTTGGCATTGGTGTCCCGTAGCGTGTCCGACAAGGTTGTGTCCGGGTGCCTGTTCGTTGTGTTCACTGTTTAACGGTGTTCGTGTGTGCGTGACCAAGTAAGATCGTGTCTCCCCTTTGTGTCTGTGTCTACGGGAGCGACTCAGTTGGAACGGAGTTAGCAGAGCGAGTTTTCCTTATTTCTTTTTAATTGTCAAACCATTGATTGTATAAGTTTTACAGTTTGCCATTTTGATCCATGGTTTGCATAATTCTTCCTTTCATATGATTTTTGATTCATTTTGAGTTTTATAAGTGGTAGGATGATAGCTTGAGCAGAGCGATACTTAGGTATTCTGGCTTTTGAATGTTGGGTTGCAATAGTGACAATGTGTTAGGAGTTTATTTAAACTGTATGATTTTTCTATATTGGAGATCTATATCCAGTTTCTGTATAATTTGTTTTGTCAAAACATTGTAGATGTTGATGTGTACATATTCTTGCCTGTACCTTGTTTTGATGGAGTTTAGTGTAGGAAACGGGTTAGGGTATGACCAGGTTTCTACTGTGTGTGTGCTTTGTTAGGTTGGAAGCAGTTGGTTAGAAACAATACAGGTTAAACATAAGGCCTGGGTAAAGTTCATATAGAAGAAATTGACTTGTTGGTGTTTATGCGATGAGCTAGAACAACTGAAATTAGCATTTGCTTTATGATGAGGGGTTGGGTTTAGACTAAGTGCAGGTCTGTGGACTAATGAGCTAGATTAATGTCTTGGGTTTGCCATTATTATCAAATGATACGGGTTAGTATAGCTAAGTACTGATTTCAAACCAGTAATATATTATGACTAATTACTAATTTCCATTTCTAACATTTTGGCAAGTACTATTTTAATCTACATATGTATATATTTGTATTCTTATTCTTATTAAATATGTTTGACCAAAGATTGTATTTCCTAAACTCTTATTAACCTACTAAGTTATGATTTAGTTATTAAATTCTCGTGTATAAATTAAAAAAATACAAGGTTAGCGGCCATATTATATCGCTATGATTTTATACAAATATTTTATGTATATGACTTAATGCATTTATATTCTATAGCTAGTTGGATTTTGTGAATAGCTAATATATCATAGGTAGTCTATGGTTAGAGAATATATAGCTAGTTAAATTATCATTGATTAGACCTAACCAACTTATATATGCCTAGGTGGACAGTAAGATTATCATCTCCCTATTCTTGATCTTTTCGGAGCAAGGCAAGTACACCGACTCGAACTCTTTACCCTATATTTATGTCTTGCTTCATGTTTTCTCATGTGTAGGACACTTTGTACACACAATTATTTATTGTTCATTGTTCAGTGTTTTTACTTGTACCTTTAGGAGAGGAAATACTACAGATATGTGACCAAACCTAAATGATAGCTAGGTATTGCTTAATTGCTTAGATCTCACATCGTGCATGTGGGATTCTAAGCCGTACCATTATTGTTCACACCCAACCGGTTACATACTCTGATAGTTATTTCAAATGCATGTTACACTGATAGTCTAGTTCGTTGTTCTGGATCTGGTATTATAGTTTCATCGTTACAGTTTCATATTCCTGTTCTTGTTCTATAGTTCTGTAAACCCCCGCCCTGACTTTTGAGAATTATTATTATTAATTTTTGGACTCAATATAATGAATTGGGATTTTAGTAGATGTCTTAAACTAGTATATTTTTAGAGGATGTGTTTGTATTTGAATATAGTCCTAAGAGTAAAGGTATATATATTTTTTATATATATATATATATATATATTATATATATATATATATATATTATATATATATATATTATATATATATTAACCACTCTATAGTCAAGGAGGGCCTTTTTGTATAAACCACACAGTTGAAGAGGGCTTGATATAAATATTGCATTCAAACTGAACGGCTAGGAGGTTACTTGAAACCTCTCAGATTCAAATCCATTCGAGATAAGGATTCAATCCCGAGTGCTAAACCCAAAAACCTACATTTGAACTTCTGTTTAAAACGAATCAGAGCAAACCCCCTACATTCGAACATAGCTCTAAGGATTAAATTCAAATTCCAAGTGGGAATTCCCTCCCGAATCAAATCCAGATTGGATCCTTCACAACCTTGTGATAAATCCAAAGGATTTCAAATAAATTCCCCTTATCATCAATCATCCATATATATATATGGAGAGGAGTAGCCGATCCTTCCTCTACAAAAACCCTAAACATCCTCATCTCCTTCCTACCGCTAAAGGCAGTCGAGCAAGGAATCAGAGGAGCATTCGAGTGTTCACATCCAGACCTCAATAGGTACATAACCTTGTTCTTTAATTTGCAGTTCTTGAATATACGCATGTAAGTGTTTGAGGTTATGTCTAAGGGGATCGATGAGTTGCTGCCGAGAGGTGAACTCTAGACTCTATAGATGGGAGGAAGGGAGCCTGGTGTCATACGCAATATAGAGATTTCCCCTGTTTACACAGTCAGTAGGATATTAAAGCATGTAGACAAATACTTACGTGTTCGACTAACAGGTAACTGACCAAAGGATATGTGAATACGTAGAGTTGATAGGCAGGGTGTATAGGAAGTTGCCTACAGGCTTGTCTTGGTGTGCTAAAGGCATTTATGTAACAGCCAATACCCAAGAAGTAGCAGTCATTCGACTAATGTATCGGTCACTCGACTATTGTACCAGTCCTTGGGCAGTCATATCAGGCTTTGGGTAGGTGCAGTAAGGTTGAGGGAACGCCCTTTCTCTGATGAGTTTTCCCTAAATATATGGTATAGTCACAAATGGGTATATATTTGAAGCGCTTTTAAGTTGAGTATGGGAATCAAACCTGGAGAGCACAGGGTGTTTTGCTATCAGAATTGACACAGGGTACAATATCTAACCCTTCGAATCAAACTTGATACATGGTGTCACATTATATTTCAGTATTAGAACAAGAGTAATGTATGCATTTTGGATTTCAAGTTAGAGGTGGGTACCAAGGTTTGGGATTGCCTTGTTTCCTAGCTAAGTATCAGTAGATGTGTAATACGTTCACACTAGTGTAATATTATGCAGGGCTGTACCAATTGTACTATGGGGGACAACCCTTTATTTAGTACTACCTGGGT
Organism: Iris pallida; assembly: GCA_029216955.1. Classification (NCBI taxonomy): domain Eukaryota; kingdom Viridiplantae; phylum Streptophyta; class Magnoliopsida; order Asparagales; family Iridaceae; genus Iris; species Iris pallida. The sequence goes on along the minus strand of JANAVB010029216.1, from coordinate 841,564 downwards.
GTTGAACCACAATACCCGGAGGGTACTATATACCCAAAGATTGATGGAGGGACTACAAGTTCTGTAATGTGGGGTTCCCTTGTAGTTACAACAATAGGTAATGGGATTTAAAGTACCATAGCTGACTTGTGTACCAAAGTATGAGATGGGTGACAGGTTTATGTGTAGGAGTAAAATAGGAGATAGGACTAGATTGGTCATATTCGAGACTAGCCTGTAGCTAGTAGAAGTTAGAAACCAGTGTGTCACACAATAGGCTTAGAGGGTAGGTGCTTGTATCCATATAACAAGTCAGGAAATAGCTATCAACTCATACCTATAGGATCTCTAGTGTACCTCTTCAGTATAACAGATTGACCCTTTGCTCTTCTAGTGGCAAGGAGGACTGGGTGCAGCCAGTTAGTGACAGACCTGCCCATGCTTGCAACTAATTCACTGTAATGAGAACAGATTGGCCAGGGCATACCTGTACATCAAGTTGTACTGGTATGCAAGTTGTGTACACCACTTGTAGATAGTAGCAGAGCATAGGATTGTGATGCCATGACTCTTAGATATAGCCTTTTAGCCTAGTACTCATAATAGTCAGATAACTTACAGACATATCTATAGGGGTTTGATTGACTACATGTGTGTGGTACTACATAACAATGCCCATACCCTTTAGGCTCTATAATGTCCATCCTATGTCATGGCATTCAATCCTCATTTGGAGTATAAGCCATGTTCTGTACAAAGGGAACTTTTAGACCAGATAATGTTCAATGCACCTATACTTGGCCAGTCTCGAGCTCATTTATCAATTGCCTTCTTTATTTTGTTCTACAGTAGGTTTCAATTCATTATGTCCATTGTGGAGACCCCTCCATATGTATAGATATCTGTATCATGGTAGCATTAAGAAGGGTGTATGGTTCAACTCATACCAAGGATCAGTCCCCATTGGACAGCAGTCATTTGACTACTGATGGTATTACTATGCCAAGGTCCGGGAACAAGAATAGGAAGGTAGATGTGACAGCCAGTTATGCTAATAGGTTACCTGTGTGCAAGCTAAGATATGCGACATTAATGTTCAGAGTTTTGAGGAGGCCTGACCTAATGACCACAAGAACATGGCATCACTCAAGTACATGGGTTCAGAAGTGTGCACAGATGAAGTACCAGATATCTGTAGGTATCCTGGAAATAGGTATAATGGTGCCCTGTTTCTAATTTAGTACAACCTGGGATAGCGAACAGGGTCAGAGCTCTGTAATTAGCCTATACCAACTGCTACCTAAACACAAGACTTGTAAGGGTCGAGAAGGTAAATCTACAACTATGTACACAGGTAAAAAAGGAGTGGAGTAATGGGAGTTGCTAAGGACAGCAAAGAGGAACTGGTATGAGTGAGGAACGGATGTATATAGTAGGTTATATAGGACTCTAAAGCAGGATAGATAGGCCATATATCTATATGCATAGAACAGTTATTAAGAGAGTATCACATGAAAGGGACTTGTATATAGATAACATGTAGGCATGACCCTAAGACACCAAGTAGTCTAAGAGTACTTGTCACAAATGGGTTGGGGAGCATGAGGTAAGGTCCCACCTACTCAATAAATACAAATCAACCTAAAAGGCTAATAATCAAATAGTTAGGCAATTTTGTACTCTCAAATTGTATTTTGATCCTATTAATTCATAAAACAGGTTTATTGGGTTTTGACGAAGCATTTGGCCCGTGCCAGCAGCTCAGGACCACAGGCAAGTATACCTTGCCTTTCTTTACAGCTTTATTTACATGCTTACCATCTTTCATTATCCAGTTGGTTCTGATTTGATTGTTGAAATGTGTTTCATCATTATTATAGAGTCCTTGTTCACAGTTAGCCTTGTAGCTTTATTGGACATGCTTTTCACTTAGACTGTATTGAGTTGTATCGTAGGATGACCGCATTATAAATTGAACTGCCATTCCTTATTTTGATTCTTACAACCTGCGAGTCCACACACGGGGCGAGGGTTGATCGTTTGCACCTGTGAGTCCACATTCGGGACGAGGGTGACTTGTCTTGAAACTGACCTGCGAGTCCACATTCGGGGCGAGGGTTAGTGTTTAGTTCAGACCTGCGAGTCCACACTCGGGGCGAGGGTTTGGTATTTCCATTGATCTCTTGTTTACTTGTTCTCTTGCAGTTCATTTATGCGTAGTCGTTCATACATTCATGTCTCGTGATCGTTTATTCTGTACTTGTTTATATCCTAGAGTTCCTTTATGCATGATAAACTGTTAGAAAGGCTTGTATATTATGTATCTTGCTAGTCCACTGAGGACCTGATGATCTCTTCAGGTTTAGCCGAGTATTAAGCCAGGTGCACGCGAGCAGGTTAGAGCCAGCATTGGACCATGGTACCACCGCGGCCGAGGGTATCTTGCTGATTTAGCAGTTTTGTCTCAGTTATTTCATTTTTATGTACTATTTTATTCTGTCTATTGGTAGTAGATTTGTGTCCAGCGGACATGACTTGGATTCGCGATGAGCTTGATACTTCATTATCATTCTATACTCAGTCTCAATTGAGTTGATTGTGTCATATTTTGTGGATGAGATCTAGACTGTCTTGTTAGTTTCTATAGATTCTGTGACTTGTATATGTATTAGACAGCGTTCTACCGCCGACACTGCGACATAGGCTGGGCTTGGACATGCTTCGTATCCGAAAAGCAGGTGCGGGTCGTGACAAGTTCACATTGTAGCTCCTTATTCATGCATTTCAGTTTACTTTGTTTAGTGCTTCTTGTTGGGGTTGTACTTTGCTCTCTTTCTGACAGGATACGTTGCAGGTATACTTGAGGATGTTGTACCACTCTTATGGACTAGAGGTTGAGGCCATAGTGAGCAGGATTTAGGACATAGGATTTGCAGAGAACTAGTCTAGATCATTTTCTAGTTTTGTTTTAGAGATTTCACCTTGTATTTTGTATTGAGATTCTAATATTATATATCATTCCTATTACCGGATTTGTCTCCGGATGATATTGTATTGACTTGGTAGATTGTGGTAATCTGGGAACGTGTATGGCAGCTGTTTTGTTTTATGTATCTTGTATCTTAGAGTTTTTCTTAGTATTGTACAGCTTACTTTGCCGTGTCCATCGACGAAGGCTGGACGTGTCTGATACGTACTCGATTATTCGTGAGCGGGTCGTGACACACTTGATATCACTATTTAAATAAAGAACTTGCTGAAGAGAAAAACAAGTACAAGATTGCTACTGCTGGAATACATGGCCTTACTACTAAATATAATGAGTTGCATGTTGCCTCTAAGAAATTAGAGATTAGATTGGACAAGCAGGTTATTCAACGTCAAACTCAGCCTCACAGTCACAACACTTACAAACACGAGACGGCTCAACACAAGAGAGCACGTCACCACAAGAACACTCATCCACATACTACTCAAAATCATGCCTTTATGTACACCTACTCCCATGCAACACGTAAAACACACATACGTAGTTATAATCATCCTACTGCTACACAGTTATCATCATCCTACACCAACATATAGATATCACTATCATCATGCACCCAACACCAATATGCATGCTACATGTACTTACTGTGGTTTTTGTGGACACATATCACCACAGTGTAGAATTAGAAAACTAGTAGATATTAATCTATATGTATAGGTATCGAAGACTAACTTTTCAGGACCAACAAGAATCTGGGTACCAAAGGTCACATCTACTCATGGTGTAGGTGGACCTTCCTTTTTAAACTAGAAGCAAATGGATTCTCGATAGTGGGTGCTCGCGACATATGACTGGAGATGCTAATCTATTCACAACGCTATCGATGAAAAGGGAAGGATATGTATCCTTCGGCAATAATCTGAAAGGCTATATCATAGGTAACGGTACAATTGGTTATCCTCCTTCTCCCGTCATTAAGGATGTCTGTTTGGTGACCGAGTTAAAGCATAACTTGCTCAGCATTAGTCATCTTGTTGATCATGGATATGATATTAACTTTAGGAAAACTAAATGCTTTATCTATGATAGATCAACTGGAGACATCGGTTTTGAAGGGATAATAGAAGATAACATATATATTTTCTATCTATCTAGAGATACTAACAATGCAGGAAGATGCCTCTATGTCCACAAAGACGAAAGTCTGTTATGGCACCAGCGTCTTGGTCATGCCAACATGGATACCATATCCAGATTATCAACCAAGAAGCTAGTAAGAGGCGTGGCAGACATCACATTCAAGAAGGACACGGTATGTGTCGAATGTGAAAAGAATAAGGCTACCAAATCTTTCTTTAAATCCAAAAACACTATAAGTACTACCTGACCATTGTAATTACTTCATATGGATCTATTTGGTCCAAGTAGAGTAGCCAGTCTTGGCAGTAAATTCTATGCTTTTGTTATCGTTGTTGACTTTTTAAGATTTACTTGGGTTTTCTTTCTTGTAAATAAAAATGATACCATTTCAGTTTTTAAAGTTTTTACTAAAGGTCCAAAACGAAAAAGGCTACATAATTACTCGTATCCAAAGTGATCATGGTGGTGAATTCGAAAATTTCGATTTTGAAAAGTTTTGTGATTTAAATGGTTTAATCATGAGTTTTATTGTCCCAGAACTCCTCAACAAAATGGTGTTGTGGAGCGAAAGAATAGGACTCTAGGCGATATGGCTAGTGTCATGTTGAATCAATTTTCTCTTCTAAAATATTTTTGGACAGAAGCTGTCAGCACAGTGTGCCATGTTTTGAATAGGGTTTTGATTCGACCTATTTCAAAGAAAACACCCTATGAGCTTTGGTTTGGTAGAACTACAAATGTTTCTTACTTTCGAGTGTTTGGTTGTCGCTGCTTTATCCTGAATACCAAAGACAACTTGGGCAAGTTTTGTCACGCCCCAGAACCAGAATACTGGAGAGCGGGGGCAGACATAGCCAGCTACGTATATTGAAATGGAAACCACCTCGATATACGGTCACGGCTGTCTAGATATGTGAGGGTTTATCTACAAGCCATCAGTCTCTTAAGGTCATATATTATCCTATTGTCTCAATCTCAACCAACTAATAATAATCACAAGATATCATATCACCAAATATACAATTGTAAGGCGTCCCAAACATTACATATCCAGATGATCATGAAGCTAATCGTACAAAAATGTAAGGACTAGCTAGAGTTAAGTCATACATGATCAACCTCGAGTTGCCAATCATGATTGCAGCCCGTAGGCAGACAGTAAATAAAGTTGCAAACGAGCTAACACTTGCTCGACGGCTAAACGCCTTAAAAGAATATTGTACAATAGAGTGGGAGGACAAAAGAAAACCCACTCGTTGCCCTGGTTACGCCTAGCGGTCACCATCGGGCTGGAAGACAGGTAGATCCTTTGCTGCTGCTCTGGTATCTGGCCATACAAAACCAGCTGGGTCAGACCCCAGAAAGAGCAAGTGCCACAAAGGAGGCCACAAAATAAGAACAAAAGCCAGCAAATTAGCACAATAATATAATTACATAATAAGAGACAGTAATATAAGAAAAGCATGATAGGTAATTATAAAAGACAATCTTGTACAGAATCGATAAAAGACAGAACATATGGGAGAGCATGACAGGATGATATACGATGAGATAACCATGGGACTATTCAGATAACCAGGTTACAACCCGTAAACCAAACAAGGACCGGGATTGTAACCCTTCGTCTGAACAGAACTTGGTTTCTCCCACCATTTATCGGCAAGGTAAATATAAGAAATCCAGTCATGCAATTATTCATGATATAGAATTAAGATAAAGCACGAGTAAGCATGTCATGTCAGAAATTGTACAGGATCAGGACGAGACAAGGCTGGACTAGACTCCATCCAATCAATCACGGCCAAGCAATAATTACGGCTTGCTACTTTAACTAACTAGGGTTATCACAGGCCTAGTTACTAGCAAGATGCAATGAGAATCCCAAGTCCGGTTACCTGTTTGTTACTACCTGAGTGATCCCAGCAAGAAAAGAAAAAGATAGCAAGATATAGCAGACACACTGTAGTAAGATACATGTGTCCTAAGGTACCACGCTCGACGGCGGGCTGGAAGTGCGCTCATCTCGACGGATAGCAACAAATCCCAAGTATATATATATAAGGCCGGGACCAAAGGGGCAACGGGTAACTGGAAAATTCTCCATGAACTATTTGATCAATCTAGTCATTAATCCTAGCCTTTTTCAGTATGAATCCCTGACCGTGGGAAACCAGGGATTCATGTCCTAGACATGATGCAAGACAAGACAGGTTCATTTGTACAAACACATTCATCCACGGTGTCCAGGCCATTTATTCTAGTCAAGTCGTGTTAGCCGTCGCAACAGCATTAAGTTATCAAGTCAAGTTACAAGTTACTAATCAAGTCAAGTCAAGTCAAGTCAAGAGTGCACCACCACGGGCCACTATCAAGTTATCAAGTCACAAGGATTAAGTGCAAGTTATAAGTTAGGTGTGCACCCACCGGGTCACTAGCAAGGAGATCAGAGAATACCAAGATCATAATTCACAGAAAATCCCGAAAACCGTACTAGTCATAAACAATTACTTAAAAATCGTGTTAGGCCGTGTCGGGTCAAGATAGTCGTGCTGTGTTGAACAAGATCTCAGGAAACCCAATCCATAAAAGAGAAACCAAGCCGAGAAATAAAACCAATATTACAAGAGCCAATGGGATTAAACAAGGGGTTCAGGGTGCAGCGTACGCACAAGGGCACGCACAGTGTACGCACAAAAGCACGCACGCACGCAGGAGAGCTGCGTATGCAAAAAGTCACGCACGCAAGAGAGCTGTGTATGCAAAAAGTCACGCACGCAGGAGAGCTGCATATGCGAAAGTCACGCACGCAGGAGAGCTGCGTACGCGAAAAGTCACGCACGCAAGAGAGCTGCGTACGCGAAAAGTCACGCACGCAAGAGAGTTGCGTACGCGTAAAGACACGCACGCAGGAGAGCTGCGTACGCAAAAAGTCACGCATACAAGAGAGCTGCGTACGCGAAAAGTTACGCAAGCAAGAGAGCTGCATACGCGTAAAGACACGCACGCAGGAGAGCTGCGTACGCGAAAAGTCACGCACGCAAGAGAGCTACGTACGCGAAAAGTCACGCACGCAGGAGAGCTGCGTATACGAAAGTCACGCACGCAGGAGAGCTACGTACACGTAAAGACACGCACGCATGGGAAAGGATCTTCTTCTCCATGGCTGAGAAGAAGCTCCCATGGCTCCAAAACTTCATGGCATCACAACTTGGCCATCCGAACTCCAAATCCGGATTTCCAAAGTTCCAACCAAGGTGGAATGGAATTCTCTTCCACAAGGAAACATCAAAACCCATAAAAATCCAACTTAAATAGATCAAAACCATGCAAATTCGAAAATAGAGAAAACTTAGATCTAGAACTATGGAGACTCCAAATCACAAAATGCCAAGTTCTAATGTTGATCACCATGTCCTAATCTAGCAAATGGACAAATAAAAGCGGGTTCTTATGTGGTGGCAAGGTGCACTTGCCTATGGGTGTGGAGAGTTGTGTGGAGGAAGAAGAAGAAGAAGAAATTTTAATGGAGGTTGTAATGAAGAGAGAGAGTGTTGGTGGAGTTTTTAAAGAGGGTGGGTTGTGGTGTGTTGAGGGTGGAGCATAGGCTAAGGTGTTCCAATACACATTAAACCAAACCAAACCAAACCAAACCAATTAAAATCGAGCCAAGTCAAAACTCAAAATACGAGAAATACCAAAATTCTACAAGTTGAGAAAAATAAAAATACATGCCAAAATCCAGATACGAGTATAAATACGAAATACGGAAAATACGGGAAATGAGGGTGACAACTCTACCCACCTTAAAAGAATTCTGTCCTCGGAATTTAATCAAGGAGCTAGAGATTGTCACGACAAGCTATACTAAGCACCAACAACTATACTAAGCAATTCAATCATACAATGTAAGCAAGGAAGGGAAAACGTAAGGCATAAGGAAGACATTGTATCTTATGAGTCAAACAAGTAGGGATAACATGATCAGATATCATCCTCACACTCCCACGTTTGACTCTCCCAAGGAGCGATGAACTCAAGCAACATGAACTAAACTGATAGTCCTGCGCTTGAGGTCTCTCTCCTTGGTCAAACAGGGACACGGGCCTTTCCTCATACAAAAAGGTTGGTACCAATAACCGTTTTCGAATGATCTAGGAGATGGCTCGGGCCCGGAATATACCGTTGTAATTAGGACACATAAAACATGACACGTGTCCCGCATAACGACGGCAGAAGGCAAGATAATAGGACACAGATACCTCTCTACCGATTCTAGATCTGGGCCTGGGCCAGGGCGAACTGCTGAGGCCTCTGTTGCTGGAAGGCCTGGGCCTGAGACGGCAATGGACCCGGGAACGGGAGCTGCTATGGTTGGTGAACTGGAGCTGGTTCTGGTGCTGGTGCTGGTCCCATAACCGAGGGACTAGTTACTGCCGACGATAATCTGTTTCTGAACGGACAAGATCCTATCCTGTGGCCTGGCAAACCATAAGCCAAGCACAATCCCTGTGCTCTACGGCACTCAGTAACAACATGCCCGGGCTTCCCGCAATGAAAACAACCCGTTGCGAAAGGCCGCTTCTGCTTCTGCTGCTGGGGATAGGTCGGGGCAGAATGCTGTAAGGAGGTAACTGAATCTGTCCTCGTAGCTCCAATGGTCAAGGCCCTAGCTGCTGGGGCCGGTGCTGAGGATTGGTTCATCTGGTCGTGAGACCGCTTTCGATCTCCGGTCCGGTCTGCTATCCTTCAGAAAGTGTGCTCATGCCTCCTCGCTGCTCGCAAGACGGCATCAAAAGTTTTGTGCTCGAACTGCTCTACTGCGAATATGATCTCCAGGTGGAGCCCCTGCTGAAATCGATGGGCTCTGTCTAGCTCGGTTGCCACCAAGGTGGGAGCAAACCGACTCAACCTTGAAAACTCGGTCACATATCCGTCGACCGTCCTGCTCATCTGCCTGAGATTACTAAACCTGGTCTGCAGGTCACACCTAGCCACTGCGTCAAAGTACTTGGTCTGGAACATATCACTGAATACCGCCCATATGACTGGAGTACCCAAACTCGCTGCTTGCATAGCCCACCATCTGCGGGCTAGATCAAGTAACTGCAGGCACACCACTGCCACCTTCTCTGCTTCAGGGGTCCTGGCTGTCTCCAAGATAACTTCAATATCCTGTAGCCAGGCATCTGCAGCAATAGCATCCTCGCTGCCGTCGAAGAAGGGAGGGTTCAGGTGCTTGAAATTGTTGACCGCACTATTCCCTCGAGGACCACTTCCGCTTATAGCTTCTTGTACTGCTTGCTGCAAGGCATCCCCTCGACGATCCTGAGACGCAAGCAACCCACGGATGAGCCTATCAAGATCCCATCCTCTGACCCTGCTGGCTGAACTGGCTGGATTGGGGGCACTGGTTCTCCAGAAGGCATGGCTCGAGAGGCGGCTGCTGAGGATTGATCTTGATCTTCTTGCTGTTGCTGGGCTGCCGGCCGAACTTCTTTTGGCTGATCAACAGGAGCGATGCCGCTGAAGTAATGACATCAGGAATATTAAGGAAGGACCAGGATAGAACAATGATGCAAGCATGTTATCAAGTCAGGGATTCAAGGAGATAAGAAGATACGAGTGGAGATCAAGGGCGAGTACAGATTGAGACATCTATCCGGTAAACCCTCATATTTCTTGATTGACAAGACCTGCATGGGCCACCACTTAAACCATGTCACGCCCCAGAACCAGAATACTGGAGAGCGGGGGCAGACATAGCCAGCTACGTATATTGAAATGGAAACTACCTCGATATACGGTCACGGCTGTCTAGATATATGAGGGTTTATCTACAAGCCATCAGTCTCTTAAGGTCATATATTATCCTATTGTCTCAATCTCAACCAACTAATAATAATCACAAGATATTAGATCACCAAATATACAATTGTAAGGCGTCCCAAACATTATATATCTAGATGATCATGAAGCTAGTCGTACAAAAATGTAAGGACTAGCTAAAGTTAAGTCATACATGATCAACCACGAGTTGCCAATCATGATTACAGCCCATAGGCAGACAGTAAATAAAGTTGCAAACGAGCTAACACTTGCTCGGCGGCTAAACGCCTCAAAAGAATATTGTACAATAGAGTGGGAGGACAAAAGAAAACCCACTCGTTACCCTGGTTATGCCTGGCGGTCACCATCGGGCTGGAAGACAGGTAGATCCTTTGCTGCTGCACCGGTATCTGGCCATACAAAACCAGCTGGGTCAGACCCCAGAAAGAGCAAGTACCACAAAGGAGGCCACAAAATAAGAACAAAAGCTAGCAAATTAGCACAATAATATAATTATATAATAAGAGACAGTAATTTAAGAAAAGCATGATAGGTAATTATAAAAGACAATCTTGTACAGAATCGATAAAAGACAGAACATATGGGAGAGCATGACAGGATGATATACGATAAGATAACCATGGGACTATTCAGATAACCAGGTTACAACCCGTAAACCAAACAAGGATCGGGGTTGTAACCCTTCGTCTAAACAGAACTTGGTTTCTTCCACCATTTATCGGCAAGGTAAATATAAGAAATCCAGTCATGCAATTATTCATGATATAGAATTAAGATAAAGCACGAGTAAGCATGTCATGTTAGAAATTATACAGGATCAGGACGAGACAAGGCTGGACTATACTCCATCCAATCAATCACGGCCAAGCAATAATTACGGCTTGCTACTTTAACTAACTAGGGTTATCACATGCCTAGTTACTAGCAAGATGCAATGAGAATTCCAAGTCCGGTTACCTGTTTGTTACTACCTGAGTGATCCCAGCAAGAAAAGAAAAAGATAGCAAGATATAGCAGACACACTGTAGTAAGATACATGTATCCTAAGGTACCACGCTCGACGGCAGGCTGGAAGTGCGCTCATCTCGACGGATAGCAACAAATCCCAAGTATATATATATATATAAGGCCGGGACCAAAGGGGCAACGGGTAACTGGGAAATTCTCCATGAACTATTTGATCAATCTAGTCATTAATCCTAGCCATTTTCAGTATGAATCCCTGACCGTGGAAAACCAGGGATTCATGTCCTAGACATGATGCAAGACAAGACAGGTTCATTTGTACAAACACATTCACCCACGGTGTCCAGGCCATTTATTCTAGTCAAGTCGTGTTAGCCGTCGCAACAGCATTAAGTTATCAAGTCAAGTTATAAGTTACTAGTCAAGTCAAGTCAAGTCATGTCAAGAGTGTGCCGCCACGGGCCACTATCAAGTTATCAAGTCACAAGGATTAAGTGCAAGTTATAAGGTAGGTGTGCACCCACCGGGTCACTAGCAAGGAGATCAGAGAATACCAGGATCATAATTCACAGAAAATCCCAAAAACCGTACTAGTCATAAACAATTACTTAAAAATTGTGTTAGGCCGTGTCGGGTCAAGATAGTCGTGCTGTGTTGAACAAGATCTCAGGAAACCCAATCCATAAAAGAGAAACCAAGCCGAGAAATAAAACCAATATTACAAGAGCCAATGGGATTAAGCAAGGGGTTCAGGGTGCAGCGTACGCACAAGGGCACGCACAGTGTATGCACAAAAGCACGCACGCAAGCAGGAGAGCTGCGTACGCGAAAAGTCACGCACGCAAGAGAGCTGCGTATGCGAAAAGTCACGTACGCAGGAGAGCTGCATATACGAAAGTCACGCACGCAGGAGAGCTGCGTATGCGAAAAGTCACGCACGTAAGAGAGTTGCGTACGCGAAAAGTCACGCACGTAAGAGAGCTGCGTACGCGTAAAGACACGCACGTAGGAGAGCTGCGTACGTAAAAAGTCACGCACGTAAGAGAGCTGCGTACGCGAAAAGTCACGCACGCAAGAGAGCTGCGTACGCGTAAAGACACGCACGCAGGAGAGCTGCGTACGCGAAAAGTCACGCACGCAAGAGAGCTGTGTACGCGAAAAGTCACGCACGCAGGAGAGCTGCGTATGCGAAAGTCACGAACGCAGGAGAGCTACGTACGCATAAAGACACGCACGCAGGGGAAAGGATCTTCTTCTCCATGGCTGAGAAGAAGCTCCCATGGCTCCAAAACTTTAAGGCATCACAACTTGGCCATCCGAACTCCAAATCCGGATTTCCAAAGTTCCAACCAGGGTGGAATGGAATTCTCTTCCACAAGGAAACATCAAAACCCATGAAAATCCAACTTAAATAGATCAAAACCATACAAATCCAAAAATAGAGAAAACTTAGATCTAGAACTATGGAGACTCCAAATCACAAAATGCCAAGTTCTAATATTGATCACCATGTCCTAATCTAGCAAATGGACAAATAAAAGAGGGTTCTCATGTGGTGGCAAGGTGCACTTGCCTATGGGTGTGGAGAGTTGTATGGAGGAAGAAGAAGAAGAAGAAATTTTAATGGAGGTTGTAATGAAGAGAGAGAGTGTTGGTGGAGTTTTTAAAGAGGGTGGGTTGTGGTGTGTTGAGGGTGGAGCATAGGCTAAGGTGTTCCAATACACATTAAACCAAACCAAACCAAACCAAACCAATTAAAATCGAGCCAAGTCAAAACCCAAAATACGAGAAATACCGAAAATACACAAGTTGAGAAAAATAAAAATACATGCCAAAATCCAGATACGAGTATAAATACGAAATACGGGAAATACGGGAAATACGGGAAATGAGGGTGACAAGTTTGATGCCAAAGTTGACGTAGGTATTATTTTTAGCTATGTTGCCAAGTCTAAGGGATATAGAGTGTTCAACAAATGCTCCATGATTGTTGAAGATTCTACTAACGTAACTTTTGATGTAGGTATTCTTCTTAGGTTTGGGAACTTGTTCCTAGACCTGCCGATCATTCAATCATTGGTACTAAATAGATTTTTCGCAACAAAGTTAATGAGGACGGTTCGGTCACTCACAACAAGGCTCGTCTCGTAGCTCAAGGATACAACCAAGAGGTGGGTATCGACTACGATGAGACGTATGCCCCTGTTGCACGACTTGAATCTATTCGGATGCTTTGTGCCTTTGTAAATTTCTAAAACTTTAAACTTTTTCAAATGGATGTGAAAAGTACTTTTTTAAATGGTTTTATTAAAGAAGAGGTTTTTATCAAGCAAACCCCTGGTTTTAAAAATCATAAATTTTTCGACCCTGTTTTTCAACTTAAGAAAGCTCTTTGTGGCCTCAAACAAGCTCCTCTAGCTTGGTATGAACGCCTTAGTACTTTCTTACTTGATAAAGGTTTTTCAAAAGTAAAAATTGATACTACACTCTTCATAAAATTCCTTGATGACACTATTTTGTTAGTACAAATTTATATAGATGATATCATATTTGGGTCTACTAATGAGGGTCTATACAAAGATTTTGCCAAGTATATGCAGAACGATTTTGAGATGAGCATGATGGGGGAACTCAACTACTTCCTTGGACTGTAAATCAAATAATACTCGCAAGGCATCTTCATCAGCTAGTCGAAGTATACAAAGGACATATTGAAAGAGTTCGAGCTTGACAACATCAAACCTATCAGCACTCCTATGGCTACTACAACAAAGCTGGAACCTGATGAAAGCGGCAAACCACTCGATCAACGTAAGTATCGAGGTATGATTGGTAGTCTATTGTATTTAACTTCCAGTCGTTCAGATATTATGTTTAGCATTTTCTTATGTGCTAGATATCAAACAAATCCTAAAGAATCATACATGACCACTGTTAAGCGTATCTTTAGATATCTTAAAGGAACGATTACGGTAGGCTTGTGGTATCCCAAAACCACTTCCTTTGACTTAATCAGATATTTTAATGCTAATTTTGTGGGATGCAAAGTCGACTGTAAGAGTAACAGCAGTACGTGCCATTTGTTAGGAAAGGCTTTAGTCTCATGGTTTAGCAAGAAGTAGAATTCTGTCGCACTATCCACAACAGAAGCTGAGTATATTACAGCTGGTCGTTGTTGTGCACAGATTCTGGGGATGAAGCAAACTCTTGAAGACTATAACTTATCATTCAAGCACATACTTATTTTCTGTAATAACGCTAGTACAATTAATTTGACCAAGAACCCAGTATGTCACTCACGCATAAAGCATATAGAGATTAGACATCATTTCTTACGTGATCATCAACAGCACGTCACTATTAACTTAGAGTTTATTGACACCGAACATCAACTAGCAGACTTCTTTACTAAATTACTAGCCGAAGAGCACTTTAATTTCCTTTGTCAAGAGTTAGGAATCTTGGATGAAACTGTCATACAATAATATATACCTGTATAAATAATGGTTATGACAATCATCATTTATAATATGGCTACAAGCCGAAAGGGCCCTTCTGACAACAAGACGTAAAAGCCTAAGCGACACGGTGCACTAGTCTTTGGACTATCGCTAGCTGGGATCCGACCCCTACAGCTACCCCAAGGCAGTTTCAATGTAATGATCGTTGTCTTAATAGTCATTTATTATATGGCTATATTGTTTTTATGATTTATATCACTCAAATTTTCAAATTCTAGACTTTTTCCTATTCAAACATTACATTTTCTGTGTTCTGGAATAGACATGCAGAGTTCGGGCAAACTCTACCCTACACAAAGTTCGGGCTGAACTCTCTGCCTGCTCACAGAACCTCCAACTGCTCTCAGCCATTCAATTTTTTGATCCGACGGCCAGGATTTCACCCGAACTACTGGCCCGAACTAGCTTAAAACCGAGAAACCCTTCTCTCTCTTCACTTTCATCTTCTTCTACCTCCCACCAAACTATTTTCTCTTAAATCCTAACCCTAGAAAACCTATATTTTAGGGCTATTTTCTTCCAAACTCAAGATCTAAGGATTTTTGAAGGATCTCTTCCATCTTCAACTATTTGTGTGAGGTACAAATCCTTTTTTTTTAAATTCTCTCATTTCATTATCAATGGCACCAAAACTTTTTGGTAGAGGAAAGAGGAGAAGAAGTGAAGGAGCATCATCTTCTAACCCTCCTCCTCCTCTTCCTATTCCTATCCATCCATTATTCAATCTACCACCTCCAACAAACCCTAACACCTACAATGAGCAACTTTTTGTCTCATTAGATGCTTCTAATGAGTGGTTTTTTGACTTTCGCTCACGTAGCATGTTTTCGGGACATCCGATCAACTTTACAATATTTTGATTCACTATTTCATGACTTAGATCTAGATGAACTTATTTCAACTTTATTTATTGTCGATTTCAATACCATACAAATGTTCTACTGCAATTTGACTCATGACAACACGCAGATTTATTCCCGTGTCGTCGGTATTGATATATCGTTTGATGACTTTGAGCTTGCCAACTATCTAGAAATCTCGGAACCTAACTCTTTGGAGAAACTCGTCGATGCCCAACGGTTTTAATTTTTCGATGGATCTTCTCTTGAAAGCTTCAAGTATAACTTGTGTACCCCCAACACACGTCCTCGCAAGCTTAAAGCAAAATTCCTCAACCCCTACTTCTATGAACTCCGTCAGATTATATTTTCTTTGATCTTGCACAAAGCGGGATCGACCGATAAAGTTTTATATCTTGAGATATTTGCTCTCTATCATTTGCACTTCCATGTTCCATTCAACTTCCCTCGCACGATAATGGACTGGATGATTCGTACGAGAACCAAGCCATGATCATTGGTCTATGCCATGTATCTGCCGATGATCTTTCATGCTTTTCACATGCCCCTCAATGAGTGTCAATTTCTTCCTGCTCTTGCCTATCTGTCCAAGGTACGAAGCACTCTTACAGCTATTTCCCCTCCTGCTGAGTCTGAGACTTCTGACTTTGATGCTCTGGAGCCTAAGCCTCTTGCTACTCTTAACTCCATCCAAGCGATGTTGTATGATCGCTTCTGTTTGGAAATAATTGCTGGACTCAGTTGGATTACCGTACCACCCTTCAGATGAGTGCTATCAGCAACTCACTACACGACCTCCAGTACACCCTGGCTACCCATCCTACTATGTCGTTCCCTATCGTACAGGACCCTTCTCGCGAAGGTTACCGTATTAATGAAACATAGGTCAGGCAGTATATGGACCCGGTCGTGGCCTTTGTTGACCCTCGTCGCTCTGCCAGCGACCCTTCTGACTCTGTTGGTCCATCCCGTGCTCTATGATGTTTGTGGTTTAGTACCTGCTGATGCTGCTGATGTTAGGTTCATTATGCTTTATGTAATAGTTTTTAAAATTTTGAGATATAGTATTTCTATTTTCATGTATTGTATTTCCTTCAGACTTACGCACTTTGGCTTTTATGATATATAAAAATTGCTAGTAGTTTCTCTCTATGATTGCCACGTTGTGTGATTGTATGTATTCACTTTGTCTATTTTTTTATGGGGGAGCCACTTTATCACTTTGCTAAATGACAAAGGGGGATAATACTTGTGATATTTGCTTGTGCTTCAGAAACACTTGACAATACTTGTAATATTTGTATGGACATGTGTTTTGAGCTTCAATATATATTGTTGTGCTTGCTTGGATTAGAACTTGTCTCAGGACATATCCATTTAAGGGGGAGCCGACATGTTCATCTACGGGGGAGCTATTATCATTATTCCATGTGTCCAGGTATGAATGTTGCGTCATAAAAATATCATATTTTTATCAATTATCAAAATAGGAGAGATTGTTGACCCAAACTGGATCACAGTCAACCTAATCTTGATAATTAACAAGACAATATCTGTTATGATCCAACTTGACACATCAAGCTCCATCAAGCTCCAAAACTGATAATCACCACACATCAGCTCAAGACGAACATCATCGAAAATTGCTATAACATGATGTTGTTTACTTGTTCTTCTGTATTTTTCTTTTTATTGAGTCTAGGCTATTGTAAATTGAGTCACACTGAGTATCTCAACCCTAGAATTTACACCCAAAGCTCCACAAACAAAAGTCCAAAAACCTGCCAAACCCAAAATAGCCCATTGAACATTCTGTCCCCAAGGAGACAGAGTTCGGGCCGAACTCTGCCCCACACAGAGTTGAGGCCGAACTCTGTCCCCTTAATTTCAGGACCTAATTTTTAGGGTTTGCTGGTTTCTAGTTCTCCAACTGCTAAATTTTTGAATATTTGCGACAGAGTTATGACCAAACTCTGCCTCTCTGGGCTAGTATATATAGGCCTTGATTTCTTTCATTTTCAATCATCCAATCTTCTCATCTTCTCTTTTTCTATAGCCTATACATTCAAGATCTTATTCTTTTTATCTAACAAGCCACAAAACTTTCCAATCCTCCAAGGAGCTCAGTGCGAGTCAGCTAGAAGTTTGTGTGCAAGAGTTCCAAAAGAAGTCACTTGGACAATTCAAAGTCTCGCCATCTGCGAATCTGTAAGAAGTTGGCGTGCTCTTCTGAGTAAAGACATGTGGTTGTACGCTATTTCACAAGTAGTAGATTTCAATCCTGAGCTAGAGTTCTCATGCCTGAATAAGTCCTCCTTGAAAGATACTAGGTTAAAAACTGCTGTGTTTGTGTATGCTTCGCTGATCTCTATTTATATTCCGCACTTATAGTCTGATTATTATTTATGTTGGATGAACTTGAATAGAGTTTATTTTAATTGTATATTATCGACACATACTCTATTCACCCCACTCTAGAGTTGCCTACACGTACTTCACTAATTATATCTATTCAGAGGTAATATGGACATGACAGAATATAGTTTTTAAAATATTATCATTTTTGGGACGACATTATCAGAGGTAATATGGACGTGACAAGTCGTTAACGTAGATATCAGAATTCAGAGGTAATGTAGATGTGAACTCATATATCTGTTGTTTATTCTTGGGCCAACTGGACTCAAGAACATGATATCTTTTAAAAATAGTTGTGTTTCAAAAGATGATTCTTGCAATGATATGGTAGATGTTTTGGATCACTGAAGATGTATCATAAGATTTAGATAAACTCCGCTGGGGATTTTTGAATATTTGGGGCATATATACAAAGTACACACTTTCAAACATGGTATTTCTTCAAGAATTTGTCATTGATAGGCATCATAGCAATTCAGCCGTCCATTTCGGACAGTTGTTAGGCTCTATTTGAGAAAACATTGCTTACAATGTAGGGACCTTCCCACTTTGGCTCGAACTTGCCCTTGTTCATGTGTGTCATAGTCATAGAACGTTTGACAGTAAAGACCAGCTTGCCTTTTTGAAATGCTCGTACTTTGACTTTACGGTTGAAGGCTTTTGAGATCCGGGCTTGATATAGCTCGATGTGTTGTTGAGCTAGTAGCCGCTTCTCGTCAAGTGCTTCAAGCTCCTGAAGTCGAAGATGATTACTATTTTCTGTTGTGAGTTCATTAGCAATAGCTATTCTCAGTGATAGGATTTGTATTTCTATTTGTATGATGGCTTCACATCTATATACCAAAGAGAAAGGTGTACAACCGATTAGAGTACGTACAGTAGTATACGTACGGTAGTACAGTAAGCCCATAGACATTCTCCAAGTTTTTCGCTCCAATTTCGTTTATTGGTAGAAACAAACTTTTTAAGAAGCTTAATAATTGTTTTGTTGAATGCTTCAGCTTAACCATTAGATACATGATTAGGCTGTAGAAGCGACATTGTTGATCCGATTATCATCACAGAATCGAGTGAATTTCTGTCTAACAAATTGAGGTCCGCTGTCATAGATGATTCACCGAGTAATGCCAAATCTGTAGATCACATGATGTTTGATAAAGTTGATGATACTGCTCGTCTTGACTTCAGCTAAGGGTATAGCTTTGGCCCATTTTGAGAAGTAATTGGTTATAGCTAGGATAAACCGATGTCCCCGAGATGAGGGCAGGTTGATAGGACCAATGGCATCCATACCCCAAGCTTCTAAAGGCCAGGATGTTGCGATCGGATGCAAAAAATTTGATGGTTAATAAATAAAATTCGCATGGATTTGACATGCCCGGCATCTCTTTGAATATTCAATGGCATCAGACACCATGGTAGGCTAATAATATCCCATGTGTCGGATCTGATCCTACAACTTAGGACAAGGTTGATGCACCCCACGGGCACTATCATGTGCCTTACGTAGAATCTGTTTTGCTTTATCTCCCATAAGACACCGTAGGAGCATACTGTCAAATGATTGTCGGTATGTTGTTTTTGAAGAATAATTATAATAAAATCGGAGTGACCGCCGACAGATTGTCGTTGCTTCTTTAGGATCTTCAAATAAGATGTCATGTACCGTAAAGTCGATGAAAGGAGCTCTCCAGTCTTCGCTAGTAGTGCAAATCTCGACTGAATTACTGGATTCAAGATACAAATTATTTTTGATACAGAATAATTCCCTGTTGGTGATAACGATCAGCTGTTGTATTTTTATAGGAATTGCTAATAATGATGCTAGATTAGCAAGTACATCAGCCTCTATACTGCATACCCGACGTACATCTTCAATAAAGAAACCTTTGAATGATGCAGCCAGTTTGATTGCTACTTTTTGATATAGGATAAGATTTTGATGCTGAACTTCATATGTACCTCTAACCTAATTGACAATCAGTTTAGAGTCTCCGTAAACTTCAAGATACTCGATATCCAATTATTTAGCTAATTGGAGACAGATGAGTAGAGCATTGTATTCAACAATATTGTTAGAGCATGGCTCGTCTAGATATTAAGCTCTTTGGATAGTTAGACCTTCTGGTGATACGAGGATGATTCCAACTCTAGCAACAATAATACTATTAGGTCCAATTCTAGATGCACCATGAAAGAATAGACATCAAGCAAGTATTCCTTCTGAAGTCATGTTAGATTCCAGAGTTTTATCACAAATTTCATCATAGAGTTTAGAAGTCTTAGGGATTGGATGATCAGCCAAGAAGTCAGCTAGGGCTTGACCCTTAACATACTTTGAGGGACATAGACCATATCATATTGTGCTAGCAATATAGCCCATATAGCTAGTCTGGAATTGAGTGTACTAGGCTTTTTCATCAAAACTCATAGAGGATTCACTCTGGAGATGATATGAATGGTCTAGCCCATGATATAATGTCGTGTTTTCTAAACAACGAACATCAGGGCTAAACATTCTTTTCTATCGGGCTATATCGTTGTTCAGCACCAATCATTGTACGAATAAGATAATAAATGGCTTGCTCTTGACATTCCTTGTTCTTTTGTGTTAAGAGGGCACCCAGGGAGTGATCCATTGCTCGAACATACATTAGGAAGGATATTCTTGTGATTGGAGGAACCAAAGAATGGAGGGTTTATCAAGTACCTCTTTATGTCTTCAAATGCTTGCTGACATTCTCCAAACAAAAGACACACCTTTCTTCATTAGTTGAGTGAACGATCTGCAGCATCTAGAGAGATTTGAGATGAATCTCTTGATGTATGCAAGTCGACCCTGGAATCCTCGTAGCTCTTTTAGGTTACGTGGAGGGCGCATCTATTGAATAGATTTAATTTTCTCGAGGACAACGTGTATACCCTTAGAGGTGATAACAAATCTGAAGAATTTACCACTAGAGATTCCCAGGAATGACTTGGTAGGATTCATCTTGAGTTGATGCTTGCACTTAGATCAAAGATAGTCCTTAAGTCTTGGATATGATCTTCCTTTAGACGACTCTTGACAGCAATATCGTTGACATAGCATTCGATTGCCTTCCGTAATTGTTTAAGAAAGATGGTGCTCATGGCCCGCTGATAGGTTGCACCAGCATTTTTAAGACCAAATGGCATGACTGTGTAGCAGTAGACTCCTAAAGGAGTGCGGAAAGATGTATGTTTTTCTTCTTCGGGATTTATCCTGATCTGATTGTATCCGGAGAACCCATCCATGAAAGACATTCGTTCGAACCTGCAAGTGTTGTCGATTATGACATCATTGATCGGAAGAAGGAACTCATCTTTAGGACAAGCTTCATTAGGGTCTCTAAACTCGATGTAAACTCAGACCTTCCATGTTTTCTTCATAACTGGGACGACATTAGCCACCCAGTCTGGATATTGTTCTTCCCTGACAAAGCTGCAAGCGATAATCTTCTTGGCTTCAGCTTCTATGGTGTCCATCATATCAGGTCGAAATCGACACTCTTGTTGCTTGATCGGCCTAGCATTTGGTAGGATGTTGAGCTTATAGGTAGCAATTTGAGGATCTAACCCTAGCATGTCTTTATAGCTCCAGGCAAATACATTAATATATTTCATGATGAGCTGGATCAGATCTTGTTTATCTGCTTCAGGAAGACTTTTGTTGATAAAGATTGGCCTTGAAGAAGCTTCATCTCCGACGTTGATTTGGATCACAAAATCCTTCATAGGTGGTTCACGCTCCTCGAAGCGAAGTTCCTATTGGGTATCCATCATTTGTGCCCAGGGCTCAGTTTCGGGAGTCTCGGTGAAGTCATCATCGTCTTTTGAGAACTCAGCGGTCATTATGTTGGAAGATAGAGTCACTCGATGAACGTGTCCTATGCTGGTGTCAGAATCCCATAGTGTGGAATCAGAAGAGTTAGATCGTTCTTCTTTGTCAGACTCAGAAACATCTGGGGTTGAGATTGGCGAATTGTAGCCTAACCCATGTTTTGTTTTGTTATAATATTGCAGTAACTTTCCTTTTGGGGTAGGTATATGAATAGGAGTTCACCTTCCCTTACCACCGTTGAGGCCAGATTTAAAATTATAGCCCATCTTTTTTATGATGTTATTAGATTGTTGACTATAATGATGTAATTAAAGTCGTCCATTATCGTCTTTTTCAGAGTCGTTATTAACTGTAGCATTTTGATTCAATCCTTTGCTGAAGAGGATAGGATGCTCATCTTTCTTCCGGAAGGGAAATAAAAGAATGAGTCTTGTACTGATTCAAGTGATACTTTATCTTGCAGAGGTCGAACTGCTCCTAAGGTAAGAGGTTCGAAGTTATCCAAAATTTCTCGATAATATTGTGTGTAATAATTGACATCATTATACTGCAAAGAAGATGCTATTTTATTGATATTTACATCATCATTTACAACAGTACTCTTAACCTTGGCCGATGGCTTACTAAAATTGATAACAAGAGAAGGAGAAGAAGGAGGCTTGTTACGACGAAGGTCAATAACAAGAGGCTCAGAAGATGTGAGCTCCCTATGCTCTATCTTTTCATTAGGAGGATGCTTGATAGAAGGAGAAAGATTGATGGTCAGCATCTGTGAAAACGAAGGACGAGAAGTGTGTCCCTTGATCGAAATCACTAGTATATCATCTAGACTCTCTTTCCGGTCTTCTTCGGTGTCCATGGCCAGTACGAATTTCATAAACTCCTCTTTGTACATTCTGGAGTCTGTATAATAAGCCTCGATCCTCGAAAGGGATTAAGATCAGCCACGTCCTTTCGTACTTTCCCATCGACATATTTGAAGCATTGATGGAGAGTGGATGGCACGATGTTATGTTCATGCAATCATGGTCTTTCCAACAAGTCGTTGTAGGAGACGTGATTGTCAATCACATAGAAGGTGACCTTCGTACAGAGATTGCCAATTTAGACTTTCAGGCGAATCTTTCCCAATGGTTCGCTTCACCTAGAATTAAACCCCAAAATAGTCATGATTGTTATAGAGAGGTTATGAACTGGGATCTTCAGTACATCCAATAGAGTCTTTGGCATAATATTCAGTACACATCCTTGGTCGACTAGAATGCGATCGACCTTTATGGTATCGACATACCCCGTATATTAGAGAGGTCGGTCAAGTCGATTGTCCTCTAGAAGCATATAATCTTGAATGAAAATGATATTAGGAATCAGTTCCATCACACTATGACAGTGAGAGCATGCCACTAGTTCCTCGTCCGATTTCTTAAGATGGACCAAACAAGCGTCAGCTTGCATCAAAGCTTCATTTAATTTCTCTCGAGTTTCCCTCGAGAGATGCATGAGTTCAAAAATCGATAACCTTGCCGGAGTATTGGCTACTTGAGCTAATATGTCAAAATTATACGACTTTTTGAGTCCATGAGGTAGACATTTCTTCAATATTTTTATCAAAACGAGCTAGTTGTTTGCCTTTGTCAGCTGTTGTTGGTTTGGAAGGAACATGTTCCGTTTGGGGTGATGACGCCGAAGGAACATTGACAGCATGAGGAGAAGATGCTAGAGGGGCATCGGAGACTGAAGGAGGAGTGACTACATTTTTTTGTCCTTCTGGATAGTCTCTGAGATGGAGCCTCCCAGATCGGGTATTAGTCATGACTTCTTCTTCTGGAACTGGTGCAAAGGAAACCATGTAGCAATTCTTCATCCGATTCTTGCTTCTGGAAGACTTCTTTTGAAGATATTTATGATCTATCCGGAATCCTAGGCCAATACGGGATAGATTGTGTTGAAGACGTAGAAAAAGAGGTATATGAGACCCTTTTTCCGTTATTCAAGCCACGGGCTTTCTGTAGATCGTATTCCATCTTTGTCATCAGTTCACGGGACTGCTGACTGTACTGATAGAATTCTGGCTGGTACTTAATTTTCGGTTTTGGTACCTCCGTCTTGGAAGAAGAAGGTGAAGCTGCTGCTGAAATGAATATAGCATCCAAAGGTAGAAAATGATCACCCAGTGACGTCATATGGCACGACTTGTAGTTAGTTGTCTTTCTTGACGTGGTAGAGGAAGTAGGTATTTTTTATTTAAAATCAGCAACCAAGTCGGGGTGAATCCACATGATCTCCACTTTATCAGTTGACAGAGATATAAGACCAACGCTTCTTGCTAGCGGAAGGTTGACGATCTCCAGGATAGCTTTTGGAATGGGGACGACTCCATCATGTACTAGTTGAGCAGGAAAGTCACCGAATTACAGAGAAATGACATTGGCAGTCATCGTCTTCTCATCTTGCTGAAGAGTGGCTGCCTTGGCATTGATCAGTTCCTGGATCTTCCCTTTGAGTACGTAACACGCCCTAGTTGGATGCCCCAAGAACCTGTGATACATACATATTTGGGATTGTTAGTTTTACCTACTTTATCTGGCCGTTTAGCATCAGGCAGTTGAAGTTTGTTGCTTTCGATTAGACAATCAAATATGCTCATAATGTCGTCTTTGTCAAAGGAATATTCCTCCTTAGGACGTGGTGCTCTCTGTGGAGGTGCCGTCGAGGTAGGTGTTGACTGACCCACGTTGATGGCTAAAGCTTCTTTGCCTTTGTGGTTGTTCTGACGACCACCGATGTTGGTTGCAGAGTGTTCATCTTTGTCGAGATTAGGCATTTGGATGCCTAGTTGTTTGAATTTGTCAGTACTATCTTCAACTGCCCTGGCACTTACTATGAAGGAGGCCCAATCTTGAAATTGTGTAGGTCTGGTTCACATGCTGACTATAGGTAACAAGTTTGATTGGCATGTATCTATAGTCAGTACATCTGGAGTACCCAGAGACATCTTGATTGCTTCGCGACGGAAGCGCTCTATGAAACATTCAGCAGTTTTATTAGGTCGTTGTTTGATCTTGATGAGGGCCGACAAGTTCCCTCATAAAATCGTTCCAGGAATAATTATTTTAATCCTGCAAAAGATGTTATACAGCCATCTGGCAAGCTACAATACCAATCATAAGCCGCACATGCCAAGCACCCGACGAATACTCTAGTGAGTAGAGCATCGTTGGGTTGGAGCTGATCCGTCATAACCTCAAAATGGTTGAGATACTGACTCAGAAATAAGCTACCATCAAACAAAATAATGGTTGCTAGCTTGTACTTAGGTAGAAATGGGACTTCCTTCTACTCTACAGGATAAGGCTGTTTGATTCCTAATTTCTGTAGACCATCCTTCTGCTTAAAGGCTTCGAACTAATTATTCGGAAGCTTCATTTCCTCAAGAGGATCTCCTGATGCCTGAGGAGCAGTAGATTGGTTTGATGTATTAAAAGGCAAAACTGCATGATAAGTACCACCCCAGCACTAGATTGACTTGGAGTAGCCTGAGCTGGCATGGTAGCATTGAGAGGGGATTGTATCCCCAGGCTAATATTGATAGGTGCAGATGTTGCTATATGTTCTTGGGTTGGAATTAGATTTACAATCGGTAGAACAGTATATTGTGCTACGATTACAGCATGCATACTTGCAACCATTTCATCCATGGTTATCAAGTTGGCCTCTAAAGCAGTGATCTGTTGTTTCTGATTGCCAGAGCTGGAAGCATCTTGTTCTTCATTAATGACATAGGCAGTCACTTCTCTAGCTATCGAAGAGGAACTAGTAGAAAAGATAGTCCGATCAGAGCTCTCACTATCGGCATCAAAGTCATGTAGAAAACTACCCCCAAGATGAAGAGTAGGAAGATTCTTTTGACTGAGGAAATCTTGATTATAATTAGGAAGATTCCTTTGATCGATTGAGTCTTGGTCGGAGTCAAGAAGGTTCCTTTGACCGAGGACATCTCCAAGATGAGGAGTGGGAAGATTCCTTTGACCGAGGAGATCTCGGCCTCTTGATCTTATATTTTGGTAGACCCCTTTGTCGGAGTCACGGATTCGATCAAGGTATTGCTAACTAGGATTGCGGGATGCATTACGTCTTAGACGCTTCCTACCTCCAGTACTTTGGGACGTCATATTAACCGCAGCGTACAGCAATTCATCTTCGTCCACCATAATGAGTTCAAGAATCTGAATGTAATTCAAACAGTCAAAGACAGACCATTTAGCTGATTGACAGCAATACTTGATTACTACTTCATGGTGATGATTACAATGATGTTCTTGATGTGTAGTTACAGGTGGACGAGATGGTTCTATAATCTTTCATTTTTGTACGAGATGTTCGCGAAGATCGGTTATAGTGACAGGATAAAAAGAAGTCGGAGGCACATATTCCTTGATTATGTTAGGAACATGGTTCCTGTTCTTGAGATGCCTTGTTCCCTGTGCGTACAGAGAAGTATCGAGTTCATTGGCATAGGTAAGGGGATTCTTGATTAGAGAAGCCTTTACTATGCACAATTTGGTAGGTGGCGCAGATTGTGCTTGATGCATCACATGACTTGATAAAGTTGATGTTGTTCTGCGCTGGTTCAGACAGGTGCGCATGTCAGAATCCTTTGCCATTTGCTGGTCTGTCTGGCTCAGTTTTCCTACCTTGACCTTGGTATGCGCCAAGTAGAAAGATCATGGCTCTGGCTTGATTGGTGCTGGCTAGCCTGATGAGAAGTAGGTAAGATACTATGTTGTACTGCGTATACTATTCCAGCATATTTTGTGCAGAGCAAATGGGCAGTAGGAAGTAGGCTTCGAGTAGAATCTAATTTCTTGGCATCGATTTGATTATCTCTGCCAAGAGAAGTAGAGCTCCTACTCTGAAGTGTTCTTGTATTGTTTGGCACAGAGGCACAACCAAATGCATTTTCCACCGAGTCCAGGACTGGAGAAGGATACGGAAAGGCCAAGGTAACTTCTCCACTAAGTTTAGAATTGGAGAGGAGTGAGGTTTGGTTACAGAAAGTTTTCTTTTATTTTGCGTAGAGGCAGTGGTTGGTGCGCTCTCCACCAAGTTTAGAACCGGAGAGGAAGAGGGAGCAGTCATATGGTGATGTCCCTTAATTAGCGCTAAGGCAGCCGTTGGCATATTCTGCACCAAGTTTAGAACTGGTAGAGTGGCCATAAAGTATTTCTCCTTGCTTTGTGCAGGAGCTATGATTGGCGCGCTGGAGGACTTTGAAGTCCAGATGGCGTACGCCTTGTTCTTGGCAGCAACAGTGCTAGCGCGCTTGGCCCCCTGCGCCAATCATGGCTTCGTAGGCAGTTTGGTCGACTTTTACGACCAAAGTCTTCTGCGTTGTGCCGACCGACGCAACATCGCATTGAGTTATCACTTTCTCATCGGAGGAGAAAGTCGTCCCAAGCAGAGTCACCATTTTGTTTACAAAAGCAAAAGTTTCTTTACAAACTAAGAAAGGTACCATAGTACAATTGATTTCTGGAGAAGTAAAATTTTAGGAATCTGATCAGAAGCCGATCACTTTATCCTTTGGACGATACGATATCGAAGATTTGGTGAGTATAACAGCAAGTGCTCAGGAAATTATGATTATTTGTGATGCCTTTGAAGTGATTTAGAACTCTATTTATAGAGTTTAGACATAACTGTTAAGTAGTTATCCTGATTGGCGCATACTGCAATCAGCACGCCATTCACCAAGTCATGCGAAAGGTTGGTTTAACTGTTGTGGACATATAGCATTCTGTGAGAAAGATGCTTTCGGTCGTAGGCAGTATCATGTACATATTCTTCGAGATTAGTAGCGTGAGCACCACGTCATCTAACTGCTTCTGGATGATTTGATTGAATGGTTCCTAGTCACAAATGGCGTTTGGCAGAATTTGATGATTAGTGCCCTCTGCTTCATTTAAATTTTTAAAATAATAAATACCTCGCGCCAAAAGGTAAGATGCAGCTGTCAGTCTTGATTTCCAAATCTGACACAATCTTCTCGAACGTTGCACATATAGTACGCCGCTCTCGTTGGGGCGAAGCACTATATAGTAGGCTCGTGGCAAGTCAGACATGGTCGAGAACATAGATGGCTAGTCTGACTCAGCGATGAGTTTGGTATACAAAAACTACGGCATCAATAAAATCGATTTGGACGAGTGATATGAGTACCATTCCAACTAATGGATCGACTACTGCTGGAATAAGTCCTAGATGCAGCAGACCGTGTCTTGGTGAATAAACTCTAAAGAGAACGACGCAACCGGTCTGTTGTTGGTTTTATTGGTTTTCTTGGCTTTCTGAATGAATTGTTGTGTGGATTTGATAAGTGTGCTTTTGTATCGATTTTTGAATGCGTCTCTGGGAATTTCAAAGGAAGGATTGGAGGAAGGGTTCTAATTTGATGCTCGTGCTATTGCAGGAGTTCGTGTAACTGATGCTTGACCGTCGCGAAACGTTCTCCTACTCTCGGTACAATCTCTCTAGGTGGGTGGTTCTTCGGCCCCTTCTTTTCTACTCCTTCCCACCAAAAAAATTCTTAAAGTTCAACGTTCAAATCGATGATGCTAATTGGATGTATGCTTTGCCACTAAGATCAAGAACTTGGGATAATATAGTCATTTAGAGAAGTTAACTCTGAATTCATAAGTTTCACACTAAGTAGAGAAAAGATAAAGTTCTAGGAAAGAGAAAGAATTTCTTTCATGTTCTGCAACATAATGAAGAGACTTCGGTTGTGGTATACTACGCCTCAGAGAATTTGGTGCTACGGGATGCTAAATCAGAACGTACGGCTTCGGGAAAAAGAACTCTCATATGAGTAGAAATGACTATGTGGTTTAATAATGTCTACGCTATGCAATTTACTTCATACATACTAAACTGTTCATACATTCGCATGGGCATGGACGACTTGTGCATAAGGTGAGCTTTCCTCGAGACGGTACCCGAGACGCTGGGACCGAATCGGCCTAGAAGGAAATTATGGAATCGTGCTTCGGCACGAGGTATTATGAGACCTCCAGTTATGCTCGCAACCTGGACTGTAGGGCACGTCGCAATGCTACGTAATCATCCTTCATGGTATCGATATCACTAATGACCGCATATAAGATAGATTACATGCTCACCTATTGTCTTGTGCAAGTGGTAAGTATTATGTATATTTTGTGCAGGAAAAGTGCACAGCCGTGGTAAGATAAGTTGAAATTGGTTATGTTGTTACTATTAAAATTGTGCCTTCGATATGAACTGCAAATCATATAGTTCTAAATAGAAAGATCACTTTGTATGCTAGAATCCTTAATAAGCAGTGTCGGTTTAGATGAGTGGGTTCGTCCCATCAACTAGCAAGTGTGCTAACCCCCAACTCCCCAGGTAACGAGCGCGCTGCGGGAGCTCGAGAATAGACTGAAGCTGAAGAATGGGAGGAGGCTCGAAGCTCTCCTATTTTGAAGCCCAATTCAGATCGAAGGCTTTTGTTCAAATGCATAAAGGGGCATGAATGTATGGAACGCCGAGGATTATTTCATGGCAAGCTTGTCGAGAGTTTTCTTTTGTGTTTTCAAGATGTAGCCGCAATGTCATATGTAATGTAAAAATGACCTTGCATATACTTTACAAGTTTTATGAATGAAAAGCTAAATTTCTTTCTATTTTATGTCTTCAACTCTCTGCACTGTTTAATTTCAATACGTCGTCTCAAAAAGGAAAATTCAAGTGCACGTTCTTGCCTTGTACAAGTCTAATAAATACATGTACGGCATCACGTCCTGACTTATGGGATCGAATCATCTCGAGTCAAGGCGATGATGACCGATTGGGCGAGTCGGGGTATGACAAGTTGGTATCATAGCACGGTTCACATCTCAGACCTTTCAAAAATACTTTCTTTTAGATGTTGTTGCAATTTTTCCAAAATTATGCTTTTCGACATATACAGAATGAAATAATCATTTCATACATATAAGCCCGTAGATATTTTGAGAATACTAACGGGTTTGCTCAATTTTGTAGGAATACCGAAGAGAGCGGGTGTCCCCACTGTCAATGCCACGTTGATTAGCACGGATAGCACCGAAGACGCGACGCCTAGCGAATCCTCCATGGAGCGATTACTAAGCCTCATGGAAGTCCAACAGCACAAGACTGAGATGCAGCAATGACAGCTGCAAGAACATATCCCGGCCCAAATTAGTGCCCAACAAAAGCAGATGGAGGTCCTGACCTGGATCGTGAGCACCATAGCGACCCAACAAAACTTGACGACCACCATGTCAGAAGAAGAAGTGCAACCAGTAACGACGAAGCATATGTCTTCCTCCTCCCTGCTCAAGGCGAATAAATTCAAGAAGATGAACCCGCCCGAATTTAATGGTCGAGCAGAGCCTGACGAAGTCATGGGGTGGCTAGTAAAGATTGAGGGTCTGTTCAATCTCCTCAACATTAAGGGATCTAAGAGAGTCGGGTGTGTAACCTTGCAGCTAAACTTGAGGGCCTACGACTGGTGGGAGGCGAACAAACAAGAGCTCCACGAGGCCAACCCAGATGCCAAGATCTCGTAGGAGATGTTCAAACTGGCCTTCCTCGAGCAATACATTCCTCGTGCCGTTCATTGACAGAAGGAAGAGGAATTCATGTCCTTGAAGCAAGGAAATATGTCAGTCAAAGATTACGATGCGAAGTTCACAAAGCTTGCAAAGTTTGTCGGGGCCTTCCTGCCGAACAAGGAGGCGTAGTGCGAGCGCTTCCAACAAGGCCTGAATGATGACTTGCTTCGGGACGTCATGAACCAAAGATGTCAGACTTATAGGGAATCACACAACCCTGTCCTTGATAGCGAGCGGATCTTTGGTCGAGCTTCGCAAAGGACCGGGTCTAGCGTCCGTAACAACTTCAACAAGCGTCCTCACGATACAGAAAGATCTGGCGTGCCAAAGCGCCAGAACACGTTCGAGTATCGGGGGCCTCACCCCGGCATACGGTGTCATCACTGCGACAAGGTGGGACATCTGGTGGTCGATTGCCAAGGGGGATGCATCAATTGTGGCCAGCTAGGTCACAAGGCGGTAGATTGTTGAATGGGGAGGGCGAACCAATATCTACCCAGGAACGTCCAGAATCAGAACAGGGCACCTCCCGCCCATGGCGCAAACGTAGTGCCCGTGAACCCAACAAATCACCAAGGGGCGCAAGGTCGAGTCTATGCACTGACTTGGGATGAAGCGTTCGCGTATGACACTGTGGTGACAGGTATATTACTCTATAAAAATATGCCTGCTAGAGTACTGTTCGATTCGGGTGCTACGCATAGTTTTATATCTTCCGACTTTGTTGAAGAGAATAAATTACCCATGCAATTTTTATATATGAATCTTAGTGTTAGCACTCCATCGGGAGTAGATATGCCTGCCACTGAAATTTGTAGGGATGGTTACATCTGCATCGGAGGAAAAAACCTATCCTTGGAAGTTATCGTCCTCGATATCAAGGAGTACAATATAATCCTCGGCATAGATTGGTTGGGTGCATGCCACGCAATGATCGAGCGCGCTGCGGGAGCTCTAGACTAGACTGAAGCTGAAGAACGGGAGGCGGCTCGAAGCAATCCTATTTTGAAGTATTTTGAAGCCCAATTCAGATCGAAGGCTTTTGTTCAAATGCATAAAGGGGCATGAATGTATAGAACGTCGAGGATTATTTCATGGAAATCTTGTCGAGAGTTTTGTTTTGTGTTTTCAAGATGTAGCCACAACGGCATATGTAATATAAAAATGACCTTGCACATACTTTGCAAGTTTTATGAATGAAAAGCTAAATTTCTTCCTATTCTATGTCTTCAACTCTCTGCACTGTTTAATTTTAATGCGTCGTTTCAAAAAGAAAATTTCAAGTGCATATTTTTTATGCCCCGTAACTAGAATACTGGAGAGCGGGGGACAGACACAGCCAGCTACATACATTGAAGTATAATCTACCTCGATATACGGTCACGGCTGTCTAGATGCATGAGGGTTTATCTACAAGCCAACAGTCTCTTATGGTCCTGAGCAAGCCTAGTGTCTCAATCTCAAGCAAGTAAGTAAATATTACAAGATGTTAGATCATTAGACATACAAAGTAAGGCATCCCAAACATTAGATATTCAGATGATCATGAAGCTAGTCGTACAAAATGCGAGGACTAGCAAGAGTTTCAGTCATACATGATCAACCCTAGGATTTGTTAATCATGTTACAGCCCGTAGGCAGACGAGAAATATAAGTATTTAACATGAGCTAAAACTTGCTCGACGGCTTAACGCCTCAAAAGAATAATTTTACAATAGAGCGGAAGAGCAAAATAAAACCGACTCGTTGCCAGGGTTTCTTCTAGTGTTCAACATCTGGCTGGAAGATGGGAAGATCCTCGGGTGCTGCTCCAAAATCTGGCCATACAAAACCAGCTGGGTCAGACCCCAGAAAGAGCAAGTGCCACAAGGGAGGCTTCACTTAGGAAACTAAAACCAGTAAGTTAGAACACAAGGCATAATAATGACAAGAAAATCAAAAATATGAAGGTAGGGTGATAAATGATAAGATAACTAAGAAACTATTCTGGTAACCAAATTACAACCCGTAAACCAAACAAGGACCATGGTTGTAACCCTTCGCCTGAATAGAACTTAGTTTCTAACCAATTATCGACAAGTAAGCATAAACTGTAAAATGTTCTAAAGTAATCATGTACTGGCATCGATTAGACAAGACTAGACTGGATTACATCCATCATTCACGGCCAAGCAAAGAGTACGGCTTGATACTTTAACTAACTAGGGTTATCACAAGCCTAGTTACTAGTAAGATGCAATGAGATGTTTTTGCAGTCACAAGCCCTGCACCTATCCAGGTTATCCAGGCGAGGTTTATTTAAAAGTTATCAAGAATTATTAGGTGGCTTGGAGTACAACACTAGACAATGTGCATAGAACTTGTTTCATGAAGTGCCCCACATGACAGTGGGCTGGAAATGTGCCCTACTCGACGGCAGGCTACAAGTCCCTCAGGTGTGGCCGGGATAATGGGATTGCCTGTAACTGGAAACATCTCTCTATATGAACTACTTGATCAATGTAGTCATTAACTTAGTCAGATTTAGTATAAATCCCTGACCGTGGGAAATCAAGAATTCATGTCCTAGACATGATGCAAAACGAGACATATAGCTTATATAGGCACAATCAAGAAAATCAACCACGGTGTCAAGATAAGAGTTACTTAGCAAATCAGGGTAGCTGTCACAACAGCGTTCAAGATTATTACGTCATGCCAGGTTACTTATTACTTGTCAAGATTACTTGTCAGAAGTGCGCCTCGACGGGCCACTATCAAGATTGTACATGCTTTATCAAGTTACTTATTATGTCAAGAGTTCTTGTCAAGAGTGCGCCTCGACGGGCCACTATCCAGATTTTTATGTCGTGTTTATGTCAACATCAATACTGGCAAGTCATGCTATGCTCAACAAGTTATCGAGTCGGGTCGTCACAAATAGGTCAAGTAGAAAGGATAAGCAATTAACGTAAAACCAATAATTAAATGACAGATCATGCAAGGGGCAAGGGGTACCATGGCCAACAAGTAGCATTAGCCAAGTTGCGCCAGGGTAATAGGCTGCGCCAGGCACTAGGGGTGCCAAGGTTATAGGTTGCGCCTAAACATTAGGTTGCGCCTAGGCACTGGGGTACCAGGTACTGGGCGCGCCAGGTCAGGTCAAGTTGTGCCAAAACAAGTCAGGCCAAGTCAGGTTGCGCCAGGCACTAGGGGTGCGCCAGGTCAGGTTGCGTCCGACTGGGGTACACCAGGTCCGGTTGCACCCGACTGGGGTACACCAGGTCAGGTTGCGCTTGACAGGGATGCGCCTGGTCAGGTTGCGCCAGGGCCCAAGGGGGTGCTGGACAAGATTGCGTTAGACTGAGCTGCGTGAGGTCGGGTTACGCCTAACTCAGGTTGCGCCCGACTGGGTGCGCCAGGTCAAGTTGCGCCCGGGCCTAAGGGGGCGCTAGGCTAGATTGCGCCAGACTGAGCTGCGCGAGGTCGAGTTGCGCCTGACTCAGGTTGCGCCCGACTGGGGTACGCCAGTTCAGGTTGTGTCAGGGCCCAAGGGAGCGCTGGGCTAGATTGTGCCAGACTGAGCTGCGCGAGGTCAGGTTATGCCGCGCTAAGAAGCGCACGCTGAGTCAGGGTGCGCCGCGCTAAGAAGTGCGCGCGAGTCAGGGTGCATCGTGCTAAGAAGCGTACGCGGGTCAGGGTGCACCGCGCTAAGAAGCACGCACGGGTCAGGGTGCGCCTGGAACTGTTCTTCTTCCCCAAAATAGCAAAGAAGAACACATGGAACCCGAAAACTTCAAAATGCCATAACTTGCTCAAAACAAGTCCGAATTGAGACTTCCAAGGATCTAAACTGCATAGAACAAGATTTCCTACAGCCTGTGATGACTGGTTTTAGGAAATTCTAAGCTTTAATCAATAAAAACCAAGAAAAACAAGAAAAGACCAAAACTTAGATCTATAAAAATCTACCCATCAAAACCGAAAATGACAAGTTCTAAAGGGGCTTAGAACTAGGCGAGGAAGACAATGGAACAATAAAATCCAAGATCCATCATGAAGCAAGTTGTACTTGCTTAGGGCTTGGGTGTAGGTGGAGAGAGTAAATGAAGAAGAAGATGAAGAAGTAAATAAAAGTTATGGAGGAGAGAGAGTGTAGTTGACTTATATATTAAGTCCAAACCATCTCAAACCAACCAAGCCAACATGTTGAACCAAACCAAGCCAAGCCAAAACGAACCAATGGTAAACCAAGTCAAGCCAAAATAGGCCAAGTCAGGCTAGACAAGTCAAAATACGGGCTGAAATTCTATACACGTATACTGAAAATACGTATAATGGGAAACGGGAGTGACAACGTTCTTGCCTTGTACAAGTCCAATAAAGACATGTACGGCATCATGTCCCGACTCGTGGGATCGATTCATCTCGAGTCAAGGCGATGATGATCGATTGGTCGAGTCGGGGCGTGACAGCACACTCGGGATTCGAAAAGATTTTCTTCGACTGACGTATTTGTTAGTCATTATCACTGGTGCATGTGCTTCTCGAGGAAGCTTGCCATGTGGGATCACGCACCATTCTTCTGAGTGCCATTTGATTCTGAGCGCCATTTGCGTTCTGAGCGCCACTTGATTCTAAGTGCCATTTGTCCAGTACAATTATTCTTTGTAGCAATTTTTTAGCTTCAACAGCCACTAACCTTGTTCTTCGTGCGCCGAGCCCCCGTCCTCCACTAAAGCCATCGTGACTCAGATCCGGTCTCCTCCGTGCCCTCCGGTCGAGATCTGGACCGCCGTTGTTCTCATCGCGTCGCTCATGTATACCTCTCGTCGGCAGCCATGGGTGAGCGCCACCGCTCCATTCTTCTCGCTGTGTGTCTCTTTTCTCTCCTCGCTCGACTCTTCTTCTCCTTCCTCACTCCTCTCCTTCCCTTCTTTGTTCACTGTGTCGGCTGAGTCCTCTCTCCAGTGGAGAAGAGGACTAGAGTTTTAAAAACCCTTTATTTTTTATTTGGGTTTCAGCCCAGTTGAGTTGCTACTATGGCTTTTAAGCCATTGAAATTTTAATATTATTTATGTAGATCTCTGGGCATCAAGCCCAGTAGCTAACTACTTTTTATTTTTCTCTTTTGTTTTATTGGTTAAGCTTATGGAACAGACCATATTATGGGCCTAAACCATTTATCTATTTATTACTGTTTAATCAGTTAATTTATTCTCGGTTGGCTGGGCTGTAAGCCCAATCTGTGGAATGATTTTAGTTTGTATTTTTCTATGGTTGGCTTGGGCCTGGACTTATTAAATCCTGTCATTATGGGCTAGTTAGTTATAAGTAATTATGTGGTTATAATTGTGTGAATATAGACACACACACACACACACACACACACACACACACACACACACACACACACACACACACACACACACACAGATATATATATATATATATATATATATATATATATATATATATATATATTATTGTACAAATATTTTTATGCTGTTATATTAGTAGTTGGTACAAAAATATTATTTAATATTATTACCAAATATTTTCTAAATATAAGTATATAGGAGAATATATTATGTGTACATTATTAGTATAAGTATATATGGTATCTTATTATACAAGTATTTTTGTAGATTATAATATTTTGGGTAAATATATTAATGTATTTTCAGGCATTATCTAATGAATAGTGTTATTAATAAAATATGGTTTCTAAAAAGTGTTATAAATGATTTCAATATAGATAATGTACATAGTTATTCCTTTTCGCTTTAAATCAAATCGTGACTATTATAGTCGTTTTCATTTCTTGATTCGTTTATCGTACCGAACCCTGATTTTGGACTCCAATATATCAAACTAGGCTATTTTGACTATTCTGGACTTAATAGAACTATTTGTACCATCATTTGGGACCATCTTGTAAAGCATAGCATCGTACCTGTTTGCAAAAACAAAAGTATAGAACTTTATTGATACAAACTGTAATAAAGATTACAAGAATTCTGGGAAAATTACAACTGTAGGAATCCAATCTCGATGACGATTGCTTTATCCCTTGGACGATGTGAACTGTAAAGACGAAGCCTTTGAAGTTGAAAACAACTCTGGAAACTGAAGGCAAAAGCCTCTGAGGTTGAAGACAAAAGTCTCGGAAGAATGCAGCAGCACTTTGGCAAGAACTCCTGGACTCTCTGATTTCTGATTTCTGATCTTGATATCTGATCTCTGATCTCTCCTATGAAGACTTGAAACTCTATTTATAGAGTTCTGGAAATAACTAACTTTCAGTTATTTTGGACTGCGCATGATGATTTGCGCAGCATTGGTTTGCGCAACATTGATTTGCGCAGATAGTTACTGGATCGTGGGCCGATTATCATGGACACATGGCATGATTTGATAGAAATGCGCATGATCGTGCATAAACAGTTGCCACGTAATAAACAATCGATGGCATGAATGCCACGTGTAACTTAACAGTTACGTTTGATAGATTACGCAGAGTTAAATTGCACATACATGGTTTGTGCAAGCTCAAACTGCGCAGGATTGGTTTGCGCTGCCAGCTGTCAGCCGCCCTCGAGCACTGTGCGGTGCAGGAAACGAACAGACTCCTTGTTATCCGCGCTGTCAGTTGTCAGAAAAGATTTGATTTGATTTAGTAATGATGACTTCTGCCACGTCAGCTTGCGCAATCGGTTGTGTGTGCAAATTAGAATGCGCAATCGGTTGGCTGCGCAATCTGTTGTCTGCGCAATTCAACAAGATGATGTATATTTTGATTTCTTGATTTTGTTGATTGATGCAACTTGATTTTTTAGGACCTACAAGACCCCCTTCAAAGTTTTCGAAAGTTGATTTGATTCAAAGTTTCGAAATACTTTGAATTTTTGAATTTTTGAATCAAGTTGCGCATGATGATGGGTTGTCTGCGCAAAGCGAAGTATTCCCTGATCTTAGGCGCAATCCAAGGCAGCCGTTTCGTAGTTCAAAGGCTATAAATAGCCCACTTCTTCATTTCATTTTTTTACTTTGCCTCTTTCGTGCTTTTGAGAGAAAAATTCCCGAACCCTTTCTGTCTTCTTTCTCCGACGACTTCCATGGCGCCCCGACGATCTAATGTTGCCGCCACCGCCGCTGCGAAGGGAAAAGCTCCGGCCGAATCCTCTGACAGAGTTGCTCGGCGAGCATCTCGACATGAGTCTGCGCACCCTGCTCTGATAGGTAGTAAAACCGATCGAAACCCCTTTTTAGGGTGTTTTGACTTCCACCAATCTTCGAAACTCATTTCTTTTTAGAGATGAGTTCAACTTGCGCCACCCTTTTTAGGGTTTTTTGGTTGCATAAACAGTCAGTCTTCATTTTTATGAAGATTGTAATCCTGCGCAATCTATCGAATTGTGCTGACAGAATGTCAGCACAATCGATTGCTTTGCGCTGAATGTCAGCGCAATCGATTGGTTTGCGCACCCTATTATGATGCGCAAACTAATGTTGCGCAATCCATGTTAGCGCAATCTGAGGATTGTGTACTCTTCTGTTTTGCTTGTCTAAAAAATAGAATTTTTGACTTGTACTGATCTTTATCTATTTTTGATGCAGTTGAAACCAATGAAGATCCAAACTATGAACATTTTGTGGGAACTTTGTCTGAATCTGAATATAAAGAAGATTTGTCTCACGTCCATTATCCTCAATACGATCTGCCGACTTCTCGTCAGGCAATATTGATTTCTCAGGACAACGAAACTTTAATGTGTCTAATGAATGGACAGCCTCTGGAATCAGCAGATGCTGTTATCCACAAGAAACCCTTATTCTTGTTTGGTGAT
The DNA here is from genome assembly GCA_029216955.1 of Iris pallida. Lineage (NCBI taxonomy): Eukaryota > Viridiplantae > Streptophyta > Magnoliopsida > Asparagales > Iridaceae > Iris > Iris pallida. The sequence goes on along the minus strand of JANAVB010029216.1, from coordinate 803,493 downwards.
GCCTTTGAAAAAGTCTCCCAGCCTAGGCCAATGATGGAGGAGATGGTAGTCCACCGGGAAGACAGATCATTCTTCATTCCTAAAATTGCTCGATGCCTTCCTTTGTCACGGTACGCTCATGCGAGCTACCCAAGGAAAATGGATTGGAACATCACCCTTCTCCAGGATGCTCGTGCAGGGAAGATCTTTGTAAAGAAGGTTAACGGGAAAGATATGTTTTACAGCTCTTCTGACAGATACAGTGTTATGTTGAGAGGTTTAAGACCCAGCTGCATCCCACCGGAAAACTCCTCTATGCTGATGCCCGTCAGAACCCCTATATTCGCAAATGAATTTGCGAAGGAAGAAGGAAGATACCCTGAACAGGATATCAGAATGACTGGATTAGTGAATCCAGATTACAAACGATGGAATTGCATTGCAAATTGGGTTCTGACAACCTTCCAAGATAAACTTCAACAAATTAACCTGTTTCAAGCAGTGCGTGCCACTGTATACGGGTTTGCTCCTAACCCTCAAATGTTTTTGGCCTTGGCTGAGCGATACAATTACAGAACAGGAACCTTCATGACCCCGGGTGGAGAGATGGGGTTTGCACTCCATGAGATGAAGTACATCTCATACTTGCCCATGGCGGATGCTCCATATGAGGAGTTTGTTCCCACAAATGACGAGTTGGAGAAACTCAGAAAAGAAAATGCAGAAATGGTAGCAGTGTTTGAAGAACTGCTATGCCATTACAAAATTTGCTCTTTGTACTATAAGAGTGCTACGGCCAACACTTGCTATTCTTCGAAGTGGTTGCCATATTTGTTCTTAAATCATATTGAAGAGAAGAAAACCAAGGAAAATGACAAATGTTACCCTCATTTTTTCAAACCCTTAATTAACACGGAAGTCATGAAGATGATGGAAGAAAGTAAACATTATGATAAGGAAATGAAGGATGATTATCAATGTCCACCTTTAAAGAAAGGTGACATTTTGGAGAGTTTTTTGAGAATGGGTTACAGACCCATGTCCAAAGAAGCCCAGTTAGCAGGGTTTCTGACACACTGGCTCAGACGATTCGTGGTCCCGGGATCTAGTGCAGTGGACCATTTTCATCGCGGTGTACTTTTTGCTGCCGTCAAGCTAGTCTTCGGTTATAAGGTTGACTTGTTATCGGCAATGACCTGCAGATTGAATGCGAGTCTTCGCTTGTATGTTGACTCGATGCTGAAGGCAAAGGGAGAGAAAGAATTCCCCCGTCTCGAAATGCCGTACACTTATCTCTTTGGATGGTTACTCCTCCACTATCCAACTTTAATGGACCCTGGTATGGGACCAGTAGATGGCAGCTTCTTGCGCAGATATTCTCAGGGTAAATGGAAGTACACCTCTCTGAGTGAATGCAGATTCGTTTTAAATTTGAACAGAGGATGGAACTTCTGTTGCGCGCCTCTCCCGGCCGGTCATGACCAGATGCCACCCAACATGGTAGATTCAAAACTGCAGCCCTTAAACCGTGTGGCCTTTGAATGGTTGAAGACAATTCGACCATCTCATTTAGTATACCGCTTTGAAGAAGAATGCTTTTTGGAACCATACCTCCCTAGCCGTTTTGCTAGACAATTTGGGTATGATCAGTTCCACGTAGGGAACGCAATCACCTGCCTTCAGGGCAAGGGTTTCTTGATTGACGGGGCCCGAGCTTGGGCCTACTACAATGCCCGTGACACAAAGGCTACCTTCTCTATGCCACCAAAGAGCACTCCTCAAGGGCCTCGGATGCTCTTTACATACTCGGTATTCTACACATCTGCAAATACTTTTGCCGAGAACTTTAATCTCGCCGATAGTTTTGCTTCTGTGATGAGATTGAGGAAAGGGAGGATAGCTTTATCAATCCCTGCCAATGATGAGGCAAACGAACCGGCGGATGAACCCCTAGAAACTTCAAGAGAAATGATGTTCCAACAAGAGATAAACGCAGCAATGCGGATCTCTCTAAGAGTGGGAAAGTCTCCTGCCAAGAAAAGAAGAAGAGAGGAGCCTCCTGCTCCTGCAGCAAAGAAGAAATTGGTCTTGGAGCATTCTTCTGATAAAGTGACTACAAGATCCCAATCTCGGCAGCTAGCCGAGACAAATCAAGAAGTTACTACTACACCAACTTCTGTACAGAAGCAAACAGCACCAATAAATGTAGAGAGTCCCGATAGACCTCTACACAAAAAGAAGAAGAAGTTGGTTACCAGAAGAAATTTAGAAGCCTCCTCTTCCAAACAACTCCTGACTTCAGTAGATGCTGCAGCAGGATTTATAATGCCATCTCCCACCCCTGTTTCTGAATCAGGGAATAAAATCCTTGAAGAGACTGAACAAAGGGGAGATCTTGACCCCAGAACTGAAGTTGAAATACTCAGAGAAAACATCATTGAAGAGGAGCTAAATATTACACGACCCCTTTCACCTGTCGTGGAGACGACTCAGCTTCCTCCTACCCCAAAGACTCTTCGTGAAGAAGAAGAGCATAAAATGATCGAAGCTTTAGAAGATTGTTATAGCCTGCAGGAGGATCTCACCGCAACTGACAGTGGGAATGTAGCCCAAGAAGAAGAAGAAGATAAGGATGAAGAAAGCTCTTCATCTGGAAATATTGATAAGTATATACAGAATCCTGAAGGGGACAACGAAGAACACATATCTCTTGAAACCGCCGACGATGCTTCGGATCCTAAAAAGGATATTGAAGTAGAGGCGTTAGTAGAAAAGGTTGTTAACCCTGATGAAGACGTCGAGATAGAAGTATCCCCCGAAGAAGTGGCTGGTGAAGATGTTCAGCAAGAGAGTCCCGCTACCGATCCCCAAGGTATAAAATGATATTTAACAATCTTCTTTCTTTAAAATAGATTGATATCTAATATCTTCATTTGTAGTTCTTGCAGGTCTTGATACTCTACCAACACCTCCGAGGGACCTGGCTATGGTGCCTATTCCAACGGTAGTTGTTAGTAGTAGCCATCACTTATCTTGCGGCTCTGAAGCGGGCAGCAGCCAAGCTGTCGCAATTGAAGCTACTTCCGTTCAACGGGAGTCTATTCCAGCAGGAAATGCAGTTGTTGTTAGATCAAATCAAGGTAAGACTATTTTTATTTGATCTTTTTGTTTATTGGCAAATTAGTAAAATAATAATTTTACTTTTTGCAGAAGAACAAACAGGAGGAGCAACCAGCTCTACTTTGGCTCCTTTGTTTAAAGAGCCTATCATTCATCAGCAAAGGATTGAGCAACCGACTACCCCATCCTCAACAGGGGTAGCTTCGACTCCTGGAACCATAGCCATCAATCAGCAAGTTGTCCAATCTTTTACCAGATGTTTCTTTGAGTCATTGGGATCTCTTGTCCGTAAAATGATAGAGAAGGAAGGAGCTAACTTCATTATGGTTAGGGACCCCACTTCTTTCCTGATAAAAGCCATAAGAGGCCAAGGAGACGAAGCCCAAGCCGTTCTTCTTGAACATATATTAGATGAGTTGGAAGTATCCATAAGGAAATATAAAGAGCTCAAGAAGAAGAATATAGACTCTCTGGTGCAAGCTGAATATGAACGACTAGCCCAAGAAGCTGATATAGAAAGGATAAACCTTCAGAACCTTTTAGAAGCTCATTCTGCAAAATCAGCTGAATTCAACTCAAAGATAGAATCAGTTACTTTGGCAGCTGAGAACAAAGGACAGAGGCTTGCTGAATTGAAAGCGGAAATTATTCGCCTTCAGAAGGAATTTGAAGAAGAAACTGCCAATCAACGATTTATGATTGAACAACTCAATGCCCTAATTCAGGAGAAAAATGAGTATGACGAGACTCATAGTGCTGAAATTATCCGCAGGACAGTAGATATGCCCATCTTTGATGAAGAAAATGGGATGGAGGAAGCAAGAATGAGAGTAACAACTAGTCACGAAGAAGAGCTGCAGACCTTAAAGCAGCAAATTGACAATCTGATTGTCCCTCCTTCTTGATTTTATATTTGTGTTTTATTGCTATAGCTACATTTTTGTAATGTCCCGTACTTTGATATAAAAGACATTTTGTTGTGGCTCCATTATTTATTGCATATCTTATTTAGATATAAATAAATAGAGATAGAAAATATATTCAGAGGTGCAAGACATGATATATTTCTTGATAATTTTGTAGAAAATAATTATATTCATTATATCTGCTCAGAGGTAATATGGACATGGCAGAATATATTGAATATTATTATTTCGATTTTGACAACTTAATCGAAAACGACAAGTTGCTGATGTAGATAATGAACGATGATGAATCGTCAATGTATGTGAAATGAATGAACAGGTAAACTGTCAAATGATGGATGACAATGAACGGATAAACCGTCAAATGAATATGATAAATGAACGGATGAACCGTCGGGCCTTAATGAACGGATGAACCGTCTGATGAATGTGATAAATGAACGGATGAACCGTCTCTTCGTTATTTGAGGAACTTCTGCCTATAAATATAACAGAAGTCTGACAGGAATGAACACTTCTGCTTTTCAACATAAAAATGTCGTCCGGAGAAGCATCTAAGAAGGCCGAGATCGCCCCGAAGGTTGAGAAGGGCACTGAAGAGTGCCCTGTCGATCCAATCCAGCCGAAGGAGGCAAAAGCAGGCGAAGGTCCGTCTGCACCCCAGCCGCCACGGGATATCTTGGACTTCCTGCTCGAACCAGGAAAGACTGAAGAAGAAGAAGCCATGAGGATGGCCGCCTGCAAATTCCTCGTGGGTTCCAGCAAGGAGGTTCTTAGCTCTTTTGCTGATCATGTCTTCGAGAAGGACGGCAGTGGCCCGCGTCCGAATATAGAAAAAGATGATAGTGACCTTTAATATTATGTACTATCATATGATGAAATAAAATTTGCATTTTATTTATGAACCTGATCCTGTTTGATGATTTTACAAGCATTTACATTTATACAAAATACTTCTTAAGAAATTTGCCATTGATAGGCATCATGGCAATTCGACCATCGAGCTCTGAAAGTTGATAGGCTCCATTTGAGAAGACTTTGCTTACAACATAGGGACCTACCCATTTTGCATCGAATTTCCCTTTGCTCATATGAGTCATAGTCATAGGACGTCTGACTGCTAGAACAAGTTCTCCTTGTTGAAATGCTCTGACTTTAACTTTGCGATTGAAAGTCTTTGAGATGCGGGCTTGATATAGCTCAAGATGCTGTTGAGCCATTAATCGCTTCTCATCCAACGCTTCTAACTCTTGAAGTCGAAGAAGATCGTTGTTCTCTGTAGTAAGCTCGTTAGCGACGGCAATCCTTAAAGAAGGAATTTGCAGCTCTAAAGGAAGAACGACTTCACAGCCATACACTAAAGAGAAAGGTGTAAAGCCTGTTGGATTACGGACTGTAGTTCGATAGGCCCAAAGACATTCGCCAAGTTTCTCGCTCCAGTTCCGTTTGTTAGTGGAAACAAACTTCTTGAGGAGTTTAATGATGGTTTTGTTAAAAGCTTCAGCTAAACCATTAGCGGCAGGATTGTATGCTGTTGAAGCAACATTATCAATCCGATGATCATCGCAGAATCTAGTGAACTTCTGACTGATGAACTGAGGTCCATTATCATGAATGATTCTTCGGGGTACACCAAATCTATAGATGACGTGGTGTTTAACGAAGTTGATGACACTGCTAGTCTTAACCTCAGTCAGTGGTATAGCTTCAGCCCACTTGGAGAAATAGTCCGTTATCGCCAATATGAACCGATGTCCTCTAGAAGAAGGAGGATTAATGGGCCCTATGATGTCCATACCCCAAGCTTCAAAAGGCCAAGAAGCAGCCGTCGGGTGTAAAAATTCTGATGGTTGATGAATGAAATCTGCATGGATTTGACAGGCTCGACATTTCTTTGCATACTCAATGGCATCCGATACCATAGAGGGCCAGTAGTAACCCATGCGTCTAATGCGGTCCTGTAGCTTAGGACCAGGCTGATGTGCTCTACATACACCGTCATGAGCTTCACGCAGTACTTGCTTAGCTTCATCACCAGCGAGACAGCGTAAAAGAAGACCGTCATAAGTTCGCCGATAGAGAGTTTTAGTAGTTTGATTATAATAGAATCGGAGAGATCGTCGACGAACGCTTGTAGCCTCCTTAGGATCTTCGGGGAGTATGTCATGTACCACGAAGTCGATAAAAGGAGTTCTCCAGTCATCATCGATAACATTAACTTCAACAAAATTGTTGAATTCAATATTACGATTATTTTCAATACAGAACAGTTCTCGATTGGAGATAACTACCACCTGCTGTCTTTTAATAGGGATAGCTAAGACAGCTGCAAGATTGGCTAAAGCGTCTGCTTCAGTATTGCAAGCCCGCCGCACATAGTCAATGAAGAAATCTTTGAATGATATAGCTAAATTGATTGCCGCCTCATGATAAGGTACTAGGTCTTGATGACGTACTTCATAGGTTCCTCTAACCTGATTAACAACCAGTTTAGAATCACCGTATACTTCAAGATATTCAACGTTCAGTTGTTTAGCTAACTGAAGGCCAATAAGTAGAGCATTATATTCTGCTACATTGTTAGAACAAGGTTCATCTAAAGAGTAGGCTCTTTGGATAGTTGATCCGTCTGGAGAAACGAGGACCACTCCAACACCTGCCACAACAGCACCATTTGGTCCAATCCTTGATGCACCATCAAAGAATAAACGCCAGGTTGGAAATTCTTCGGAGATCATGTTGACTTCCAATGTTTCGTCTGGAATTTCGTCATAGAGCTTAGATGTCTCAGGTACAGGATGAGCCGCTAAAAAGTTCGCCAGCGCTTGACCTTTGATAGACTTTTGTGGAACATACACCATGTCATATTGAGCTAGCAGGATTGCCCATATAGCCAACCGAGAATTAAGTGTACTTGGTTTCTTCATAAGTACCCGGAGAGGGTTAACTCGAGATATAACATGAATAGTTTGACCAATGATATAATGCCTCGTCTTTTGTACAGCAAACATGAGAGCCAAGCATTCTTTTTCAACTGGACTATAACGGTGTTCAGCACCAATCATAGTACGGCTAAGATAATAAATGGCCTGTTCGTGACCTTCTTTGTTCTTTTGGGCAAGTAAAGCACCCAATGAATGATCCATAGCACGGACATACATTAAGAACGGAATACCAGAAATAGGTGGCACCAAGACTGGTGGGTTCATGAGATATCGCTTGATATCATCGAATGCTTGTTGACATTCTTCAGTCCAAACGAAAGATACACCTTTCTTCATTAGTTGAGTGAATGGTCTGCAACGTCCAGACAAGTTCGAAATGAATCGCCTGATGTATGCAAGTTGACCTTGGAATCCTCGTAGCTCTTTTAAGTTGCGTGGAGGACGCATCTCTTGAATGGCTTTGATCTTCTCGGGATCTACGTGTATACCCTTAGAGGTAATGACGAAGCCGAGAAATTTGCCACTAGAGACACCCAAGAACGACTTGGTGGGATTCATTTTGAGTTGATGTTGGCGTATGAGATTGAAGATAGTTCTCAGGTCTTGGAGGTGATCTTCCTTTAGACGACTTTTGACAGCAATATCGTCAACATAGCATTCAACAGTTTTGCGAAGATGATCTTTAAAAATAGTACTCATAGCACGTTGGTAAGTTGCACCAGCATTCTTAAGACCAAATGGCATCACCGTATAGCAATAAACACCACGAGGAGTGCGGAAAGAAGTATGCTTTTCATCTTCAGGATGCATCTTGATTTGATTGTATCCAGAGAATCCATCCATAAAAGATATTCGTTCGAACCCACAGGTATTGTCGATCATGACGTCCGTAATAGGAAGAGGAAATTCATCTTTTGGACATGCTTCATTAAGATCCCGGAAGTCAATACAGACTCGAACTTTGCCAGTTTTCTTCAGAACTGGGACGACATTGGCTACCCAATCAGGATGTTGTTCTTCTCGAATGAAGCCACAAGCAATGAGCTTTTTGACTTCATCATCGATCGCGTCCATCATTTCTGGTTTGAAGCGTCGCTGTTGTTGCTTAACAGGTTTTGCATTAGGCAAAATGTTCAATTTATGTGTAGCAATCTTAGGATCTAAACCCGGCATGTCTTCATAACTCCAAGCAAAGACATCAATATATTCTTTAATAAGAAAAATCAACTCTTCCTTGTCTGTTTCTGGAAGATTTTTGCTAATAAAAATTGGCCGAGGTGAATCTCTTTCTCCTACATCAATTTGAAGTAGTTGATCTTCAGTAGGGGGTTCACGTTGTTCAAAGCGAAGTACCCATTGATTGTCCATATGCTGAGCCCAAGGATCTGTTTCAGGATTTTCTTCCACATTCTCATCATAGTCTTCTGGAAGTTCAACGGAGACCATGTTAGATGATACGACCAACCTATGGACTTCACCAATGCTAGTATCAGAATCCCAAGATCTGGAATCAGATGAGTTAGAGCGTTTTTCACTGTCGGAGTCGGAGACTGCTGGGGATAACAATGGAGGAGAAGCATATCCGAGACCTCTCTTAGTCCTGCTATAGTACATGTCTGACTTTCCTTTCGGAACAGTTGTACGAATAGGAGTTCGTCTACCCTTACCGTAATTGAAGCCACTTTTGAAATCATAACCCATTTTTCGAATGATGTCTTTTGATTGTTGACTATAACGATGGAGTTGGATGCGCCCCGTGTCGTTAAGTTTACTGTCATCCGTATAACTAAATTTTTGTTCTGGTCCTTTAATAAAAATTATTGGACTTTCACCTCTCTTTCGAGAAGAGACAACAAAGTATGAATCATCTGAGTGTTCGAGTAAGACTTCTGTATGAAGAGATTGCACAACTCCCATTGTAATTGATTGGAAGCTATCTAACATATCTAAATAGTATTTAGTATGATAAATAACATCAGTATACTGGAAAGTAGGTGCTTTTTCATTGATTTGTACATCAGTATTTACAACAGGACCTTTGGCCTTAGCAGGCTTAGTCAGATTAATTACAAGAAGGGGAGAAGAAGAACGTGGAGGCGGTTTGTTACGACGGAGGTCGATAACAAGTGGCTCAGAGGAAGTGAGCTCCTTTTTTTCTTTGTTGCGAATGAGATCAACAACAATTGGCTCAGAAGAAGTGAGCTGCTTTTGTCCTTGTTACGACGTAAATCGATAACAAGTGGCTCAGAAGAGGTGAGCTCCCTTTGATCTTGATCAGCATCAATTGACTTCTTTTGGGCTGATAAGTGAATAGCCAGTGGCTTGGAAGATTGAGGATGAGAAACTCGCCCTTTGACGGGTATGATTAGAGTGTCTTTAGGCGTCGCTTCTTGTTCTTCTTCAGTGTCTAATGCTAACACAATTTTCATGAATTCATCCTTATACATCCGAGCGTCGTTGCAGTATGCTTCAACACCTTTGAAGGGATAAAGATCCGCAACCTCCTTACGAACTACGCCTTTGTCATCAACATATTTGAAACATTGATGAAGGGTTGATGGAACAACATTGTGCTCGTGTAAGAATGGTCTCCCCAATAGAGCGTTGTAAGAACAACCAAAATTGTCAATAATGTAGAATGTAACTTTTGTGCGAAGATTGCCAATTTGAAGTTTTAGGCGAATCTTGCCCAAAGGTTCACTCTTTCCTTGATTGAATCCAAGGATGGTAGTGATTGTAGTGGAGAGACTATGCACAGGAATTTTCAAAGCATCGAGCATTGTCTTCGGCATGATACTAAGAGCAGACCCTGGATCTATCAGAATACGATCGACTTTCATCGAATCGATATATCCTGTATAGTAAAGAGGACGGTCATGCCTGTTGTCTTCCATCAGCATGTCATCTTGCGTAAAAGTTATGTTCGGAATGAATTCCTGAACACTATTACAAGAGACTGATTCTGCTTCGGGCTTTTTGAGAAAGGTTAGACAAGCTTCTGCTTGCATAAGAGCTTCGCTGAGGGTTTCTCGAGTCTCTTTGGAAAGACGCAAGAGTTCAAAGATAGACAACTTTGCTGGGGTATTGGCTAGTTGAGCCAATATATCGAAGTTGTAAGGCTTCTCGAGTCCTGTAGGAGACGATTTCTTCAAAGGTTTGTCAAAGCGGATTTGTTGTTTGCCTTTATCAGCAGTCACTGGCTTAGGAGGAATAGGAATCACAACTGGTGAAGGTGCAGCAGGATTCTCTTCAGCTAGAGCAGGTTGTGCTGAGGTAGGTTCAGAAGAAGAAGCAAGATTCTCTTGAGTTTCAGGGTAATCCTTCAAATAGGGCTTTCCTGATCTGGTGCCTAATAGAATTTCTTCGTCAACTATGGGATCAAAAGATACCATGTTGCAAATCTTCGTCTTGCCTTTGGAGCGACTTTTCTTCTTGGAAAAAGAAGAATCCTCGAACTCTGAAGTAAGATCGGGGTGAATCCACATAACCTCGCCATTGTCTAGAGACAAAGGAACGAGACCTTCATTTGGTGGAGAAGGAATATTTTCAATCTCAAGAGTAGTTTTCGGAATAGGAATGACACCATGCTGTATCATCTGCGGGGGAAAGTTACCGAACTGAACTGAAACCATATTGGCAGTGACAGTCTTTTCATCTTGTTGCAGGGTAACAACTCCAGCATTAACAAGCTCTTGAATCTTGCCCTTGAGCACATAACATGCTCTAGTAGGATGTCCAATGAATCGGTGGTAAACACAGTACTTAGGATGATCGGTCTTACCGACTTCATCAGGTTTCTTTGGGTCTGGGAGCTGGATCTTATTGCTTTTGAGTAAACAATCGAAGATACTTGCCGTGTCATTCTCGTCAAAAGAATACTCTACCTTAGGATGAGGTTCCCTCGGTTGTGGTACAGAAGGAGTGGAAGTGGACGTAGGCTGAGCTACGTTGACAGCCAAAGACTCTTTGCTTTTCAGATTAATGTTCAGAGTCTCTTTGTTCTTGCGGTTGTTTTGGCGATTACCACCGCCTGACGCTTGATGTTCATCCCGATCGAGGTTAGACATTTGTACCCCCAACTGTTTGAATTTATCAGCACTTACTTCAGCTGCTTTGGCATTAACAATAAAGGATGGCCAATCTTGAAACTGAGTTGAGCCTGTCCACATACTGATAATAGGCAAGAGATTTGCCTTACAAGTATCTATGGTAACAGCAACAGGAGTCCCTGGAGGCATTTTCAGGGCTTCTCGACGAAAACGTTCAATGAAACTCTCTGCAGTCTCGTTATGTTTTTGTTTGATTTTATTTAGGGCTGACATAGTCATGTCATTGAATCCCTCATAGAATCGTTCTAGAAAGATTTGCTTGAGACCTGAGAAAGAAGTGATACAACCATCGGGCAGACTTCTGTACCAGTCATATGCTACGCCGGCTAAACAACCGACGAACACTCTGGTAAGAAGAGCGTCGTTCGGTTGAAGTTGAACAGTCATTACCTCGAAGTGATTGATGAATTGACTTGGTGAGGTACTACCGTCAAAGAGAGCGATTGTTGGAATCTTATATTTGAGAGGAAATGGAACTTCTTTCCATTCGACGGGATATGGCTGTTTGATTCCCAACCTTTGCAGGTTGTCTTTCTCTTTGAAAGCTTCAAACTGAGTTCGTAAAAGCTTGACTGCTTCATTAGCATCTTCAGATGAAGAGGAAGGAGCCGTGGTAGGAGGAGGGACAACATTATAAGCACTACCCCCAGCACCTGATTGACTGGGTGTATTTTGAACTTGTACTTGCACAGGAGGCATCTGAGGAGGTACTACCCCCAGCCCAGTATTGACAGGCACCGATGAAGCTATAATTTCAGGGTTTATAGCAGCCGGTACAGTTGGTGGGGTAGCATGTTGTGCCATAATGATAGAATACATACTGGCGACCATTTCAGCCATGGTTTTCAATTTGTCCTCCAGTGCAACAATACGCTGTTCTTGGTTTACAGAAGTTGAAGCATCTGGATCATCAGTAACAACATATGCCGTCACTTCTCTAGGCACAGTAGACGAAACTGTTTGTTCAGAGCTTTCACTATATGCATCATAATCAGAGAAAGATTCGTCTCCTGACTGAAAAGTAGGAAGATAAGCTGAAGGATCTTGGGGAAGATTCCTTTGACCGATTGTGTCTCGGCTGTGGGAACGAGTATGTTGAAATACTCCTTCAGAGGATTCTTGGAGTAAATCCAAATATCGTTGGCTTGGTCTGCGAGGCTTACCATGTTTGGAGCACTTTCTACCCCCGGTGTCTCGGGAAGCCATATTGACAGAAGCGTACAACACTTCGTCTTCTTCTGACATTGGTTCTGTTTTAGCAAAAGTCAAACGATCGAAGATAGATCGCTTTGTTGTTTGACAACAACATTGGATGATGACTTTATGATTGTAATGATGATCAGATGGTTGATTTGAAGGAGTTGAGACATTATCCCGTTTTTGTCTGAGATGTTCTCGAAGATCAGAAACCATGCCGGGACGGGGAAAAGTTCGAGGAATGTGTTCTTTAACAATATTTGGAACATGGTTTCGATTCTTCAAATGTTTTGTCCCCTGTGTATACAAGGAAGTACTCATCTCATTGGCATAGGTATCAGAATTTATGTTCCTGGAGACTTGTCTTTGAGGCTTAACCTTCGGCATTGGCTGTTTACGTTTTGCTGAAGTTGGCCTGTTAAGATATGTTCGTAGGTCTGCAAATTCACCCCCAGGGGTTTCTGTTTGAGACACCAACAGTTTTCCTTGTTTGGAACGGGATATTTTGAAAGTTGGGAGGTCTTGGAATTCTGCTACTGGGTAGGCAAAATACCTCTTTGATCAGTGCAAGTTCTTTTGTTATGAAGGTAAAAAGAATCTTTGTTCGTAGGAGATCTTGTACTGACGGGTGTTGAAACACGTGCAATTTGATCTGCTTCAGTAAAGACCGAAGAAGACTGAGAAAAGACCAAAGGGCCTTTTCCTTTGTTCTGAGAAGAAGGGATAACTAAAGAGCATTTCCCTCTGTTGTCTTCCAAGTCATGAGACAAGGAAGTTTGAGAAAAGACCAACGGGCCTTTTCCTTTGATCTGAGAAGGAGGAGGAATAGCCAAAGGACTACCCCCAGTAGATTGTGCTAGAACAGCAGGATGTTTAAGAGGAGAATCAGATATTTTCTCTTGATTATGAGAAGGAGAGAGTTTAGCCAAAGGGCTGTTTCTCTTAGTTTGCGCAGAAGTGATTTGCGCGTGAGTGGAGGGTGCATTGGTTCTGGCCACAGAAGTAGGAGTCCTTGCTTTAGAGTGCTTAGGATGCACTTTAGTTGCTGAAATGTTGTTTTGCGCAGGAAAAGCCACTGCCAATTGCGCCAAAGTCATTGGAGTCTTATGTTTTGACAAGGCAGCATATGAAGTAGCTTGTGCAACTTTTGCAACAGATTGAGCAGCATTGACTGCAACAGATTGTGCAGTAGTTGTTGAGACAGACTGTGCAGCAGTTGACACAGCAGTTTGCGCAGCAGACTGGCCAGCAGATTGTGCAACAGAGTGTGCAGCACCTTTGGTGGCAAAACTGCCAGATTGTGCAGCAGTCTTGGAGACCCAAACTGAGCGCACTTTGCTCTTGGCAGAAGTGGCTGCAGTACGGGGAATGGTCTTGGAGTTGAGCATTGCCTCGTAGGCTGTCTGGTTGACCTTGACAACCAGGGTCTTCTGCGTCTTTCCGATAGACGCTACGTCACATTGAGTTGCTACTTCCTCGTCGGAGGAGAAAGTTGTCCCCAGCAGAGTCGCCATTTTGTTTGCAAAAACAAAAGTATAGAACTTTATTGATACAAACTGTAATAAAGATTACAAGAATTCTGGAAAAATTACAACTGTAGGAATCCAATCTCGATGACGATTGCTTTATCCCTTGGACGATGTGAACTGTAAAGACGAAGCCTTTGAAGTTGAAAACAACTCTGGAAACTGAAGGCAAAAGCCTCTGAGGTTGAAGACAAAAGTCTCGGAAGAATGCAGCAGCACTTTAGCAAGAACTCCTGGACTCTCTGATTTCTGATTTCTGATCTTGATATCTGATCTCTGATCTCTCCTATGAAGACTTGAAACTCTATTTATAGAGTTCTAGAAATAACTAACTTTCAGTTATTTTGGACTGCGCATGATGATTTGCGCAGCATTGGTTTGCGCAACATTGATTTGCGCAGATAGTTACTGGATCGTGGGCCGATTATCATGGACACATGGCATGATTTGATAGAAATGCGCATGATCGTGCATAAACAGTTGCCACGTAATGAACAATCGATGGCATGAATGCCACGTGTAACTTAACAGTTACGTTTGATAGATTGCGCAGAGTTGAATTGCGCATACATGGTTTGCGCAAGCTCAAACTGCGCAGGATTGGTTTGCGCTGCCAGCTGTCAGCCGCCCTCGAGCACTGTGCGGCGCAGGAAACGAACAAACTCCTTGTTATCCGCGCTGTCAGTTGTCAGAAAAGATTTGATTTGATTTAGTAATGATGACTTCTGCCACGTCAGCTTGTGCAATCGGTTGTGTGCGCAAATTAGAATGCGCAATCGGTTGGCTGCGCAATCTGTTGTCTGCACAATTCAACAAGATGATGTATATTTTGATTTCTTGATTTTGTTGATTGATGCAACTTGATTTTTTAGGACCTACAGTACCTATCCCGTGTCGACACATTAGTGTCACGTACGTCGGCTCCAATCAAATTGAGGCAAGTACAAACTACAAACTTTATTTACTGTACATGATAATGATCTGAGTATGACCACTAATAACGTAGCTATTTGCAACTAAAATTATATCTCACATGTTTCTATATACATCCCATATGCTTCACATAATTTTATACTGCTCTTAGTATCTTTCCACATGATTACACCTTGGGGATGGGAAAACTACTAGTTGAGTACGTGATCAGACTGTAACTTAGTACATGTATCAAGCTCGGTTGCATCTCATCCAACCTTGCCGTAGGCCTTATCCAGTATACTTGTACGATCAGTACATTTATACATGTATACTTGTAACACCCCTAAATTTTTGGAATTTTTTATTATTTATTTAATTTAAATAGGATTTTATAGAATTTATGAATATTTTTGATTAAATAGTTATTATTATAGATGACCTTAGCTATGGTTAAGATTTGGAGTAAACGACGATTAAGAATTGTGAAACGGATAGTGTACACGTGTGCTTTGACTAGTGTTTTAGCCACGGTAGGAAAGGTCGAGCCATAGGTGTGTTCTAACTAGGAAAACAAGGCCAAGCTGTGACTTAACCCCTACCGATGATTTATTTATTTAATTATTAGATTATTGACTTTCTAGGAAACCCGGTTGTACCAATTTAGTCCCAACTTGACCCGAACCAACTCCAAATCTAAATAGACATGTAGTACTCTCAAATACATTCATGTTGATATATATTTTGTATATATTTTATTAATATTAATATGTTTTTAATTTTGGAAAGTTTCTATTTATAGAAAGTATCTACGTGCAATCCTAGTTGGCATTAGTTTATATTTGATCCAAAGTCCAACCCAAATCTATGTAGGCATGTTGGGCATTAATATATATTAATAAATATATATATTTTATATTTAATTCAGATTTGGATTGTATTTATATAAGATAGATTTAATTAGTCTATATTAGGAAAGACCTTTTTAATCCTCAATCGAATCAATTAGCCAACTCATCAAACAACCAAACCATATCAAGTGGACCCCCACCATGGAGTGTTCGCCCAAGAAACCCTCCCTTGGCTGAACATCTCATTAGGAATAGGATTCCTACTCCTTTTCATACATGCAACCCAAAAAGCCCATATATATACCTATTTATACCCAAACCCTAACCCTAACTTTATTATCCCTTCCTCTTCCTCTCCATAGCCGACCAACCCCCTCTCCCCCTCCAAATTTTGGCAGCACCTTCTCCATCCAAATCCATCATCTTCATCCCCTATCATACAACTCTTTCTCCTCCATAAAAACTCCTTTCATCCTTCTTCCATCCAAACTCCGCCAAACAAACCCTAAAAACTCCATCTTCTCCATCCAACCATCTAGAGCCATTGCCAACCCCTCCATACTCATCATGAGAGGATTAGCAAGCAAGGATAGCAATAAAGGTGGGATCTTTGGCAAGGAGAAGCCTCCACAACCCAACTAGCAAGGACTTTTGGTAAGAAACCCTAATTTTTCCATCTCAAACCTATGCCATAATTTCGTAGAAATTCTATTATTAAATCTGTAAAAATAGTATTTAGGTACCTTTTGTTATTTATTTTTACCCATATAAGTTTTATGATCTATAGTCGTAATATTCATGTTTCGGTAGAATCAAATTTAACCCCGTTGTGAAGGAACTATAAGTTATTGGTGGTTATTTTTTAAACTGAATTTTTTGTGTGTTCAAATGTATAAATTAGGATTTTTAAGTATTTTTCCACGAATTTAGCAACTAAAACTTGGTCGAGAAAATTAGCGGTCAAAACTAGCTTTTTTGGGTATTCTGCCGACTTAGGATGTTCAAATTAGTAGCATAACTTAACTCTTGTATTCATGTCTTAGTTCTGAGATATAATATACTTTACATTCTATATAAAATATATTTTTGGGTATTTTAGCTATTTTGAATAATTGACCATATTCATGACGAGTTTCGGGTAGACTAGCTGACGTAATAGTCAACTAGTCACATAATTCTATATAAATCATAATTCTAGAATTTCAGAGATAATACTGTAGAAAATAGTTTTATATATTATTTTTAGGAATTTTCTATGATTTCTAAGTGTGTTATTGAAGTGGGGTCATAACCGATTAATTGGAAGGTCGAAAATCCTAAAACAATGTTCCGAGGTCCCGTTGGACACGTATGTATGTTATACAATTTAAGTAGTCCTACATGATATTTGAATATAGTTAAAGTAGTTTAAAACACTAATTAAGTTAATTAAGTTCTGTTATAAGATTTATAAGTAGTTAAATAAATTATTTAGGAGCATTGGATTCCGGAGGCGTAGACACGGGAGCGAGACTTTATCTTCACATCACGGAACCAGGCAAGTACACCTTGCCAAACTTTATAGTACTTACATGCTTTTCCATATCGCTATTTTTTATATCTTACTTAGTTTCATATTTCTCCTGTTCCATGTCATGGTTATTCTAGTTTTACGTGCACGTAGTTTTTACTCATTTTTCATGTTACTTTTCTGTCTTTATTATCTTGTTCATGTCTAGTGATAGTACTGCTATGCATGTACCATATTTTCCTGACCTGTTTGACCTGTACTTGACTTGGATATGACTATGTAGGACCGATTGAGGAACAAGTTGTAAAGCGCAATACTCTAGAGGGGGGGTGAATAGAGTAGGCAGCAAAAATTAACTATTTAAGACATGTTAGTAACAAGATCACATAATATATATCGTAAATATATAAATGAAAAGTAGAGAGTAGAGAGCAAACGTAAGCACAAGGATGTATACTGGTTTCCCTCTTATGAGGACTAGTCCAGTCGGAAGAACTCTAGCTTCCAGTTGAATCCACAATTGAAAAATATCACAAGTTTTCATACGAAGTTCTTGCAAATTCTACAACGCGAGCTTTGATCCGAAGTACTCGACCAACTTCAATTTTGAAGTGTCTAGCTTCAATCAAGCCTCTAATTACAATCACTCTGAAACTTCTAGACCATACCACACTGGCAAATTGACTAGAGGATTGTAACTGGCTTGGGATTTGAAAATGAATAGTTTAGAACACTTTGGAAGAAGTAGTAGGCTTATAGAGAAGAGATATGGAAGTGAATTGGTGTGTTGAAATGATCGAAATCCTTCTCTATTTATAGTTTTTCCAAAGGCAGAATTCTGACAGAATTCGGGCAGAACTCTATGAGAAAATTTCGTTGGAATCCGTAACTACAGGAAGACCAAGTTCAAAAAGCAACGTTCACTAACCGAACTCTGGCCGAATTCTGATGGAGTTCTATCAGGGTTTTTGCAAATTGGTTTCTGGCTTTTTGAAAAGCCAAACAGTTAGGAAGTAGTTTGGGCTTTTGTAAGTGGGCATTTTTTCAAAATGAAAGGATATTTTGAAAAGGTTTCTTGGATAGCCTATTTGCTAGTACGATACAGTTTATAGCGTATTCTTATACTCAATAAAATGAAAAATATATTGATGAAATAGGAAAACCAAGAGTCCTTTGATGACGCCTTTCTTCAAATATTTGAGTAGACTTGAAGATGCCTTTTTTACTTGACGGCGGTCGTCCAAAGATAAATAAATCTGAAAATCTGAATACCTTTCGGTGGCTTCGCCCCCGAACCTCCACGGGTGGCGAAACCCCTGATACGAGGCTCCGGATAGGTCGTTGGGCAGTTTAGAGAAATCTTCTTGTATGACGCCATCTTTGGCCTATCATTAATTCTGTATTGTATATGTCCTGGTTTGACAAAGCTTGATCATGCTTACTGCATGTCTATAAGAACATGTTAGACGAACAAAACAAAATGATACAAGCATAGCAATATGATATTGAAGATTTAGGACAATGCTAAGTTTAAGTAGCAACATGATAGTGATTACATGAATATTAGTGACGTCATTATGTTAAACTCAATTGATTAGCCATATTCAAAAATATGATATAATTATTGGACTAACAATCTCCTCTTTTTTTATTATGGCAAATCGGTTAAGTTTAATATATATATATATAATAGATGCATGTATCACTAATAAACACATAGTACTAAAATATTGTGTGCTAACTTAAACTTATTTCTCCCCCTTCGACATGATCAAAAATAAGCTCCCCTGTAACAAAAGATAAAACGAACTCAAGCATAAGTAAAGGAGGAAAGAAGAAATAATCATGATCAAGGACTAGGAGAACAGTATAATAAAAAGTTTAGAAAATTGCATAACTAAAGTATAAAAACTTATCAAAACACAATATAGTTGGTTGAACGTAAACATAGAAAACTGAAATTAAGCAATACATAGTTTACCAAGTAAAAATCCAAAAATGACATTCAAAACATATTTTGATCATATTGTGTTTTAAAATAGACCAAAAAAAATATCAATATAGTAGGAATCAATCATAAATAAATCATGAGGAATAGAAATTCGCAGATCTAGTATATATAAAAAATCAAAAATATAATGAGACTTTTGACAATGATCACAAAAAAATTTATGATTCATAATTTGCCCATACAAATTAGTGAATCAATTCCATAAAGAGTAAAATCATTGAAAAAGAAATCAAAATTAATATACTAGATTCTATTCAAAATCTATACCAAAGTTCATACATTTGAATTCAATTACCTTAGCATGATATTGTAGAAGCATGGAAAATACTAAAGAAAATGACTCATGCGGCCAGGAAAGATCCATGCGGCTCAGAAAACTCATGCGGCTCAGGAAGTCATACGGCATAAGGAGTTATGCGGCCGGAGGCATCTCATGCGGCTCAGAAGACACGTGGCGTGACAGTGCTCCCCTCCGATCCATGCTGCATTAATTGCTTTGACGGCTGACCCCTCTGAAAAGTTGACAGACCTGACACCAAAGCAGGTAATTATGATTCTGTCATGATGATGAATCTCTAGGGAAGAGAAAGAAATCTCTGACATGATCCCCCGAGAACAACAAAATGCTACGTGGCCCTGCCACGTGGGTGTGCTTATGCGGCTCGAAGTGAAGACTTCCCATGCGGTTCAGAGTGAAGCTGTCCCATGCGGCTTGAGTGGAATCATCCCTATGCGGCTCAAGAAGATCATGCCCATGCGGCTCAAGCAGACACACCATTATGCGGTTCATGCGGCTCATCATATGGTTCAGAAGTCTGAAGGAGGGGGCCACTGCCCATACAGCCCTGACACGTGTCCCAAGTCTTATGCGGCCCAAAATTCATACGGCCCAAATCTCATGCGGCCCAATCTGCATGCGGTTCCATTCTCACCATTGGCTCTCAGGATACGTGTCCACAGCCGATCAATCTTCCAGATTTATGGCAATCCAAGATCGGATCGAATCCCAATGATCTGGGGCACATGGCAGGAGAATAAATTTGATTTATTCGCAGATATGAGAGAATCATTATAAGGAAGATTTATGCCAATCAGCATTAATTGCTAATGGGGATTTGGTGTAATCTACCCTTAATGGTTCTGATTCGTCACAATCAGAAATGAACGGCCTGAATTGATCAATCTCCAGGCCGCCGCCATCTCCAAGAGCTAATCATTGGCAACCCTAGCAATCACATCCCACTATTATAAATAGCAAGGTGCCATTCTCTTGTGAGATATAGAGAGATATACACAAAAAAAAACCAGAGAAGAATACGTATACACAGAGAGACTTCCCCCATAGTCAGAGAGAGAATATACACAGAGAGAGAGAAGCCAGAAGAGCAATCAGAGAGAGAGCAAGAAGGCATTTCTTCGTCAACGACCAAGCAGATCTTCCCCGAGTCAAGGCTGCGTACCGATCGTCCAAGGAGTAAGGCAGAGCGGCCGTCGCTTTCCCGAGCCTCTATCGTCACCCCCCAGAATCTAAAATAAATAATCGTACTTAGACTGCTGTACCTAGGTTTTCGTCCCTAGGCTTTCTTTGTACGAGCGAGTTTGTATTGTGAATCTAAGTTCAGTCCTCCGATAATTGTTCTGTACTTTTACAATCAATGGCAAACACGATGGCGACTCTGCTGGGGACTAACTTCTCCACGGCTGAGGAGTTGGTGACGCAATCGGACGCAGCCAAACTTGGCTCTACACAACAGAAGATGGTCGTACGCTTCGACCAACAGGCGTTCGAAGAGATGCTCTCTGAAGGTAGCACTGGCCCGGTCCAGAAGCGCACCCGCACCATAAAGGCTCGCAAAGAGTGGAGACCAAAATCATTTGCTCCTCCGCAAGCCCTTGATGAGGTGCTCTCTATTGCTCAAGATGGCGAGAAAGACTCCCCTGCGGCCCCACTTCAGACCGTAGACAACTCTGCTGTCCCCAAGTCCGGCAGAAGAAAACACTATGATGCTGGACTTGCAGGGGCAAAGAGGAACTCTACGCGATTCGAGCCGCAGAAGAGTATTAACCGCAGGAAGAAAACCCATGCGGCTACAACCACCGACCGCATAAAGAAAACTCATGCGGCCACATCTGTCAGCCGTATAACTTATGCGACTACAGTTGCCAACCGCACGGATGAGATTCATGCGGCTATTAAAGTCAATCGCTTGCAGAAAACCCATGCGGCCACAGATGCCAACCGCATACGGTCAGCCTGTACGGTCGTGAGTCCTAACCGCATAAAGACTCATCCTACAACAAAAGACAGCCGCATGCAGACAGCCTGCACGGTACCCAATGCTAGCCGCATAGCATCCGTCCTATGCTTCTCTCGATCAGTCTTCGACCGGCTCTCATGCGGTCCTGACTCTGATCATTATCTGGATGATAATCCAGACTCTGTGGTATTCGACTTAGACTCCTCCTATTACGCACCCACAAGTGCTAAAAGGAGGAAGTCTAGGGCAGCGCGGGCTCATCAAGTCCAGACGACTGCTCCAACCTCTGACTATCGGGGCGTCCCGCTGATTATCACGCGGGCCTCTGATGGGAAGTTGTATAAGACCACTCAAGTCCAGCCCCCGACGGCAAACAGACAAAGTGGTTCCTCTCACCTGCGTGAGGTTATCCTCCACAAACACAAGGAAAGAGAAGGAGCTTCGGGGTGTAATGAGCCCTCACACGGACATCAATGCACCCAGATCATCGTCAACTGCTATTGCAGCAACGCGGCGGTGACGGAAGACCGGCCATCCGTCTTCCAAAGACTACATCACCTGAGCTCAGAAGACGAGACACCTCCTGTTGTCTCCTGCAAATCCGCGTAGAAAGTTCTCGCCAAGGAAAGAGGGAAGAAAATGAGCATCTCCAGTCCAAAGGTGTCAACTACTACAGCTAAGAAACCGTCGTCTAAAGGGATATCCTCCACTGGAGTATTTCAACACACACGTTCGAAGACGAAAACTGCTGCAGTAGAAAGTTTGTCGTCTGCAACATTGGGGGTCGTCGGAACTGGGGGTAGCACTCCTCCAAACATCCATGACAATCCGACATTCCAGGAATACGGACTGGAGGAAGCAAATCCTCCGACGGATACAACAGATACCGACGTCCCCAAGGACATCCTAGACGAAGCAAGCTCCGAAGCCGGGGGTAGTGTTCCTTCCGAGTCTGAACCTGAAGAGAACATCCCCACATATCCTGATGATTTCTCAATGCACGGGTACGACTCGGAGGGTACATCCTCCACCACTCCTTCCGTCACTCCTCATGTGAAGACGGTGTTCATGACAGACAGCAATCAAGGCGGTTCCGGTGATCGCCAGCGCATCGACACTTTGGAGGCCATATTGCACGCCTTGGTCAAGTCTGTAGACGAGATCAAAGCGGCGCTTCCTAATCTGCAGGGGGTGACACCTGGCCAGACAAGTACGGGTCCTCCAATCAACGTAGATTCAAATTCGGCGACACCGAACCCGGGCATAATCCTCCCGAAGTAACGGCTCCGACTGCGATAGATGAGACCCGAGAAGTAAAGAAAGAAGTTCAAGAGCTCCGAGCCATGTTCCACGCCAGAGAAAACTCTCAAGACTTCAGAATACGGCAACCATATCCTGCTGTATGGAGGGATGTTCCATTCCCACCAAGATATAAGCCGTTCAATATCAACCCCTATGATGGCAAGACCTCAGCAAGTCGGTACATCACTTACTTCGAGGTTACTACCGACCATCTTCCCCATGATGACGCTATCCTGACACGGTTATTCATTGGGGCATTGGAAGGAGTCGCCTTCGATTGGTACCGCAACCTGCCGGACAATTGCATCCATTCCTTCGCTGGCTTCAAACGCCTGTTCTTGGAGAGGTTCTATGAGGTAGGGCAGGACGTCACGATGTCTACCCTCATGGACGTCATTCAAGGAGAGAAAGAGCTGACGAGGAATTACATTGAGCGGTTCCGTCAAACCGCAATGAAGTTACCATCTGGCAACCCGGACTCTTCCTTGATCGAAATTTGCCAAAAGAGACTACTCCCAACAATCAGTCTCTGGATGGACGAGAGTCAATTCAAGGACTATAAGGCTTTTATCATTAGTGCTACAAGTGTCGAAGAACGATTAAAGAAGGCTCGCCAACTGGGATTACATATCTCAGAGGGAGAGAACAAGAGCAAGCGTCCCAGCACCACCAACGACAATGGGGGTAGCCCCTCCAACAACCGGGACAACAGAGGCAAGCAGGCTATGGTGGCCGATACAGCCCAGAAGCCTGATTCGCAACCTGCGGACAAACAATGGCCTCAAATCACTTACTCTTTTGAAGACGGTCACGTCAAGCCTATCTTGGACATGCTCATACAAGGAGATAGGATTCAGCTTCCTCCACCAAGACGGGAGCCTCGGCCGGCTGATCTGGAGAACCCAAAGTTCTGCCATTACCACCGCTACGTCCACCATGCTACGCACGACTGCTACCAACTGAAACGATATATCCAGAACCTCATCGATTCGAACGCTCTGGCCATCGATTTCGAGGAGGTAACCGTGGCAGCCAACATGGTGTCCGTACAATTCGGCAGCTTCCCTCTAACAGAGACCCAGGACGGGGTTATACCCATTCCTCTGGCAACGATGGAGATTGCTAATCTCCTGCCTGCTCAAGCTGCTGGTCTAGTACCCCTCACCACATCACGAGGGGAAATCATGTGGGTCCATCCGGACCTAGTCTACGAGGTAACTCAGTCCACTCCATCTTTTAAAAAGAAAAGTGGAAAAGTCAGATCCTGCCGCACCACCTCAGCAGATAAAAAGGAAGTCACGGTCGTTGTTACTCGATCCGGAGCACAATCTCAACCTGTGGCTGAAAACTCGACTGATGATCATCCGCCCATTACCACGGATGCTCCGGGACCGGCTCAGCCTTCGACGACCGACAAGCCTAGGCCGAAGGAGACTCGCTTCGACAAATCCCTCCGAAAGGAAACATCTCAGGGGCTGGAGAGGCCCTACAACTTTGACATCTTAGCACAATTGGCCAATACACCGGCCAAATTGTCCTTATATGAACTCCTGAGGCTCTCAAAGGATGTCCGCACAGCTTTGAGCGATGCACTTCAAAATGCCGATGCGTACCTGGCTCAGGTCAACCTCACGGGAGAAAATCAGCCCGCAGACCTCCAAGACAGCGCCTATACGGGAGCAATGCCCAACATCGTCTTCACTCCATAAGACATGCTCATCAAGACTAATCTACACGTTCGCCCATTATACTACACAGGCTACATCGGCGACATAAAGGTGGACAGGATGCACATTGACCCTGGGTCTTCCATAAGCATCATTCCAAAAGGACTACTGCATCATCTTCGCATCCCGATGCATCGCCTGACCCCTACAAACACCGCCATCAGCGGGTTCAATTCGGGCAGGAGCTACCCAATCGGGAAGATCCGTCTGAAATGTCAGATTGGCGATCTCCAATCAGAAGTCACTTGCTACGTCATAGATGCCGACACTTCATACAACATCCTTTTGGGGTGCCCTTGGATACACAATTACATGATCGTGCCTTCCACGCTACACCAATGCTTCAAATATGTCGACAAGCACGGCTTTGTGAGGACAGAATTTGCTGACATCGATCCCTTCAAAGGGGTCGAATCTTATTACTCGGACTCCTGCCTATACGAAAAGTCGAAGAGGCACCTTGAAGGAGGAAATAAACAAACTGATGTTGAAGCAACCACGGGATCAGAAGAACCTCTGACAATCCACCTCCAGGCTCGCAAACCAGGCAATTTCGTACCCTTTACGGCCACGCTGCGTAAGGACGCGATCAGCCTCTCGGCATAGGAAGAGCAGTTGAGAATCCGGCTGCCAAGGTTCGGCCAGGTACCGAGACCCACGACAGGGCCACTTACCATCAGATTGCCGAGAGTCGGTCAATCCCAAACAGAGAAGCAACATCCCTCCGATAGACCTCTGACGATACGCCTGCCTAAGAAAGGTCGTCACCCCCGATGCGAGGTCTGACACTTCAAGCGAACCAGCCACCCCTCGCTCCACATCAAGTGCCGGACTGGGGGTTGCTAGTCTACCAATAACCCCACGCTCCGCTCCGTCAGTTGAACCTCTGAAGATCAAGCTGACTAGGACGCCCTCTCAATCTTCATTCACACAGGGGGTAGCCGAAGAGGAACCAGAGCTAGCCAAGTATGTGGCTGCCCACACTGATGCTCCCTCCGCAGATGATGTAATCCCTCTAGAAAAGATATCTTACTTCATCAATAAAGGGTTATCTTTGAACTACACCGAGCTCAATAAGCTATGTACAATGTATGCTATGGAACACGGTATAGGCGCTCACCTACATACACAGGTGACAAATGTGTACACTACTATCCAACTTACTCCAGTAGAAGACGCTTATCGAATAATCGAGGGAGGGGACCACCCAATCAACTTCGGCCGGACGAACAACCCGCATCCCCTCGCCATGGAAGAAGTCGACTTCGGGTCAGATGCTGGAAGACTGCCTCTGTATCTCTATAGCCCTCAATCCAAATATCTTATGCAGAAATAGGGGTATGATCTAGAGACAACGCCAGGACTGAACTACGGCACTGGACGACGATTACCTTTGAAGACGCCAGCCCCGACGGGCAAACCACGAAACTACTATAACAAAACCCGATGCGGTTTAGGGTATGTAACGCCTACTACGACCCCTGAAAGCTCAGATGAAGAATGCGACTGGCAGTCACATTCAACCGGATCACCGACTTTCGACTCAGATACCAGCATCGGAGATGTGTTCAGACAAGTCATGTCAGTCAACATGGCATTCACCGACGCTTACGAGGAAGACGAAGACATCCCCGAAATCCTTGAGCTAGAGCCATGGGCCCAGCAATTAGACGCACAATGGGAAAAGCGGTTCGAACTGAGAGAACCTTCTACTGAAGATGAAGTCATACAAGTAGATCTCGGCAGCGAATCTTCTCCAAAACCGATCTTTATCAGTAAAAGCCTAACTGATGAAGAACGAGAGTCGCTGTTAGAACTTGTCAGAGAATACATTGATGTGTTCGCCTGGATCTATGAAGACATGCCGGGGTTAAATCCTGATATCGCTCTCCACAAACTCAATATACGGCCAGATGCAAAGCCAGTCAAGCAGCAACAACGACGCTTCCGCCCAGGCGTCATGGACGCGATCGAAGCCGAAGTCAACAAGCTAATAGCCAGCGACTTCATTCGTGAAGAGCAACATTCTGATTGGGTCGCCAATATAGTACCCGTCCTCAAGAAGAATGGGAAGATTCGAATCTGCATCGACTTCCGCAACCTGAACGAGGCATGCCCCAAAGATGAATTTCCCCTTCCTATCACAGACATCATGATCGACAATACATGCGGATTTGAACGTATGTCATTCATGGATGGATTCTCGGGGTACAATCAAATCAAGATGTCTCCCGACGACGAAAAGTACACTTCATTCCGAACCCCGATTGGCACATACTGCTATACAGTCATGCCATTCGGTCTAAAGAATGCTGGCGCTACATATCAGCGAGCCATGAGTATCATTTTCAGAGAACATTTGTGCAAGATAGTGGAATGCTATGTCGACGACATCGCCGTCAAGAGTCCCCGTAAGGAAGATCATCTGCAAGACCTGAGAACGGTGTTCAACTTAATACGAGCCCACAATCTGAAGATTAACCCTATTCTTGGGCGTATCCAGCGGAAAGTTCTTGGGCTTCATCATCACTGCACGCGGTATCCATGTAGACCCCGAGAAAACGAGGGCAATCATGGAGATGGGTCCCCCGAGAAATCTCCGTGAACTTAGAGGCCTCCAAGGGAGGCTAGCTTATATCAGGAGGTTCATTTCTAACCTCTCCGAGCGATACCGACCGTTCACCCACCTCATGAAGAAGGGAGTCTCATTCGTATGGGACGAGGAATGCCAGCGCGCTTTCGATGACATCAAAGAATATTTATCAAATCCTCCAGTCCTGGTGGCCCCGGTCCCTGGAAAACCATTCCTGCTCTATGTACGAGCAATGGAACACTCCCTCGGTGCCCTGCTGGCACAAAACAACGATGCAGGCCACGAGCAGGCCATTTACTATCTCAGCCGAATGATGGTCGGGCCCGAACACCGATACACTGCTGTGGAGAAAGAATGCCTCACCCTGGTATTCGCCATTCAATAGACGCGGCACTATGTCACGGGGCAAACCATACATGTGATCTCACGAATCAACCCTCTCAGGGTCCTCATGACCAAACCAGGGGCACTCAGCTCCCGCCTCGCTACATGGGCGATATTGCTGTCCCCCTATCATATGATCTTCGTCCCGCAGAAGGCTGTCAAAGGTCAAGCCCTGGCAGACTTTTTGGCGGCCCATCCAGGATCGGAATCATCCAGAATATACGAAGAAATCCCAGATGAGGTCACCGATTCAAATACAACCACCCACGATAACATATGGCGGATGTTCTTCGATGGCGCTTCAAGAACCGGACCCAAGGGAAACATCGTCGTCGGAGTCGGAGTAGTATTGGTCTCTCCTACCGGGCTAGTGATCAATCGTGTCTACTCTCTCACGGAACCCTGCTCTAACAATGTGGCCGAGTACAACGCTTTGGTCATTGGCCTCCAACTCGCAAGAGAACTGGGGGTAGAATACCTTGAAGCATACGGCGATTCGCAATTAATCGTCAACCAGATTCGGGGGACGTACGAAGTCCGCCATGAAGACATGATCCCCTACCACCAAATAGCGATCAACATTATCTCATCATTCGAGGGATTCTTCATCGAACACGTCCCCAGACTCCAAAATATCGAAGATGATGCCCTAGCAGGCCTGGCTGCTTCCCTAGCAGTACCAAACCACTCTCATTATTCGGTCGATGTAATCGGCCATGATCTGGTCTGCCCCAAGAACAACGTTCAAGCCATGGCGAGTTATTCTGCTCAGATGATCGACGAAGCGCCAGACTGGAGACAACTATTCATAGACTTCGTGGTCTACGACATCCTGCCCGAGAACCCGAAGGAGGCTACTTCTATCAGACGGCGTTCTCTCAGATTCTTCTACGATACAGAGACAAAAATGCTGTATCGCCGCTCCTACGACGGATTACTACTTCGGTGCTTGTCGAACGCAGAAGCTAAAGAAGCCATACGAGAGGCTCATGACGGTGTCTGCGGGGCCCATCAGCCTGGCCCTAAGCTGCAAGACCGCCTTCGCCGGATGGGCTACTACTGGCCCACGATAGTGGCTGATGCAATAGATTATGCCCGAAAATGCAAGGCCTGCCAAGTCCACGCAGACTTCATTCACCAACCATCCGAATTTCTACATCCGACAGTGGCGTCCTGGCCATTCGAAGCATGGGAAATGGATATCATTGGTCCAATCACCCCATCTTCCTCCCGAGGACATCGCTTCATACTGGCGATCACTGATTACTTCTCAAAGTGGGCAGAAGCTGTCCCGCTCGCCGAAGTCAAGACTGCGAACGTAATCAGCTTCCTGAAGCACCACGTCATTTACCGCTTTGGACTGCCCCGAAGGATCATCCATGATAATGGTCCGCAGTTTATAAGCCACGCATTCTACCGATTCTGCGACAAACACCGCATTCAGAATGTCGCTTCGACACCATACAACCCTGCAGCAAACGGGTTAGCAGAGGCATTCAACAAAACAATTATCAAACTCCATAAGAAATTTGTCTCCTCCAACAAATGCGACTGGAACGACAAGCTCGGCGAGTGCTTATGGGCTTATCGCACCACGGCTCGAACAGCCACCGGGAATACACCATTCTCTCTGGTGTACGGGAGTGAGGCAGTTCTCCCATTAGAGACTCAGATTCCCTCACTCCGAGTCGCCCTCACTTATCAATTGACAAAGGATGATAACTACCGACGTCGACTACAAGAGTTAGAGGCCTTAGATGAAAAATGCCTCCTAGCTCAGCAAAGGATCGAATTATACCAAGCACGCATCTCAGGAGCTTTCAACAAAAAGGTCGAAGTCAGAATATTCCATGTAGGCGATCTTGTTTTGGCAGTCAGGAGGCCAATGGTCATGACTCACAAGACCACCGGCAAGTTCCAGCCAAAATGGGAAGGCCCATTTATCATCGAGGCCGTGTTCTCCAATGGTGCTTACCGCCTCGCCAAGCAGAACGAAGACTTGCTCATGTTGCCCGTCAACGACAAGTTCCTGAAGAAATACTATGTTTAAACAATATTTTCCAGAGTTTCGAGTTATGTGCCCGCTGGTACCTCTGAACTCAATCCCCTAATTTTCCAACTTATCGAGTCACGTACCCTCTTGTACCGCTGAACTCATACCCCAAATTCTTAAGTCATGTACCTGCTGGTACCTCTGAACTTACACTTTGATTCCAACATTTTCCAGATCTTCGAGTCATGTATCCGCTGATACCACTGAACTCACCCTCATAGTTTTTTTCAGATTTTTGAGTCATGCACCCGCTGGTACCGCTGAACTCACACTCACTATTCTCCAGATTCTCGAGTCATGTACCCGATGGTGCCTCTGAACTCACATCCCGGTCACTCTTTCAGGTAGGAAGTCATGTATAATCATACCGCTGAACTTTCTTCCTACAAGAGATCCTCCCTCATGATCTAATACCTGCATTCCCAGTGCACAACAAAGGTAACGGATCCACAAATTTCCAAGACGACCATGTCCTCATCACCTCTGAGTCGTCCCATTTCCGCCAAAAACAAATTACCCCTACATAGAATTTCCATGTCCTCGTTACCTCTGAGTTATTCTACGTACCCCCTTCATTGAGCCCACTCCTGTCATGTCCTCATTACCTCTGAAGGGGAAGGCTCCGTCGAAGAAACCTTCATACTTGCCATGTCCTCATTACCTCTGAGTAAGTATGATGATCCCCTTTCGACCTATTACCTGTACCCACCACCGGAGTACGCCAAGGGTAATGGGTCCACAAATGTCCTCTGTTGACCACAAATGTCCTCTGTTGACCACAAATGTCCTCTGTTGACCACAAATGTCCTCTGTTGACCACCAATACCCTCCGTCGAGTTCGCTCCTGCCATGTACTCATTACCTCTGAGTAGGAAGACTCTACGTTCAGAAAAACTTTCCTACTTGCCACGTCCTCGTTACCTCTGAGCAAGTATGCCAGTTCCCCTTCCTCCTATTATCCGTATCCTAGACCAGGGTATGCCAAGGGTAATAGGCCCACAAATATCTTGAGCTAAATTTCTTAACACAAACCTATCACCTCATTATGCCCCAGGAGCCCAGCTGCTCTACGGCAATTCTTTTTTTAATAATACCAAGAGCACCCATGACCACTTTGCTATGGCTGCTTCAGGTATCCTGACCGAAACTTGTTATCTCTACCTAAAACCAAGGTATGCCATGGGTAACAGGTCCACAAATATATCCCCTATACGGGGGAGAACATCACCACAATATCACAGGCACAACAGGCAATACAAATGAAGGGTAGAATGGAAAATACTCTTTATTTGAAGGAAGAAAAGAAGTACTACATATTTCGGGACCACGTCCCTTTCAAAAAAAAAAGAAGAGAGAGAAGAGAAAAAAAGAAGGGAAAAGAAAAGGCCGACTACATTTCAGTGTTACTCAATTCTAGGAGGCGGTCTCTCACTGAGGTGGTCTCCCGCTCAATCCGTTGCCGAGCAGGACGCTCGGCCTCCTGGAGTAACCGCTCCTCATTATCCAAATCCAGGAGCGCCTGACAGTCATCTTCCAATTTCTTCAAGACAGCCTCCAGGTCAGTCGAAGCTTGAGTAACCCTGTCAGCTTCCTGAACAATTAGCCCGCTGTCATTGCGGGCAGTCTCGAGTTCAGACTCTAGGAAAGTCAACTTCTTCTGAAGCGCAAGGATCTGCTCCCGCGTCTCGGTAATCTCACGAGAGACAGACTCCTCCCGAGCCACAACGTTTTCGGTCGCATAACTCAATTGATCATACCGATCAGCTAAGTCCCTGAGATCCTTCAGTGCGGCCGGTCTGGTCTTATCTCGAGCCGCTCTGGTCCTCTCTATAACAGCAATAAGAGAATTCTGCTCCTCGTTTATAACAGCAGGCAGATCAGCCTGCCGTAATACTCGAAGCTCGGACACCAGCTGATCAGCCTCCAGCAATTTCGCCTCTAGAAGCGATGCCATTCCTGCATCATCAGGAAGATCCTTAAGGATGTTTATTTGACCATGGGCACATCTTCGGGCCAAGGTAAAAGAGGTCCCTCTTTCTACAGC
Source organism: Iris pallida (assembly GCA_029216955.1). Classification (NCBI taxonomy): domain Eukaryota; kingdom Viridiplantae; phylum Streptophyta; class Magnoliopsida; order Asparagales; family Iridaceae; genus Iris; species Iris pallida. The sequence goes on along the minus strand of JANAVB010029216.1, from coordinate 772,046 downwards.
GGCCTCGATTCCCCTCTTCAAATGACGATAGAAACTGGCAACCACGTCCTGCAATGCGTCGTTCAAAACTTCAGCAGAAGAGGGCGTCAGGGGAAGCCGGAGTGGCAACGTCGGAGGAGTAACGCTAGAGCTCGCCACCAAGGGAGCGGAGTCCGAGCAGAACAATGCATGAATAGCGGCCAACTCGTCTTCCGCAGCCCGGAGAGCTTGGATGCTCGGCAGGGAAGAAAGGTCGATTCTCGAAGCCATTGGAGCAGAGGATGATGCAAGGACCATTGTTCCCTGCCCCGACTGCCCCGAGAACTGGCCCGTTAAACTCGGGCCCCCAGAAGGCCCATCAAGACGAGTCGGGCAGTGAGAAATTACACCTCTTTCCACCGATGACCCTTCGGTTGGGGTTGTCTCGACGACGTCCATCCTTGGCACTGAAGGGGCAGGACCTGAATGTCCAGAATAACAGTCAATCGACGTAACCCGAAGGACATGATGATAGAGCAGATAGGCTTCCTCACGGGTTAAGATTCGGCTAATCTTACCAGAGGAGGGACATGAAGGTCGCGGCTCATCCACAACTGGCATGGTCCCCCCACCCGCGATCCCCGAGTTAAACTCAGTCACGTCCCCTGACCCCGTCACCTTGAAGGGGGATACAGATTGATCTGTGTCCTCTTGAGTAGGAACAGGCTCATGGAAGTCTCCATCATCCTTGGTCACCGCCCCGACATCCTGAAACTCTTCTTCTTCCCCCGACACCTAAAAGAGGGAACGAAGACAATCAGGATTGAAACTCAAAGGAAAGAAGGAAAAAGGGGTCGAGAGCAGTTTTGTTACCTCTGACGCGGGGTTGATTTCTTCTCCACTCTCTTTTGTGGCTGGCGGACGGTGCCTAGTCGCAACCAGCTTCCGGGATCGAGAAACACTACTTACAGGAGGAACCTGCCTGCTACGTTTCGGGATAGGACCAGGCGTAACAAGGGACTGATCCCTCAGCATCTCATCCGACAAAACATGCAATTGACCCACCTCTGCGCCTACCACTGGAAGGATATAGTCATCTTCATTATGCTCGTTGTCTTCATCACCTTCAGCAGCGGAATCCAAATCTGGCATTTCGGCTCTAGTCTTTCTTTTCTTGGCCCCTTGAGAGCCTTCCTCCAGACCGGTGCCAGCAATAAAACTGGTACCTGGGTTAAAACCGACCGGGGGCTTGTTCGCCGTGACATGATACAGAGCCGCCATATGCAAGATCTCCACTGACTCCTTAATAGCAGGGACCGAGAAAATGGTACGAGTATGGAACGAATCATAATATTGCCAAGCTCTGATACCATCAAGAAGACTTCCCTCATAACCCAGACAAGAGCTGGGGCTGTCTAAACAAAGTTGGTTGTACCCAAACTGCCGGGCAAACCTGCTAGGCAGATACGGCTCCAGAAAAACAACATTGCGGTTACGGTACACCAGATGTGAGGGACGGATGTTACGCAACCATAAGAGCATCTGGCCATCCAGAAGTTGAGAAGGCGCAATACCGTCTATATGCACAGTCTCTATGTCCCTGGCAGAAAAGTGAGGGACGAATACGAAAATATGATACTTATCTGCCCTTACCAAGACCATCCGGCAAACCCGCATGGCCTCACATTCCCAAGGCTCATCACGGTAACGGAAGATAAGGGCGTCATCATCAGTCGCACCGCCCTCAGAGCCCGACCTCATCAAAGATGGATAATGTATCAGCAGCCACCCCATCAAATAATGATAAGGTAACTCAGTTCATTCAAAATCCTTGGTCACATCGCGGGCAATGACTTTGGACGTGAAGGTACGAAGACCACGGTGTATGCTACACACCATAGCCGGAAGGAGAGCTAGCCTGATTCGCAAGACTAATTTCACAGCCGGAAGGATGAAGTTACAACTAATTCTCTCAATAGAACCGGTTCCTCCCGAGACTACACAATTTTGTAGCCAGATCATCAAAAATCCCGCCAGAAGCGCTTTCTCAGACAGCTCTTGAGTATCCTGGTAAAAGTAATCAAAAGTGTCGATTTGGCTCCCGAATCTGCCACTAGTAGATGACACCAATTCTTTGACCGCCTCCCGAGACCTAGGGCGACGAGAGGTAACCAGACCTGAGGCATCTGCTGAGAAGAGATAATGCATCCAATCCTTGGTGTAGGGAGCATTCCCTTCCAGGTTATCCTTGTGGGTTATCTGATGGCATGTGTTATAATGACACAATATCTCCTGGTAAAGGGCCGCAAAGCCAGGATACCGTCGTTCCAAATCTTCGAGTTCCTCATTAGTGGGAGTATATGCTTCAAACGCTTCGTCCCCCCAAGGAAGCTTGGAGACCGCATGCATTTCATGGAGCGCAAGTCCCATCTCCCCTACAGGTGTGTAAAAGGTCCCTGTACGACGATTATACATTTCCAGCAGGGACATGAATAGCTTCTTGTTTATGAACAAGCCATGACCGGTACCTCGGATAGCATGGTACAGGCCAATCTCGCACAAAAAAGCCTCATACTTCTGCAGGATCCAGGTAGATAAATTGATCCACGAGGAAATAGGGTGTATCCAACCAGGAAACGTCAACCGACCAACGGGATAGGAGCCTTTCCGGGCAAGTCGATTTATAAAAGTATCGACGGTAGAAAACGTGAAGTTAGGACCTGCCACATTCAGGAAAGAACCTGGGACCAACCCTGTCACAGAACAACTGGTATGTACCTTGCCAGCAACCATGGACTTCAGATGGTTATTATAACGGATGTTCCCCACGAACATCCCACTCCTGGTAGGGGTTATAGTCCCCTCCATCTTCCGGTCCAAAGGGAGCATATTGAACCAAGATAATGGAAAGTGTCGCTCCATCTGAAGGATGCGGATCGCCATCCCGTTAGAAACAAAATTCCAATCCTCTGACACCTCCAGAACATGATCATTCTCCACGGTCAAGGCGTCTCCAAAAAAAGAACGCAGGCTTCAAAAACTCTCCTTCGAATTTCCCGGAGTTCATCATAGCATTAAGGAAATGGAAAGGCTGATTCTTGATGGCATTCAATCTGGCCATAGGCTCATCGCTCGAAAACTGATCCGCCACGTGCTGAACAATATGGTCATACCTATAGCCGAGAGCAGCTTGAGCGCTACCCACCAAGAGTTCTCCGGCGGCGTTAACCGGTAAATTCACTGAAGAACAGACAAAGAAAAAATAAGTTAAACAGAGAATAAAAAAAGAGCTGATTAGGTGTTTTCAAACCACATGCAGCTCAAAAAAATATCCATGCCCCCCATGAAGTTCTCAGAAGTCTTATGCGGCTCCAGAAAGCCCTATGCGGCTCCAGTTCAGAAGACTGCTTATGCGGCTCCGCACAATAAAAGTCTATGCCCACCTATGCGGTTTCATTAATAAGGCGCACATACAGACACAATGATTTTTCTCATGCGGTTCGCAGCTCAGCCGTAGGACGAACATACGATTTACAAAGGCTCGTGCATAAAGTATGCGACGTAGCCATGGCAGTTGGGGTTCCTTAATTCATATATTGTCCTTACCAGCAATGAGGGGATGGACGTCAGGATGAACAGCAGGTACGACGACGGGCGGGGCAGCAACCACACCCAAGGTGGAAGTGGAGGCCGCCTTCTTGCCCTTCACTGCCATGATCTTCTTGGGAGCCATCAATTATCGAAGAAAAGAAAGGCAAGCGAGATAAGAGAAGAAAGAAAATAAAGAAGTCTTCTCTCTCTTCAAACCCCTCATATTTATAGGAGGAGGGGAGAAGGCGGACACGTGGGCCAATGACCGACTCTTGAAGAGCGAAACCGACTCCTTGGGTTTCGTCTCCAAGATTCACCCAAGGCATCAAATCCAAAAAGATTTAATGAACTGACCCTTGAGATTCCCCCTACAAAGACGGCGCTGAAGCAACTGGGAGATAAATAAAGACCCGCACACGTGGACTGAACCATCTATGCAGTTAACACACCCCCTGCGGCTGAAACAGTCATGCGAACAACACATTCATGCGGCTAGAACTCTTATGCGGTCGGGATTGCATATGCGGCCAAAATAAGTCATGCTTCTTATTCAAAGTATTCCAATTTTGCAAATTGAAAACTTTGAAGGGGGTCCTGTAGAAGCATGGAAAATACTAAAGAAAATGACTCATGCGGCCAGGAAAGATCCATGCGGCTCAGAAAACTCATGCGGCTCAGGGAGTCATGCGGTATAAGGAGCTATACGGCCGGAGGCATCTCATGCGGCTCAGAAGACACGTGGCGTGACAGTGCTCCCCTCTGATCCATGCTGCATTAATTGCTTTGACGGCTGACCCCTCTGAAAAGTTGACAGACCTGACACCAAAGCAGGTAATTATGACTCTGTCATGATGATGAATCTCTAGGGAAGAGAAAGAAATCTCTGACATGATCCCCCGAGAACAACAAAATGCCACGTGGCCCTGCCACGTGGGTGTGCTTATGCGGCTCGAAGTGAAGACTTCCCATGCGGTTCAGAGTGAAGCTGTCCCATGCGGCTTGAGTGGAATCATCCCTATGCGGCTCAAGAAGATTATGCCCATGCGGCTCAAGCAGACACACCATTATGCGGTTCATGCGGCTCATCATATGGTTCAGAAGTCTGAAGGAGGGGGCCACTTCCTATACAGCCCTGATACGTGTCCCAAGTCTTATGCGGCCCAAAATTCATGCGGCCCAAATCTCATACAGCCCAATCTGCATGCGGTTCCAGTCTCACCATTGGCTCTCAGGACACGTGTCCGCAGCCGATCAATCTCCCAGATTTATGACAATCCAAGATCGGGTTGAATCCCAATGATCTGGGGCATGTGGCAGGAGAATAAATTTGATTTATTCACAGATATGAGAGAATCATTATAAGGAAGATTTATGCCAATCAGCATTAATTGCTAATGGGGATTTGGTGTAATCTACCCTTAATGGTTCTGATTCGTCACAATCAGAAACAAACGGCCTGGATTGATCAATCCCCAGGCCGCCGCCATCTCCAAAAGCTAATCATTGGCAACCCTAGCAATCACATTCCACTATTATAAATAGCAAGGTGCCATTCCCTTGTGAGATATAGAGAGATATACAAAAAAAGAAGCCAGAGAAGAATACGTATACACAGAGAGACTTCCTCCATAGTCAGAGAGAGAATATACACAGAGAGAGAAGCCAGGAGAGCAATCAGAGAGAGAGCAAGAAGGCATTTCTTCGTCAACGACCAAGCAGATCTTCCCCGAGTCAAGGCTGCGTACCGATCGTCCAAGGAGTAAGGCAGAGCGGCCGTCGCTTTCCCGAGCCTCTATCGTCACCCCCCAGAATCTAAAATAAACAATCGTACTTAGACTGTTGTACCTAGATTTTTGTCCCTAGGCTTTTTTTGTACGAGCGAGTTTGTATTGTGAGTCTAAGTTCAGTCCTCCGATAATTGTTCTGTACTTTTACAATCAATGGCAAACAGATATATGTATATCCATTAGATAAACATGAAGGTAATAAAGACAAAATACTTGAAAAGGAGAAATTCAGTCGACTTGAATGCTCCCCCACAAAGTATGATCAGTATAAATATAGATAATCAGGAACTTTAAGATAAAATCTCAATAAGAAATGCACAATCCGCTTAAACTCAAAAGTATTATCAATAAATTAAATTAATTTTGGTAGGATAACTTTTAGAAACTCAAAAAAAATAACCAATACAAATCCAAATATCAAGAATAACTCAACAAGATATTTAACTAAGACAACATAAGTCCATGGTGAACTAGGTATACCACATATTAAGGGCATAAAATAATTGAAACAATTAATTTGCTCCCCCTTAAAATATGCGTGTCTAGTTCCGAAATTGATAAAATAAATAATCACAAGATCTATGGAATATCCAAGTTATGCATCTTTTATTTCCTTTGATCAAATGCATATAAAATTCCAAACTCAAAACAAATATCTTTAGGCAAGAAAAAGAAATATCCAATAAATGAACGCTTAAAGATGAAGAAAATATGTCTTCGATAAAAAATATAACACAAATTATTTCATGTAAGTAAAAGATTTTTGAAAGCTGTCTTTAATGCGAATAATATTTGAGTACCAGACAGATTCAATAAGTCAAAAAGAAATCAAAAAAACTTTTCAAAAATGTGGAATTTATTACGAAAAACTGTCTCAATAAATGTTCGAATGCGTCCATTTAGTTCTTAGACTGAAAGCTGGCGATTCGAATAACGAAAACAATTTCAATAAAAGAATCCATAAATCATAAATAAATCTATTTTGAACAAATAAACATAACTAGATAAATGTCCAAAGAAAAACGTATTCTAGATATATGGCATGTCAAGGGGATAATTGATTTAAAATAATTAACTACTCCACCTTTGCATGGCTATATCCAGAAAAAATTATAGCATTGACAAAAATTTTAAAAATTCAGAGACATATTTTCAGAAGTAGGAAACTAATTCAAAAATATTAGGTCTTCTTATCAAAGTTTATTTTTTCCCTTTTAAAGCCATTACATAGTGTCCATCTGATAACCGGAGGCTTAAAGAAAAGAAACGCTTTGAGAGAGGAAAATTCAATATGCTTGACTTCTCCTTCGCAAAGAGTTACTGCTATTGACAGTAAATAACTAGAATAAGAAGAATATAATAATAAAAAACTTAAAAATCATGAATATTACACAAGCTAAAGACGAAATTACAAGAGCATAATATTCACTGAGTAGTCACAAGATTATCAAGTATTGAATAATGTGACAAAAAAATGAATATATCAAAAGATGACAAACATTAACCTATGGAAGATCAATGTATGTTATCTTTTGTAAAAAAAATATCATTAAATAATATTTCCCATCAAGGCTAAAATCCAAAATCAAGCAGATAACAATTACAACTAGATCTAAATAAACCATTAGTTTATAAAGCGTTGACCAATCTTGGGTTAGCTGTAGAGGTACTGTCCCAGCTAACGGAGGTTCACCGGAGAATACTTAAGTACCGCTTTGCTTTGGCCGCAACAGTGGTGACAGACAGACCCTTTGTAGGCTTGTACCCAAAACAAATTTCTTCTTTAATAACCAAAAATTTAAGAAGAATTAGTGTAATATAAAAAAATTATATTCTATGGACTTAAAATTCTTAGAACAATGTAGCATACGGTATAAGATGTATCAATTGTATTATTTCATATGTGCTACAAAATCATTGGGTAACAATAAAATATAAAATATTTGTAAATCAAAATATAGGATCTAGATACGTAGATGTATTTTGGAATCTAGGGGACTGGGTTCAGTACCTTGGATCCAGAACTAGGCAATAGTTGCATTTAGACCTTAATAAATCTTAAGTCTATAAAGTATTGTTGACTTTGGGTTAGCTGTAGGGGCCGGTTCCCAGCTAGCGATAGTCCGAAGACTAGTACACCGTGTCGCTTCAGGTTATTTACACCTGTATGACAGAAGGACCCTTTCGGCTTGTTCCTAAAATGATCTCTACTCTTAAGAACTTAGATTCAAAGGAATATATGCAGTATCATCGAACAACATCGAAATCCAGAAATCCCTAAATATAAAAAAGTAAATACCTAAATAATGGTTTATCAAGATCAAAATATTAAAAATATCATGTATCCAAAATGTCAACCAAAAAGCCAAGAAAAAGAGGCTTTGAGGAAGAAGCTAATAAAGATAAGAACATAAAAAAAATCAATAGCTTAAGTATAAGATAAGCACAAGTTTAAAAAGTACTTTTTAAATTAATATAGAACTTGAACTTAACTCATATATCTCCATAAAGATATTTATACAAAAATATAAGAAACATGAGCAATATATAAATGAAAATGAATTATGTATCCTTAATAAGCATTAAAAAAATATCACAAGATCAAAAAATGCATAAATATGCTTTGTCAGACAAAGATGTAATTGATTCACAAGAAGTTAATCACAATAAAATTTGAGAATCAATAGTGAATATATTATGCAAACACAAGGTTAAAATGAAAGTATATGTATATACTTTTCAAGTAAACAGGAGACTTGTGTTAAACATACATACTCACAAAATACCGATCAAAGTAAATACGACATATTAAAGACAAATCTATAAGAAGTGACCATTAAAAAAGTATTAAATACGAAGAGTCAAAAGCATATTAACTCAAAAAAAAGCTCATATGCATGCTTCAGGAATAAAGATTAAAAGTAAAGAGCATACATAGACAAATGTGTCACACTAATAGAAAATAAATACTATATAGTGTGAACCGATCATTTAAGTTAAACAAGAGTCATGTTAGGATTATATCTCATATTGATTTAAACAATAAATAATTAAAAGATATCAATGAGATCTAATAGCAAGAAATTAATAAGAATATGCTAGATATTAAAAACTATTTAGGAAGCATGTTACCGAAGTGGTTATGGTGACCATACTTATATTGGTGCAATTGCTTGAAAGATGACCTTTGTAGCTTTGCAATCACCAACATGCTCCATGGTTCAAAGGTTCAGCATAAGTAGCTCCACCTGAAATATTAGGTGAAGACTTTGGTATCCAATACTTGGATCCATATTTGTTATCTTTGGGAACCCATTTGCACAAGTTCTTGTCAACTAGCTTTTTAATCTGACAACAATTAGAAATGTGTCCATTCATACCGCAATAATGACAGAAAGAACTAACATTAGTGCTATGTGCAGTAGTATGAGAACGTGCAGTGGTGTGGTATGATCTTCGTGGATACTTGTAATAGAAAGCATGGTTGTGTGAAACTTTAGCTTTACTTGCTTCCTTTCTAGATGATCTGTCGTGTGTGACTTTTTAATGTGCTATGTGTCTTCTGTTAGACTGAGTCATAGGTTGTATTACCCGCTTTCCCAGTTTAATCTCTAACGTTTTAGAGTTAGCACAGATCTCATCATAGTTAGCATTAAGTGTATCAATTCTACATGAAGCAATAGAATACTTCTTCTTTTCTGATTCTTGTTCCTCCTGAAGTTTAGTATTTTCTTGAGTGCTTTTGTCAATGCAATCAAGTGCCTCATGCACTCTAAACTCAAGTGTGAAAATCTCAGTAGAATTATCAGAAGTAGAAGTATTTCTTGCATCATTCAATAAGCAAGTAAGCTTCTCATTCTCACGCTTATAGGATAGAATATCCTTTCTATCTTACTTATATTTATCTAATACTTTCTTGTGTTCTTCTAATAGATCACTAAAAGCATCAGATAACTCATCATAAGAAAATTCATTCTCTTCAAGAAGGGAATTATTCTGTACCTCGTTAGATAATGCCATTGAGCAAAAATTTGCAGCTTTATGAGGTCTCTCTTCTTCTTCTTCTTCTTCTTCTTCTTCTTCTTCAGAATCTCTTGCTTCGCTTTTAAACCATATGCTCGTGCTAGTGTACTTGTGAGATGATGATCTTTCTTCTTTTGATCATTCGTAGTGACTCTCCTTTCTAGCAGTAGTACAATCTTCTTTGATGTGGCCTATCTTCTTGCAGTTGTCACATACAAGCTCTTCTTCGTATAAAGGATTGTGTTGTACCTTAAATCCTAATTCTATCATGTACATATTTGCATCATTAAAAAGACTATCCTCCTCTCTGGAATTGCTAGCTTTGCTTTCATAACTGCACTCATAAGTAGCTTTAAAAACTTTCTAAATTTTATGAGATGTTGTGCAAGTAGTAATAAGATTAAATACATTTGTGTCTACATCACAATAAAATATATACATAGCTTTTACATCAAGGCTAGCTAACTTCTTCTCTTTCTCTGTGTAACTATAATAAGGCTTGTTGATTATAGAGGATGTGAGAATAGAAGTGATAGTAGGCTTTTTGTAGCCATTTACAATAATTAACTATAAGTCAAAATCTAGAGACTTTAGGTAGAAGCTCATTCATGTCTTCCAATAGCTATAGTTTGTTCCATCAAATAGTGGGAGTCTATTTGTGGATTGCTCTTCAGTTGTGAAGTACATACTTGCCATATGTGATATAGTAATCTATATAACAGCTGTAATAAATAGGAATATAATAGCAGTGTTATCTCGCTTTACCTGTATAACCTGCTCTGATACCAAGTGTAGGATCGATTGAGGAACAAGTTGTAAAGCATAATACTCTAGAGGGGAGGTAAATAGAGTAGGAAGCAGAAATTAACTATTTAAAAAATATTAGTAACAAGATCACATAATATATATCGCAGATATGTAAATGAAAAGTAGAGAGCAGAGAGCAAATGCAAACACAAGGATGTATACTAGTTTTCCTCTTGTGAGGACTAGTCCAGTCGAAAGAACTCTAGCTTCCAGTTGAATCCACTATTGGAAAATACCACAAGTTTTCATCCGAAGTTCATACAAATTCTACAACGCGAGCTTTGATCCGAAGTACTCGACCAACTTCAATTTTGAAGTGTCTATCTTCAATCAAGCCTCTGATTACAATCACTCTGAAACTTCTAGACCGTACCGTACTGGCAAATCGACTAGAGGATTATAATTGGCTTGGGATTTGAAAATGAATAGCTCATAACACTTTGAAAGAAGTAGTATGCTTATAGAGAAGACATATGAAAGTGAATTGGTGTGTTGAAATGATCGAAATTCTTCTCTATTTATAGTTTTTCTAAAGGCAGAATTCTGACAGAATTCGGACAGAATTCGGGCAGAACTCTATAAAAAATCTCGTTGGGATCCGTAACTGCAGGAAGACCAAGTTCAAAAAATAACGTTCACTAACCGAACTCTGGCCGAATTTTTTTAGAGTTCTGTCAGGGTTTTTGTAAATTGGTTTTGGGCTTTTTGAAAAGTCAAATAGTTAGGAAGTAATTTGGGCTTTTATAAGTGGACTTATTTTCAAAATGAAAGGATATTTTAAAAATGTTTCTTGGATATCCTATTTGCCAGTATGATGCAGTTTATATCGTATTCCTAGACTCAATAAAATAAAAAATACATTAATAAAATAGGAAAACCAAGAGTCCTTTGATGACACATTTCTTCAAATATTTGAGCAGACTTGAAGATGCCTTTTTCACTTGACGGCGGTCGTCCAAAGATAAATTGATCTGGAAATCTGAATACCTTACGGTGGCTTCGCCTCCGAACCCCCACGGGTGGCGGAACCCCCGATACGAGGCTCCGGATAGGTCATTGGGCAGTTCAGAGAAATCTTCTTGTATGACGTTATCTTTGGCCCATTATTAATTTTGTATTGCATATGTCCTACTTTGACAAAGCTTGATCATGCTTACTACATATCTATAAGAACATGTTAGACGAACAAAATAATATGATACAAGCATAGCAATATGATATTGAACATTTAGGACAATGCTAAGTTTAAGTAGCAACATGATAGTGATTACATGAATATTAGTGACATCATTATGTTAAACTCAATTGATTAGCCATATTAAAAAATATGATATAATCATTGGGCTAACAGACTATATAGACTTGGCTTCCTAGTACCTTAGGAGAGAATATTTTATCAGCCGTGGCTATACCTCTATTGTTAGTACCTCCCCGGGCTACGATAGAGAACCTATTATAGGACTGTTAGTGCCTCCCCGGGCTATGATTTTTAGCCATGATTAATATTATATTCTCATGACATGTCATCATCTATAGAGTTTCTTTTCGTGTTATTCTTTCCTCGATTGGTTATTCCTATATCTCTTGCATGAGGTTTACTGTATAGTAGGCATGTATATTATGTGTCTTGCTAGTCCTCTGAGGACCTGGTGATCTCTCCAGGCTTAGTTAGAGACGAGGACTACCCGGAGGTATACGGTTCTGGAGTCGAGGCGGGTGATGTACCTTCGCAGGAGGATGAGATAGTGGCTGAAGACTTCTCTTGAGACATGTCTCTTTTAAACTTGATACTTTATTTTCTTTCTTTTCAGTGGACATGTAGTAGATTATTTATTTCTTTATATTGTGGTTTCGGGATGTCTTATCCGCACGGTTATTATTTCTATTTCATGTTGGACAGATCTTTCTCATTAGTATCATTTTAATGGACTTGATATCTCGTATCTTATTTTCTGTGTGGATGAGATTAGCTGTGACCTGTGACTTGTATTGTATTGCTGGGTTATTATCATGATTTACAGCTTAAGCATTTCGTTAATGGGCTTACTTTAAAATTTGGCCCATTGTGAAGTATTGCTGGCATGTACCGTATCCTGGTCCTATACGTATTTTGGGACTGAGACGTTACATATTTTTGTGGTGGCCCATATAGGTCAATGTTAATCACTTCGGTTATGTTACTGTACCGACATGAGCCTACGGATAGGAGAGAAAGGACCCATAGGAACTCATCCACATACTTGAGCTCCTTTCTTTGATTCCATTTTTGAACTCTCGTTTTATTGCCTTAAATTGCATCTTACTTGATTCCTTTTCTACCGCGAGTCTTATTTCTCGTGCGATAGAATTTAGGAAGATGACTCATCCAAGGTATATATGCTCCATTAATTCAGTTACACTATTAGCTGAACTCTTGAAAGTTGGGTAAAAAGCCTCTTCAAGTAGCTTACAATGTCCTTATGAGCCAATTAATGAAGTATAGTTGAATGACACTAAATATAAGATAGTGTAGAAGGATAGGCTTACCTAGACTTTAGAGTCTTAGAGGCCTATACCCCAATTGGACGACCAAACCCTTAGACAAAATGATAGTAGAGAAACTGTAGAGACACAAACACCGAACGAGTCTTAGACCTTGATGAACTTGAACTACTTGTGCTTTCTTTCAAATCATATTCTCGCGTACTTATATTATTTGACTATCTTGACTGATGCTGCTATTATAGTCTATTTTTGCAAGCTTATTTTTTATCGAGCTTGTTCAGGACATATGTTTGATTGGGGACGCCCACTAACATGTTGTCTATTTAGAATCAGTGTATTATGATCTGATCAACCTAGCGCACTTGGTACGCTCTTTTTATGGTTATTCTATGTGGATTGAGATATAGTTAACAAATACTTGCCCTCTAGGATCTCATCCACAACTGCCTTAATAACTCTCTTTTTTCGAACTATTCAATCACCTTTGAAACCCCACAATGGTATTCGATCCTTGAACTCTCTATTATTTTATGCCTTCACCTATTCCGGGAAGACAAACCCTTGTATTTGAGGAAGGGTATCCACGTGGACCGCTTTCCAACCAGGCGACGTAGTTTGTGCAAGCTAGACAGCAGACAGGAGCATAACGACCAAGACAGGCCTTTGCCATAAGGATTAAAGACGGAACAACGACACAACAGGCAACATAAGGTAATAACTTAATTTTGTGTTAATAATAGAAGTATATTATTAGCTTACGCTAGTTTGGTGCATGTTTGCTTAGGAATAACCATAGAGATAAAGCACATTTTAGAGACATCTTAGAACCATAGACATGTTTCCCTTTACCTTAGTGAATTATTTTAATTTTGAGGACGAAATTCTTTTAAGGGGGTAGAATATAACACCCCTAAATTTTTGGATTTTTTATTATTTATTTAATTTAAATAGGATTTTATGGAATTTATGAATATTTTTTATTAAATAGTTACTATTATAGATGACCTTAGCCATGGTTAAGATTTGGAGTACAAAATGACTAAGAATTATGATACGGATAGTGTACACGTATGCTTTGACTAGTGTTTTAGCCACGGTAGGGAAGACCGAGCCATAGGTGTGTTCTAACTAGAAAAACCATGCCAAGTTGCGACTTAACCCCCACCGATGATTTATTTATTTAATTATTAGATTATTGACTTTCTAGGAAACCCGGTTGTACCAATTTAGCCCCGACTTGACCCGAACCAAATCCAAATCTAAGTAAACATGTAGTACTCTCAAATACCTTCATGTTGATATATATTTTGTATATATATTTTATTAATATTAATATGTTTTTAATTTTGAAAAGTTTCTATTTATAGAAAGTGTCTACGTGTAATCCTAGTTGGCATTAGTTTGTATTTGACCCGAAGTCCAACCCAAATCTATGTAGGAATGTTGGGCATTCATATATATTAATAAATATATATACTTTATATTTAATTCAGATTTGGATTGTATTTATACAAGATAGATTTAATTAGTCTATATTAGGAAAGACCTTTTTAATCCTCAATCCAATCAATTAGCCAACTCACCAAACAACCAAACCATACCAAGTGGAACCCCACCATGGAGTGTTAGCCCAAGAAACTCCCCCCCACCCCCCCCCCCCCGGCCGAACATCTCATTAGGAATAGGATTCCTACTCCTTTTTCTACATGCAACCCAAAAAGCCCATATATATACCTACTTATACCCAAACCCTAACCCTAACTTAATTCTCCCTTCCTCTTCCTCTCCATAGCAGACCAACCCCCTCTCCCCCTCCAAACTTTTGCAGCACCTTTTCCATCCAAATCCATCATCTTCATCCCCTCCATCATACAACTCTTTCTCCTCCATAAAAACTCCTTCTTTCATCCTTCTTTCATCCTTCTTCCATCCAAACTCCACCAAACAAATCCTAAAAACACCATCTTCTCCATCCAATAATATAGAGCCATTTTCAACCCCTCCAAACTCATCAAGAGAGGATTAGCAAGCAAAGATAGCAATAAAGGTGGGAGCTTTGGCAAGTAGAAGCCTCCACAACCCAACTAGCAAGAACTTTTGGTAAGAAACCCTAATTTTTTCATCTCAAACCTATACCATAATTTTGTAAAAATTCTATTATTAAATTTATAAAAATAGTATTTTGGTACCTTTTTTATGTATTTTCACCCATATAATTTTTATGATCTATAGTCGTAATATTCATGTTTTGGTAGGATCAAATTTAACCCCGTTGTGAAGGAACTATAAGTTATTGGTGGTTATTTTTGAAACTGAATTTTATGTGTGTTCATATATATAAATTAGGATTTTTAAGTATTTTTCCACAAATTTATTAACTCAAATCTGGTCGAGAAAATTAGGGGTCAAAACTAACTTTGTCGGGTAATATGCCGACTTAGGATGTTCCAAATTAGTCGCATAACAACTCTTGTATTCAAGTGTTAGTCTGAGATATAATGTACTTTAAATTATGTATAAAATATATTTTGGGTAGTTTAGCTATTTTGAATAATTTACCATGTTCAGGACGAGTTTCGGGTAGACTAGCTGACGTAGTAGTCAACTAGTCACATAATTCTTTGTAAATCATAATTCTCGAATTTCAGAGTTAATACTGTAGAAAATAGTTTTAAATATTATTTTTAGGAATTTTCTATAATTTTTAAGTGTGTTATTGAAGTGGCGTCATAACCGATTAATTGGAAGGTCGAAAATCCTAAAACTGTGTTCCGAGGTCTCGTCGGACACGTATGTATGTTATACAATTTAAGTAGTCCTACGAGATATTTGAATATAGTTAAAGTAGTTTAAAACACTAATTAAGTGAATTAAGTTTTGTTATAAGATTTATAAGTAGTTAAATAAATTATTTAGGAGCATTGGATTCCGGAGGCGTGGACATGGGAGCGAGACTTCATCTTCACATCACGGTACCAGGCAAGTACACATTGCCAAACTTTACAGTACTTACATGCTTTTCCATATCACTATTTTTCATATCTTACTTAGTTCCATATTTCTCCTGTTCCATGTCATGGTTATTCTAGTTTTACGTGCATATAGTTTTTACTCATTTTCCATATTACTTTTCTGTCTTTATTATCTTGTTCATGTCTAGTGATAGTACTGCTATGCATGTGCCATGTTTTCCTGACCTGTTTGACCTGTACTTGACTTGGACATGACAAGATAGACTTAGCTTCCTAGTATCTTAGGAGATAACATTTTATTAGCCATGGCTATACCTCTATTGTTAGTGCCTCCCCGGACTATGACAGAGAACCTATTATTGGACTGTTAGTGCCTCCCCGGGCTACGGTTTTTAGCCATGATTAATATTATATTCTCATGACATGTCACCATCCATAAAGTTTATTTTCGTGTTATTCTTTCCTCAGTTGGTTATTCCTATATCTCTTACATGAGGTTTACTGTATAGCAGGCATGTATATTATGTGTCTTGCTAGTCCTCTGAGGACCTGGTGATCTCTCCAGGCTTAGTTAGAGATGAGGACTACCCAGAGGTATACGGTTCTGGAGTCGAGACGGGTGATGTACCTTCGCAGGAGGATGAGATAGTGGCTAAAGTCTTCACTTGAGACATGTCTCTTTTAAACTTGATCCTTTATTTTCTTTCTTTTCAGTAGACATGTAGTGGATTATTTATTTCTTTATACTGTGGTTTCGGGATGTCTTACCCGCACGATTATTATTTCTAATTCATGTTGGACAGATCTTTCTCATTAGTATCATTTTAATGGACTTGATATCTCGTATCTTATTTTCTATGTGGATGAGATTAGCTGTGACTTGTATTGTATTGCTGGGTTGTTATCATTATTTACAGCTTAAGCATTTCGCTAATGGGCTTACTTTGAGATTTGGTCCATTAGTGAAGTGTTGCTGGCATGTACCGTATCCTTGTCCTATACGTATTTTGGGACTGGGGCGTTACAATACTTGTATGTATATATATTTTATTTATGTAGACTTGTACATCAGTACATTTTATACCCATTGACCGATCACATACTAACTAGAGTTTCATATACTATATATGTATACCACCATGACAAATGTATTTTCTATATGATAGAATATGACATGACATGTTTCTTATTTTAGCACATCTTTTTTCATTCCATACTCAGTATGTATAGTTTGTAGTGCCAGTACTTGCTCCCTTCCTAACAGAAAATGTTGCAGGCATCCTTGCTGAGGAGAAAATGCTATGTGACACATATTATGGATACACTGTAGAGGACCAAGCCGTTGCCCTTAGGAAGTCCTCGCAGGGGACCTCGTTTAGTTTCCACTGAATTTGTCTCCAGCTTTTTTTAATTGGGGATGTAATGATTAAATCTAAACTTACTTGTTTTTGCTTATAGATGTTTTGTTGTGGTGAATAATTAAAGTTTGATATTAGAACTGTTAGTATCTTAGATCCATTTATTGTCTTTACTTAGTACATTTTACTACGATATAACACAAGCGTAGGCTGGACATGGCCCGGCCTTGTCCAACAATTTGGGTAACGGGCCGTGACATATTTTTAGTGGTGGCTCATGCAGGTCTGACTTAAATTGTTTGGTTATGTTATCGTACCAAGCATGCCTGCAATTAGGATCTTAGGACAACTTGATAATGCTAGGGACAACATTTAGAACACTTAAAAGATTATTAGGATTGCAACATTAGGAGAAATTCATCACAGCATAGGACCGTTAACTTTAATTAGCCTCTTGCTTGAAATTCAGGGGGTTACAATTTTGGCCAAGATAGTACCTTTAGGATGACCCCGGAGAATCTCACTCTAAACCGTACCTTGAAATCTGTTTTCGCTTGTTTCTATTTACATTTCCTTGATTCGTTGCTAAATTTGATTCCTGGTGTTTGTTGTTGACTTTGATCTTGTATCTATATAAATTTTATGGATTGAATTAAGGTGTAATCTGATAACATATTCGATGAGGACAATGAGAAAGGTAAATGTCTGCTTTATTTATGGAGTTTAGAATTTATCGCAACTATACTAGCTAGCATGACAAAAATATAGAGCTTGATTTTTGGTATACTTATCTTAGTTATGGAATTTAGATTTTCTCGCAGCCATACTGGTAGGCGTGGCGAGAATTATAGATAACATGATTATAGGGTATATACCTTAGTTATGGACCCTATCATTATTGTAGCGATGCTTACTGGCATGGCGAATATTCTGGCAACATGAATTGAGGAAGACATATAAGGTTATCAGATCATATCTTAAATTGGTTCACTTCTTTATAACTAAATGAGCGAGAACAATTCTTATCATTATTTTTTTGTCTTACCATTATTTTTTTATCTTTCCATTATCCCTTCGTCTTATTTAATACTGTCCTAATTACATCAATCACCTCTCTTGTATCTACTTATGTCAGCTACACTTTGAAATCTCAGAATTCTCGTATCTTCTTACTTAGGAAAGGCCGAAGAAGTATCATAATCATCTAGCTCGGAAAAGAATATAATTGTCAGCAATGATGATCTTGGTAGGAGTATAGAGGATTGGACATTAAGATACAGTTAGTGGAAGAAAATATGACCGAGATTAGAGGTAAGAAGAGACCAGTAGTATCAGTTTGGAAACGATTACACTAGAGAGTTATTTTGGGTATGGATTATTTTGGAAAGAACGTAGAAGAATTTCGAGTAAGAAGAACAGTAGAATATATATTAATGGTTAGAATATTAATGTTTCGTAGATATATTTTTGAACTGATAAGGATATTCCAGGTCGAATTGTTTTTGAGAACTTGGATAATTTTAGGTTACTGATTCTTGAGATATTTCACATTCAATTTAAGGCTATGATACTAAGATTTGGAATTTAAGTAATGGAGAAGAGATTTTAACCGCATGCGGTGATGATACGAAATCGAACAATGATTGGTAAGAGAATGACTAGGAACAGGAAAAACACAAAAATTTTGAGTTAAAGGAAACTCTTAGAGATTTTTGTGAGGATTCTAAATTTAATAAGGATAATGTCTGAAGGTTTAAGTTGAAGAAAATATGAAGGTTGATTTATAATGGAGAATAAGTTTCTGTATGGCATAGTGGTATTAGATTTGAGTAATACGAGGAGTGTGATTTGAACAAGTTCAAGGATTTCATAAACATTGATTTAGAGACTTCGGATCCAATTTAGGATGAGGTGGAGGAAATTGGATTTAAAAATGATTAAGTTGATAGTATAGTACCAAGTCAAAAAGGGGATTGAGTTCTAACAAAGAATATACATCATGGGTTAGTAACCTTGGAATAAAGGTCAAGCCGATAGTATTATATTAGGGTTCAATCTTCATGACGGAAGATTATGATTTTGGTAGTAGTCGTATAAAGGTATATTTGGACTTGTGAGATAAAGGTATAATTGGAAATGATGATCAGATAAACTTGGTAGTAGTATAGTGAGATAATTTGACTTTCTTTTTGCAATCCTATCTTTGATGTTCTATCCTAGTAAAAAGGAATTTGATGTTTCCTATCCTTGAATCATTCTTTAAGTTTTGATATCGCTAACTTCTAATTCCCTTTGATCGCGACCAATCGATTTTGGTCATCCCCTTTATCGTACCAATATTATTAATGCTTGATCATACTCAATTGATTTAAATTTTATCGTGACATGGATCTCTATCAATATGTTGCTCATTCTTGGACTACGATTATATTCTTCATCATGTCTAAATACTGTTGACCAAGATTAGACTGACCTTATCTATTATCGTGTCGAATTTTGATTATGATCATGTTTGAATTTTAACAATCGTACCTAATCTCTTTTCTAACCATGATTTAATTTCCTGATTATATCTGAAATTTTTGTGATTAGTCGTGCCTAGATGACCAGGCATGACTAGACGACTTTGACTTCCGCGATCATAAATCTAAAGATCGTGATTATACCTACTTTACTTATTGATCATGCCTAGAAATTGACCTTCACAACTATCTACCAACTTAGTCGTGTAGGATTCGATCATGTCTGAATAATTTTTCTGGTGTGCTTAATTTTGATTCTCTAGTCACTCGTGCTCAGGTTTCATTCCTGATCATGACTAGGTTTAAAAATTTTGTCGCTCTATCCTAAATCGTGCATAAGTGATTTTAGTCATTCCAAAATTCTTAAGCCTTGATTTTGCTCGTGATCAAGTGGTTTTGATCCTTAGTCACTGATCGTGCCGAACGTTTCATTATTCCTAACGGTACCCAATTACGTCGTCTTCGTATTTGAACATGCCTATATAACCTTGAATCAAACCTTATTGAGCCTGGATCACATTGATCATCCTATACTTAGACATGATTTTAATTTGATCGTAACTGAACAATTTTAATTTTCTAGCAGCGACTTTGCAGTTAAATAACTTAAAAAAATCTATTTCTAAATCGTACCAAAGAATTTTGACTTTCGATCGCGACTATCTGTTTTGACTATGAAATTAGTCGTATTAGAATTGAAAATTGATCATGTCTGAATAAATTTTCTATCATGCCTAAATGACTTGGGTTTCTTCCTAAATCGTGCCTATAAGACCTTGATTTCGAAATTATGATTTTATTGTTATTCACAACTAAGCTTGGATCTTGATCGTGCCTATGCGACTTGGAGTCTGATTTCCATCAAACCTAACTACCGATCGTTCTATACTTGAATTTTGATTCCACTTTCCATTCTCTTAGCCTTAATAGAGATCGTGCCTCAATGACTTAAGTTATTTCTAAATCGTGCATATATAGTTCTGTTCATATCACGATTCCGTCGTGCCAAATTTTTTAGTCTGTATAAATAATTTAAATTAATTATCTTAATCGTGCCAAAGTCGTTGTTCTTTGATCGTGCCTAAGTTATTGACTAAACTTTCTATCGTATTTTGATCCCTCAGCCAACCTTAAATTTTAAGGACAAAATTTCTTTAAGGCGAATAGATTTGTAACCTCCGTTAACCAAAATCTGGATTTTGTTTTCGAATATTTATTTTAAATTTCCATTTCTTTTGAATTATTCCTAATATTTGAAATCATGAAAATCAAATATCGAAAACGTGTTTTCGATCGTAATTTGTAATCGATATTTTTTTGGACTGTTGGTTTTATAAGAACTACTTTGCGAGATTATATTCTAGTAGAAACTTCTTATTCATTTTTAAAATCTATAAAAACTTATATTTACATCGAGAAAAAATTTATAAAACTATTATTTGTAAATAAAAATATTTTATTTACAAATGGTATGTTAAAAGTTTTTGATGAGAGGTATGTTATTCGTTTCCCCTCGTATCGGGCTAAGGCTGTATCGGTCCTAGTTTAGCCTATCAAGCCTAGGCTTAGATTGCAGGCTACATTTTGAATGGATAAATAGCTGAATTATAATTAGCTAGCCATTTGGTAGTAACTAGTAAGTAAGTAAGTAAGTAATAATAGCTAACAATTAATTAGCACAAATTAAATTAAATTATTAGTGGTTGATGTTAGTGTTAGTGTTTTTTCACTAAATCCCTAATTTCTATTACAATTATATTTTCCTTTAGGGGCGTTTGGTACGCGGTATTTTTTTTTATTCCCGGAAAAATTTAAGATGGGAATCTATTACCACGTTTGTTTGGCTTATAAAAAATTTATTCCCGGGAATTATAAATACCCGGGTAAATAGTTTTCCCACAAAACATGGGAATTCTATCCCTTGAGAATAGGTGGGTATTTTTTTTTTGCCCGGGCAAAAAAAAATTTGTTTAAATTTTTTTCTTCTTTTTTCAATTTTGATTAGTTTTGAACATTTTTTTCTTCTTTTGTCGTTTTTATGTCATTTTTGTCGTTTTTACCAATTTTTTGTCGTTTTAAGCAATTTTGTCGTTTTTACCCATTTTTGTCTTTTTTGTCACTTTTGATTATTTTTTGTCGTTTTTATCATTTTTTGTCATTTTTGTCGTTTTTACCATTTTTTGTCGTTTTAAGCGATTTTTTGTCATTTTTACCCATTTTTTGTCTTTTTTGTCACATTTTGATTATTTTTTGTCGTTTTTATCTGTTTTTTGTCATTTTTTTTCATTTTTACCAATTTTTTGTCGTTTTAAATAATTTTTTGTCGTTTTAAGCAATTTTGTCGTTTTTATCCACTTTTTATCTTTTTTGTCACTTTTTGATTATTTTTTGTCGTTTTTATCGCTTTTTTGTCATTTTTTGTCGTTTTTTACCAATTTTTTTGTCGTTTTAAGCAATTTTTTGTCGTTTTTTACCCATTTTTGTCTCTTTTGTCACTTTTTGATTATTTTTTGTCGTTTTTATCGTTTTTTTTGTCATTTTTGGTCGTTTTAAGCAATTTTTTTGTCGTTTTAAACAATTTTTGTCGTTTTTACTCATTTTTTGTCTTTTTTTTGTCACTTTTTGATTATTTTTTGTCGTTTTTATCTTTTTTTGTCATTTTTTGTCGTTTTTACCAATTTTTTGTCGTTTTAAGCAAATTTTTGTCGTTTTTTACCCTTTTTTTGTCATTTTTTTGATTATTTTTTGTCGTTTTTATCCAACTTTTGTCGCTTTTTTGTCAATTTTTGTCGTTTTAAGCGATTTTTTTGTCGTTTTGTAGTTTTTTTTTGCTGTTTTTACCGATTTTTAGTCATTTTTGTTGGGTTTTTTTCGCTTTTTGGTCATTTTTACTTATTTTATGTCGTTTTTTATCATTTTTATCGCTTTTACAGTTTTTTTGTCGTTTTTGTCGCTTTTTGGTTATTTTTTGTCGTTTTAACCGATTTTTTGTCGTTTTAACCGATTTTGTGTTCTTTTTTGTCGTTTTTATCGATTATTTGTTTTAACCGATTTTTTTGTCGTTTTAACCGATTTTTTTTGGTCGTTTTTGTCGCATTTTGGTTTTTTCGTCGTTTTTACCGATTTTATGTCGTTTTCGTTTTTACCGATTTTATGTCGTTTTTGTCGTGTTTTGGTTATTTTTTGTCGTTTTTACCCTTTTTTTGTTATTTTTTGTCGTTTATACATTTTTTGTCGCTTTTTGGTCATTTTTGTCGTTTTAACCGATTTTTCATCGTTTTTCATCGTTTTTGTCGTATTTTGTTATTTTGTCGTTTTTACAATTTTTTCGTTTTTACCGGTTTTTTTGTCCTTTTATCGGTTTTTTTTATATTTGTTCATTTTTTTTGTTATTATTATTTTTTATTTTTTTCCCGGGAATATTTATATTGTCACCAAACATGGGAATATAATTTTCTCGGGAATTTAATTCCTTGGAATTTGATTCCCAGGAATATAGAATTCCCGGCTATATAGTATTCCGCATACCAAACGCCCCTTAGGGTTTTCCCTTCCTACCCTATATATATGCACAAATCCCCAAATATTACATCTTACACAAATCCCAAAACCTAATATTCTACTCACCCCAGCCGCCACCCTCCCTGATCACTCTTCCACCACCATCAACATTGCCCCGATCACCACACGAGCCTCTCCCTACAAGCACCGTCGACCACCCGTCATAACCACAACCACCACCAGTGCCGTAACCACCATCACCATCGTAACCACCACAGCCACCACGGCCAATGGCCGGACCGACCACCGCACACCCCCCCATCTCATCCCCGCAACCTGTCACGACCCGTACCCGCTTTTCGGGATACGAGTGCGTGTCCAAGCCAGCCTATACGCTGTAATGTCGGCGATAGAACGCTGTCAAGGCCATGATAAAACAAATACTCAAAATATAATCTTTATTGCTCACTCACATTGCTAAACTTTTAAAAGATTTATATTTAAAGAAAGTATAATATTCTTACAAATATGGAAAATGACTACACCTCATCTATCTAGCTAATCTCTAAGTTTTGGCCTGCAAGTACACTCGTGTCTTCCCATGGCTAAGAGTAGTCGCGATTAACCTGAAAAATGTTGGTTTCTAGTCAGGAATGGAACGAGTACAATTAATTGAATGCAGTTCCAAAATATGATAACGACTATAAAACAGAGGATAGCCATAAAATACATGATTTTAAATAATTAGAATAACGGTAAGAAAAGACATGAGAAAAGTAGAATAAAGAAAATACTATCTATGTGCTTTGAAGTACCTTTTGATTTGTGATCGGTCTAGGGACAATTACACCACGATATCTACGATGTCTAAACAATGTCTACGATGTCTACTTGCAGTAAATAAATAATGTCTATGATATCTACAATGTCTACTTGCAGTAAATAAATAATGTCTACGATGTCTATAATATCTAAGATATCTATAATGTCTACGATGTCTATAATGTCGATCAGATCACACATCTTTTGGTACTTTCCCTTCCCGACACTACATATAAGACTACGACAAGGTACGAAAAGAGACAAGAATCAAATATAGAATGACTAAGAATAAAATATAGTAGTAATCAGTATAAAAAACAAATAACAAATATACTCGCCTAAGGTCCTTTGCTGGTGAAACCGATAACACCAACCACTCAGTGTGCCACACAAAGTCAAACTCGCGTAACAGTCTCCAGATGCTGAAATAGACATCACCAATACTTTTGGTATAAATGAAATGTCTAAGAATGTCTGCCTAAAAGTCCATTCTGGACACAGGAGCAAAATTACAATTTTGGGTCAAACGATGTCGGCCGTTGGACCCATTTTGCACCGAAAAGCGTGCCAATATCTGTGGTCTCTAAAATTGTCAAACTATATGTCTACGGGTCCGATTTGACGAGATAAACCCAACTGTATATCCAAAGTTGGAATTCGATAGGCCATGCATAAATTTTCCGTTGGATCGGGTTGTAGGCCCGCCAAAAGGACGTTCCGGTCAACCTTCTCATAATTGGACCAAACTTGGTATGCAGGACCAGAAAAATGATATTGTCCCATTAACGCAAGTTTTGCTTGAGATGACGCGCGTGAACAAAGTAATTGACTAAATCGAAAAATTACCGATACGGGAAAAATTGACGGATATGCGTCAAATTCGTCGCACACACGCAACAAATTCTACTTATGTCAACTCCCACACGTGTATGAAGTCCATACGCACCTTTCGATGCAAGTGGTTCATGACCAAGTCGCCCGGATTGTCGGGACGGACTCCGTATCGAGGTTTTTCTATGTTTTAAAAATAGGTTTTTCTCTAATTTTGAATTAATTTTAAACGGAAAATAAATATCTAAAAATTAAACTAAAAATAGGGATTTGATCTCGGTTAGGTGGTCTAGAACTCTATTCAAATCGATTCTCAAAACTCGTAATATGCTGGTCGCAATCGACCGCAAACATGAGGCGTTGGGACAGTTTCTAACGTCCAAATATCGAGTTTTTCCTTGATTTTGGAACTCAATTTTTGTCGCACAAGATGCGAATCAAATTAAACTAATTGAAAGGGAATGAAGGTGTATAGGTTGACTACATACCCGTTCAAATGGTTCGAGAAACGATCCACTGCATGCGATGAACCATTACCGCAAAGTTGGCCCGATAACTCTTGTTGCTGCTGCTCTGTCTTGATACACGTTGTTGTCGCTGTCCGTGCGGCTGCACACGGCCTTGCGGCGCCGACGGCCACCGCGACGGCGTGTGCACACACGAGGTCGGGGTCACCAGGTCAGGGTTTTAATTTTGATGAGGAAGTTCCTTCCACTCTATCGATATATATATATATATAGAAGCATGGAAAATACTAAAGAAATTGACTCATGCGGCCAAGAAAGACCCATGCGGCTCAGAAAACGCATGCGGCTCAGGGAGTCATGCGACATAAGGAGCTATACGGCCGGAGGCATTCCATGCGGCTCAGAAGACACGTGGCGTGACAGTGCTCCCCTCCGATCCATGCTACATTAACTGCTTTGACGGCTGACCCCTCTGAAAAGTTGACAGACCTGACACCAAAGCAAGTAATTATGACTCTGTCATGATGATGAATCTCTAGGGAAGAGAAAGAAATCTCTGACACGATCCCCCGAGAACAACAAAATGCCACGTAGGTGTGCTTATGCGGCTCGAAGTGAAGACTTCCCATGCGGTTCAGAGTGAAGCTGTCCCATGCGGCTCGAGTGGAATCATCCCTATGCGGCTCAAGAAGATCATGCCTATGCGGCTCAAGTAGACACACCATTATGCGGTTCATGCGGCTCATCATATGGTTCAGAAGTCTGAAGGAGGGGGCCACTGCCCAGACAGTCCTGACACGTGTCCCAAGTCTTATACGGCCCAAAATTCATGCGGCCCAAATCTCATGCGGCCCAATTTGCATGCGGTTCAAGTCTCACCATTGGCTCTCAGGACACATGTCCTCAGCCGATCAATCTCCCAGATTTATGGCAATCCAAGATCGGGTCGAATCCCAATGATCTGGGGCACGTGGCAGGAGAATAAATTTGATTTATTCGCAGATATGAGAGAATCATTATAAGGAAGATTTATGCCAATCAGCATTAATTGCTAATGGGGATTTGGTGTAATCTACCCTTAATGGTTCTGATTCGTCACAATCAGAAATGAACGGCCTGGATTGATCAATCCCCAGGCCGCCGCCATCTCCAAGAGCTAATCATTGGCAACCCTAGCGATCACATCCCACTATTATAAATAGCAAGGTGCCATTCCCTTGTAAAAGATAGAGAGATATACAAAAAAAGAAACCAGAGAAGAATACGTATACGCAGAGAGACTTCCCCCATAGTCAGGGAGAGAATATACACAGAGAGAGAGAAGCCAGGAGAGCAATCAGAGAGAGAGCAAGAAGGTATTTCTTCGTCAACGACCAAGCAGATCTTCCCCGAGTCAAGGCTGCGTACCGATCGTCCAAGGAGTAAGGCAGAGCGGCCGTCGCTTTCCCGAGCCTCTATCGTCACCCCCCAGAATCTAAAATAAACAATCGTACTTAGACTGCTGTACCTAGGTTTTCGTCCCTAGGCTTTCTTTGTACGAGCGAGTTTGTATTGTGAGTCTAAGTTCAGTCCTCCGATAATTGTTCTGTACTTTTACAATCAATGGCAAACACGATGGCGACTCTGCTGGGCACTAACTTCTCCACGGTTGAGGAGTTGGTGACGCAATCGGACGCAGCCAAACTTGGCTCTACACAACAGAATATGGTCGTACGCTTCGACCAACAGGCGTTCGAAGAGATGCTCTCTGAAGGTAGCACTGGCCCGGTCTAGAAGCGTACCCGTGCCATAAAGGCTCACAAAGAGTGGAGGCCAAAATCATTTGCTCTTCTGCAAGCCCTTGATGGGGTGCTCTCTATTGCTCAAGATGGCGAAAAAGACTCCCCTGAGACCCCACTTCAGACCGTAGACAACTCTGCTGTCCCCAAGTCTGGCAGAAGAAAATACTATGATGCTGGACTTGCAGGGGCAAAGAGGAACTCTACGCGATCCGAGCCGCAGAAAAGTATTAGCCGCAGGGAGAAAGCCCATGCGGCTACAACCGTCGACCGCATAAAGAAAACTCATGCGGCCACATCTGTCAGCCGCATAACTTATTCGCTACAGTTGCCAACCGCAGGGATGAGACTCATGCGGCTATTAAAGTCAATCGCTTGCAGAAAACCCATGCGACCACAGATGCCAACCGCATACGGTCAGCCTGCACGGTCGTGACTCCTAACCGCATAAAGACTCATCCTACAACAAAAGACAGCCGCATGCAGACAGCCTGCACGGTACCCAATGCTAGCCGTATAGCATCCGTCCCACGCTTCTCTCGATCAGTCTTCGACCGGCTCTCATGCGGTCCTGACTCTGATCATTATCTGGATGATAATCCAGACTCTGTGGTATTCGACTTAGACTCCTCCTATTACGCACCCACAAGTGCTAAAAGGAGGAAGTCTAGGGCAGCGCGGGCTCATCAAGTCTAGACGACTGTCCCAACCTCTGACTATCGGGGTGTCCCGCTGATTATCACGCAGGCCTCTGATGGGAAGTTGTATAAAATCACTCAAGTCCAGCCCCCGGCGGCAAACAGACAAAGTGGATCCTCTGACCTGCGTGAGGTTATCCTCCACAAACGCAAGGAAAGAGAAGGAGCTTCGGGGTGTAAAGAGCCCTCACACGGACATCAATGCACCCAGATCATCGTCAACTGCTGTTGCAGCAACGCGACGGTGACGGAAGACCGGCCATCCGTCTTCCAAAGACTATATCACCCGAGCTCAGAAGACGAGGCACCTCCTGTTGTCTCCTGCAAGTCCGCGCAGAAAGTTCTCGCCAAGGGAAGAGGGAAGAAAACGAGCATCTCCAGCCCAAAGGTGTCAACTACTACAGCTAAGAAACCGTCGTCTAAAGGGTTATCCTCCACTGGAGTATTTCAACACACCCGTTCGAAGACGAAAACTGCTGCAGTAGGAAGTTCGTCGTCTGCAACATTGGGGGTCATCGGAACTGGGGATAGCACTCCTCCAAACATCCACGACAATCCGACATTCCAGGAATACGGACTGGAGGAAGCAAATCCTCCGACGGATACAATAGATACCGACGTCCCCAAGGACATCCTAGACGAAGCAAGCTCCGAAGCCGGGGGTAGTGTTCCTTCCAAGTCTGAACCTGAAGAAAATATCCCCACATATCCTGATGATTTCTCGATGCACGGGTACGACTCGGAGGGTACATCCTCCACCACTCCTTCCGTCACTCCTCATGTGAAGACGGTGTTCATGACAGACAGCAATCAAGACGGTTCCGGTGATCGCCAGCGCATCGACACTTTAGAGGCCATATTGTACGCCTTGGTCAAGTCTATAGATGAGATCAAAGCGGCGCTTCCTAATCTGCAGGGGGTGACACCTGGCCAGACAAGCACGGGTCCCCCAATCAACGTAGATTCAAATTCGGCGGCACCGAACCCGGGCAATAATCCTCCCGAAGTAACGGCTCCGACTGCGACAGATGAGACCCGAGAAGTAAGGAGAGAAGTTCAAGAGCTCCGAGCCATGTTCCACGCCAGAGAAAACTCTCAAGACTTCAGAATACGGCAACCATATCCTGCTAATGGAGGGATGTTCCATTCCCACCAAGATATAAGCCGTTCAATATCAACCCCTATGATGGCAAGACCTCAGCAAGTCGGTACATCACTTACTTCGAGGTCACTACCGACCATCTGTCCCATGATGACGCTATCCTGACACGGTTATTCATTGGGGCATTGGAAGGAGTCGCCTTCGATTGGTACCGCAACCTGCCGGACAATTGCATCCATTCCTTCGCTGGCTTCAAATGCCTGTTCTTGGAGAGGTTCTATGAGGAAGGGCAGGACGTCACGATGTCTACCCTCATGGACGTCATTCAAGGAGAGAAAGAGCTGACGAGGAATTACATTGAGCGATTATGTCAAACCGCAATAAAGTTACCATCTGGCAACCCGGACTCCTCCTTGATCGAAATTTGCCAAAAGAGACTACTCCCAACAATCTGTCTCTGGATGGGCGAGAGTCAATTCAAGGACTGGAAGGCTTTTATCATTAGTGCTACAAGTGCCGAAGAACGATTAAAGAAGGCTCGCCAACTAGGATTACATATCTCAGAGGGAGAGAACAAGAGCAAGCGTTCCAGCACCACCAACGACAATGGGGGTAACCCCTCCAACAACCGGGACAACAGCGGCAAGCAGGCTATGGTGGCCGATACAGCCCAGAAGCCTGAGTCGCAACCTGCGGACAAACAATGGCCTCAAATCACTTACTCTTTTGAAGACGGTCACGTCAAGCCTATCTTGGACATGCTCATACAAGGAGATAGGATTCAGCTTCCTCTACCAAGACGGGAGCCTCGGCCGGCTGATCTGGAGAACCCAAAGTTCTGCCATTACTACCGCTACGTCCACCATGCTACGCACGACTGCTACCAACTGAAACGATATATCCAGAACCTCATCGATTCGAACGCTCTGGCCATCGATTTCGAGGAGGTAACCGTGGCAGCCAACATGGTGTCCGTACAATTCGGCAGCTTACCTCCAACAGAGACCCAGGACGGGGTTATACCCATCCCTCTGGCAACGATAGAGATTGCTAATCTCCCGCCTGCTCAAGCTGCTGGTCTAGTACCCCTCACCACATCACGAGGGGAAATCATGTGGGTCTATCCGGACCTAGTCCACGAGGTAACTCAGTCCACTCCATCTTCTAAAAGAAAAGTAGAAAAGTCAGATCCTGCCGTACCACCTCAGCAGATGAAGAGGAAGTCACGGCCGTTGTTACTCGATCCGGAGCACAATCTCAACCTGTGGCTGAAAACTCGACTGATGATCATCCGCCCATTACCACGGATACTCCGGGACCGGCTCAGCCTTCGACGACCGACAAGCCTAGGCCGAAGGAGACTCGCTTCGATAAATCCCTCCGAAAGGAAACATCTCAGGGACTGGAGAGGCCCTACAACTTCGACATCTTGGCACAATTGGCCAATACACCGGCCAAATTGTCCTTATATGAACTCCTGAGGCTCTCGAAGGATGTCCGCACAGCCTTGAGCGATGCACTTCAAAATGCCGACGCGTACCTGGCTCAGGTCAACCTCACGGGAGAAAATCAGCCCGCAGACCTCCAAGACAGTGCCTGTACGGAAGCAATGCCCAACATCGTCTTCACTCCACAAGACATGCTCATCAAGACTAATCTACACGATCGCCTATTATACTACACAGGCTACATCGACGATGTAAAGGTGGACCGGATGCACATTGACCCTGGGTCTTCTATAAGCATCATTCCAAAAGGACTACTGCATCATCTTCGCATCCCGATGCATCGCCTGACCCCTACAAACACCGCCATCAGCAGGGTTCAATTCGGGCAGGAGCTGCCCAATCGGGAAGATCCGTCTGAAATGTCAGATTGGCGATCTCCAATCAGAAGTCACTTGCTACGTCATAGATGCCGATACTTCATACAACATCCTTTTGGGGCGCCCTTGGATACACGATTACATGATCGTGCCTTCCACGCTACACCAATACTTCAAATATGTCGTCAAGCACGGCTTCGTGAGGACAGAATTTGCTGACATCGATCCCTTCAAAGGGGTCGAATTTATTACTCAGACTCCTGCCTATACGAAAAGTCGAAGAGGCACCTTGAAGGAGGAAATAAACAAACTGATGTTGAAGCAACCACGGGATCAGAAGAACCTCTGACAATCTACCTCCAAGCTTGCAAACCAGGCAATTCCGTACCCCTTACGGCCACGCTGCGTAAGGAAGCGATCAGCCTCTCGGCACAGGAAGAGCAGTTGAGAATCCGGCTGCCAAAGTTCGGCCAGGTATCGAGACCCACGACAGGGCCACTTACCATCAGATTGCCGAGAGTCGGTCAATCCCAAACAGAGAAGCTCAATCCCTCCGATAGACCTCTGACGATACGCCTGCCTAAGAAAGGTCGTCACCCCGATGCGAGGTCTGACACTTCAAGCGAACCAGCCACCCCTCGCTCCACAACAAGTGCCAGACTGGGGGTTGCTAGTCTACCGACAACCCCACACTCCGCTCCGTCAGTTGAGCCTCTGAAGATCAAGCTGACTAGGACGCCCTCTCAATCTTCATTCACACAGGGGGTAGCCGAAGAGGAACCAGAGCTAGCCAAGTATGTGGCT
Source organism: Iris pallida (assembly GCA_029216955.1). Taxonomy (NCBI): domain Eukaryota; kingdom Viridiplantae; phylum Streptophyta; class Magnoliopsida; order Asparagales; family Iridaceae; genus Iris; species Iris pallida. Next base: position 740,716 of record JANAVB010029216.1, on the reverse strand, counting down.
ACCCACACTAACTCTCCCTCCGCAGATGATGTAATCCCTCTAGAAAAGATACCTTACTTCATCAATAAAGGGTTATCTTTGAACTACACCGAGCTCAATAAGCTATGTACAATGTATGCTATGGAACACGGTATAGGCACTCACCTACATACACGGGTGACAAATGTGTACACCGCTATCCAACTTACTCCAGTAGAAGACGCTTACCGAATAATCGAGGGAGGGGACCACCCAATCATCTTCGGCCGGACGAACAACCCGCATCCTCTCGCCATGGAAGAAGTCGACTTCGGGTCAGATGCTGGAAGACTGCCTCTGTATCTCTATAGCCCTCAATCCAAATATCTCATACAGAAACAGGGGTATGATCTAGAGACAACGCCAGGACTGAACTACGGCACTGGACGACGATTACCTTTGAAGACGCCAGCCCCGGCGGGCAAACCACGGAACTACTATAACAAAACCCGATGCGGTTTAGGGTATGTAACGCCTACTACGACCCCTGAAAGCTCAGATGAAGAATGCGACTGGCAGTCACATTCAACCGGATCACCGACTTCCGACGCAGATACCAGCATCAAAGATGTGTTCAGACAAGTCATGTTAGTCAACATGGCATTCACCGACGCTTACGAGGAAGACGAAGACATCTCCAAATCCTTGAGCTAGAGCCATGGGCCCAGCAATTAGACACACAATGGGAAAAGCGGTTCAAACTGAGAGAACCTCCTACTGAAGATGAAGTCATACAAGTGGATCTCGGCAGCGAATCTTCTCCAAAACCGATCTTTATCAGTAAAAGCCTAACTGACGAAGAACGAGAGTCGCTGTTAGAACTTGTCAGAGAATACATTGATGTGTTTGCCTGGAGCTATGAAGACATGCCGGGGTTAAATCCTGACATCGCTCTCCACAAACTCAATATATGGCCAGATGCAAAGCCAGTCAAGCAGCAACAATGACGCTTCCGCCCAGGCGTCATGGACGCGATCGAAGCCGAAGTCAACAAGCTAATAGCCAGCGGCTTCATTTGTGAAGAGCAACATCCTGATTGGATCGCCAATATAGTACCCGTTCTCAAGAAGAATGGGAAGATTCGAATCTGTATCGACTTCCGCAACCTGAACGAGGCATGCCCCAAAGATGAATTTCCCTTTCCTATCACAGACATCATGATCGACAATACATGCGGCTTTGAACGTATGTCATTTATGGATGGATTCTCGGGGTACAATCAAATCAAGATGTCTTCCGACGACGAAAAGCACACTTCATTCCGAACCCCGATTGGCACATACTGCTACACAGTCATGCCATTCGGTCCAAAGAATGCTGGCGCTACATATCAGCGAGCCATGAGTATCATTTTCAGAGAACATTTGCGCAAGACAGTGGAATGCTATGTCGATGACATCGCCGTCAAGAGTCGCCGTAAGGAGGATCATCTGCAAGACCTGAGAATGGTGTTCAACTTAATGCGAGCCCACAATCTGAAGATGAACCCTACAAAATCGTTCTTGGGCGTATCCAGCGGGAAGTACTTGGGCTTCATCATCACTGCACGGGGTATCCATGTAGACCCCGAGAAAACGAGGGCAATCATGGAGATGGGTCCCCCGAGAAATCTCCGTGAACTTAGAGGCCGCCAAGGGAGGCTAGCTTATATCAGGAGGTTCATTTCCAACCTCTCTGGGCGATGCCGACCGTTCATCCCACCTCATGAAGAAGGGAGTCTCATTCGTATGGAACGAGGAATGCCAGCGCGCTTTCGATGACATCAAAGAATATTTATCAAATCCTCCAGTCCTGGTGGCCCCGGTCCGTGGAAAACCATTCCTGCTCTATGTACGAGCAATGGAACACTCCCTCGGTGTCCTGCTGGCACAAAACAACGACGCAGGCCACGAGCAGGCCATTTACTATCTCAGCCGAATGATGGTCGGGCCCGAACACCGATACACCGCTGTGGAGAAAGAATGCCTCGCCCTGGTATTCGCCATTCAAAAGACGCGGCACTATGTCACGGGGCAAACCATACATGTGATCTCACGAATCAACCCTCTCAGGGTCCTCATGACCAAACCAGGGGCACTCAGCTCCCGCCTCGCTACATGGGCGATATTGCTGTCCCCCTATCATATGATCTTCGTCCCGCAGAAGGCTGTCAAAGGTCAAGCTATGGCAGACTTTTTGGCGGCCCATCCAGGATCGAAATTATCTAGAATATATGAAAAAATCCCAGATGAGGTCGCCGATTCAAATACAACCACCCACGATAACATATGGCGGATGTTCTTCGATGGCGCTTCAAGAACCGGACCCAAGGAAAACATCGTCGTCGGAGTCGGAGTAGTATTGGTCTCTCCTACCGGGCTAGTGATCAATCGCGCCTACTCTCTCACGGAACCCTGCTCTAATAATGTGGTCGAGTACAACGCTTTGGTCATTGGCCTCCAACTCGCAAGAGAACTTGGGGTAGAATACCTTGAAGCATACGGTGATTCGCAATTAATCGTCAACCAGATTCGGGGGACGTACGAAGTCCGCCATGAAGACATGAACCCCTACCACCAAATAGCGATCAACATTATCTCATCATTCGAAGGATTCTTCATCGAATACATCCCTAGACTCCAAAATATCGAAGCTGATGCCCTAGCAGGCCTGGCTGCTTCCCTAGCAGTGCCAAACCACTCTCATCATTCGGTCGATGTAATCGGCCATGAGCTGGTCTGCCCCAAGAACAACGTTCAAGCCATGGCGAGTTATTCTGCTCAGATGATCGACGAAGCGCCAGACTGGAGACAACCATTCATAGGCTTCGTGGTCTACGACATCCTGCCCGAGAACCCGAAGGAGGCTACTTCTATCAGACGGCGTTCTCTCAGATTCTTCTACGATACAGAGACGAAAATGCTGTATCGCCGCTCCTACGACGGATTACTACTTCGATGCTTGTCGAACGCAGAAGCTAAAGAAGCCGTACGAAAGGCTCATGACGGTGTCTGCGGGGCCCATCAGCCTGGCCCTATGCTGCAAGACCGCCTTCACCGGATGGGCTACTACTGGCCTACGATGGTGGCTGATGCAATAGATTATGTCCAAAAATGCAAGGCCTGCCAAGTCCACGCAGACTTCATTCACCAACCATCCGAATTTCTACATCCGACAGTGGCATCCTGGCCATTCGAAGCATGGGGAATGGATATCATTGGTCCAATCACCCCACCTTCCTCCCGAGGACATCGCTTCATACTTGCGATCTCTGATTACTTCTCAAAGTGGGCAGAAGCTGTCCCACTCGCCGAAGTCAAGACTTCGAACGTAATCAGCTTCCTGAAGCACCACGTCATCTACCGCTTTGTACTGCCCCGAAGGATCATCCATGATAATGGTCCGCAGTTTATAAGCCACGCATTCTACCGATTCTGCGACAAACACCGCATTCAGAATGTCGCTTCGACACCATACAACCCAGCAGCAAACGGGTTAGCAGAGGCATTCAACAAAACAATCATCAAACTCCTCAAGAAATTTGTCTCCTCCAACAAACGCGACTGGAACGAGAAGCTCGGCGAGTGCTTATGGGCTTATCGCACCACGGTTCGAACAGCCACCGGGAATACACCATTCTCTCTGGTGTACGAGAGTGAGACAGTTCTCCCATTAAAGACTCAGATTCCCTCACTCTGAGTCGCCCTCACTTATCAATTGACAACGGATGATAACTACCAACGTCGACTACAAGAGTTAGAGGCCTTAGATGAAAACGCCTCCTAGCTCAGCAAAGGATCGAATTATACCAAGCACGCATCTCAGGAGCCTTCAACAAAAAGGTCAAAGTCAGAACATTCCAAGTGGGCGATCTTGTTTTGGCAGTCAGAAGGCCAATGGTCATGACTCACAAGACCACCGGCAAGTTCCAGCCAAAATGGGAAGGCCCATTTATCATCGAGGCCGTGTTCTCCAATGGCGCTTACCGCCTCGCCAAGCAGAACGGAGACTTGCTCATGTTGCCCGTCAACGGCAAGTTCCTGAAGAAATACTATGTTTAAACAACATTTTCCAGAGTTTCGAGTTATGTGCCCGCTGGTACCACTGAACTCAACCCCCTAATTTTCCAACTTATTGAGTCACGTACCCTCTTGTACCGCTGAACTCATATCCCAAATTCCCAAGTCATGTACCTGCTGGTACCTCTGAACTTACACTTTGATTCCAACATTCACAGATTTTCGAGTCATGTACCCGCGTGTACCGCTGAACTCATGCCCTTCTTCTATAAACATAGTCCAAATTCCTAAGTCATGTACCTGCTGGTACCTCTGAACTTACACTTTGATTCCAACATTCATGGATTGTCGAGTTATGTGCCCATCGGTACCCCTGAACTTACATTCCGGTCACTCTTTGAAAGAAAGTCATGTATAATCATACCGCTGAACTTTCTTCCTACAAGAGATCCTCCCTCATGATCTAATACCTGCACTCCCAGTGCACAACAAAGGTAACGGATCCACAAATTTCCAAGACGACCATGTCCTCATCACCTCTGAGTCGTCCCATTTTCTCCAAAAACAAATCACCCCTACATAGAATTTCCATGTCCTCATTACCTCTGAGTTATTCTACGTACCCTCCTTCATTGAGCCCACTCCTGTCATGTCCTCATTACCTCTGAATGGGAAGGCTCCGTCGAAGAAACCTTCATACTTGCCATGTCCTCATTACCTCTGAATAAGTATGATGATCCCCTTTCGACCTATTACCTGTACCCACCACCGGAGTACGCCAAGGGTAATGGGTCCACAAATGTCCTCAGTTGACCACAAATGTCCTCTGTTGACCACAAATGTCCTCTGTTGACCACAAATATCCTCTGTTGACCACAAATGTCCTCTGCTGACCACAAATGTCCTCTGTTGACCACCAATACCCTCCGTCGAGTTCGCTCCTGCCAGGTACTCATTACCTCTGAGTAGGAAGACTCTACGTTCAAAGAACTTTCCTACTTACCATGTCCTCGTTACCTCTGAGAAAGTATGTCAGTTCTCTTTCATCCTATTACCCGTATCCTAAACCAGGGTATGCCAAGGGTAATAGGCCCACAAATATCCTCAGCTAAATTTCTTAACACAAACCAATCACCTCATCATGCCCCAGGAGCCCAGCTGCTCTACGGCAATACTTTTCTCAATACCAAGAGCACCCATGACCACTTTGCTATGGCTGCTTCAGGCATCCTGACCGAAACTTGTTATCTCTACCTAAAACCAAGGTACGCCATGGGTAACAGGTCCATAAATATATCCCCTATGCGGGGGAGAACATCACCACAATATCACAGGCACAGCAAGCAATACAAATGAAGGGTAGAATTGAAAGTACTCTTTATTTGAAGGAAGAAAAAAAAAAGCATTACATATTTCGGGACCACGTCCCTTTCAAAAAAAAAGAGAAAAGGAAGAAAAAGAAGGGAAAAGAAAAGGCCAACTACATTTCAGTGTTACTCAATTCTAGGAGGCGGTCTCTCACTGAGGTGGTCTCCCGCTCAATCCGTTGCCGAGCGTGACGCTCGGCCTCCTGGAGTAACCGCTCCTCATTGTCCAAATCCAGGAGCGCCTGACAGTCATCTTCCAATTTCTTTAAGACAGCCTCCAGGTCAGTTGAAGCTTGAGTAACCCTGTCAGCTTCCTGAATAATTAGCCCCCTGTCATTGCGGGCAGTCTCGAGTTCAGACTCCAAGAAAGTCAACTTCTTCTGAAGCGTAAGAATCTGCTACCGCATCTCGGTAATCTCACGAGAGACAGACTCCTCCCGAGCCACAACGTTTTCGGTCGCATAACTCAATTGATCATACCGATCAGCTAAGTCGCTGAGATCCTTCAGTGCGGCCGGTCTGGTCTTATCTCGAGCCGCTCTGGTCCTCTCTATAACAGCAATAAGGGAATTCCGCTCCTCGTTTATAGCAGCAGGCAGATCAGCCTGCCGCAATACTCGAAGCTCGGACACCAGCTGATCAGCCTCCAGCAATTTCGCCTCCAGAAGCGAAGCCATTGCTGCATCATCAGGAAGATCCCTAAGGATGTTTATTTGACCATGGGCGCATCTTCGGGCCAAGGTAAAAGAGGTTCCTCTTTCTACAGCGGCCTCGATTCCCCTCTTCAAATGACGATGGAAACTGGCAACCACGTCCTGCAACGCGTCGTTCAAAACTTCAGTAGAGGAGGGCGTCAGGGGAAGCTGGAGCGGCAACGTCGGAGGAGTAACGCTAGAGCTCGCCACCAAGGGAGCGGAGTCCGAGCAGAATGAGGCATGAATAGCGGCCAACTCGTCTTCCGTCGCCCGGAGAGCTTGGATGCTCGGCAGGGAAGAAAGGTCGATTCTCGAAGCCATTGGAGCAGAGGATGATGCAAGGACCATTGTTCCCTGCCCCGACTGCCCCGAGAACTGGCCCGTTAAACTCGGGCCCCCAGAAGGCCCATCAAGACGAGTCGGGCAGTGAGAAAGTACACCCCTTTCCACCGATGCCCCTTCGGTTGGGGTTGTCTCGACGACGTCCATCCTCGGCACTGAAGGGGCAGGACCTGAATGTCCAGAATAACAGTCAATCGACGTAACCCGAAGGACATGATGATAGAGCAGATAGGCTTCCTCACGGGTTAAGATTCGGCTAATCTTACCAGGGGAGGGGCATGAAGGTCGCGGCTCATCCACAACTGGCATGGTCCCCCCACCCGGGATCCCCGAGTTAAACTCAGTCACGTCCCCTGACCCCGTCACCTTGAAGGGGGATACAGATTGATCTACGCCCTCTTGAATAGGAACAGGCTCATGGGAGGCCCCGTCATCCTGGGTCACCGCCTCGACATCCTGAAACTCTTCTTCTTCCTCCGACACCTAAAAGAGGGAACGAAGACAATCAGGATTGAAACTCAAAGGAAGAAGGAAGAAGGGATCGAGAGCAGTTTTGTTACCTCTGATGCAGGATTGACTTCTTCTCCACTCTCTTTTCTGGCTGGCGGACGGTGCCTAGTCGCAACCAGCTTCCAGGATCGAGAAACACTGCCTACAGGAGGAACCTGCCTGCTACGTTTCGGGATAGGACCAGGCGCAACCAGGGACTGATCCCTCAGTATCTCATCTGACAATACATGCAACTGACCCACCTCTGCGCCTACCACTGGAAGGATAGAGTCATCTTTATTATGCTCGTTGCCTTCATCACCTTCAGCAGCGGAATCCAAATCTGGCACTTCGGCTCTAGTCTTTCTTTTCTTGGCCCCTTGAGAGCCTTCCTCCAGACCGGTGCCAGCAATAAAACTGGTACCTGGGTTAAAATCGACCGGGGGCTTGTTCGCCATGATATGATACAGAGCCGCCATATACAAGATCTCCACTGACTCCTTAATTGCAGGGACCGAGAAAATGGTGCGAGTATGGAACGAATCATAATATTGCCAAGCTCTGATACCATCAAGAAGACTTCCCTCATAACCCAGACAAGAGCTGGGGCTGTCTAAACAAAGTTTGCTGTACCCAAACTGCCGGGCAAACCTGCTAGGCAGATACGGCTCCAGAAAAACAATATTGCGGTTACGGTACACCAGATGTGAGGGACGGATGTTACGCAACCATAAGAGCATCTGGCCATCCAGAAGTTGAGGAGGCGTAATACCGTCTATATGCACAGTCTCTATGTCCCTGGCAGAAAAGCGAGGGACGGATACGAAAATATGATACTTATCTGCCCTTGCCAAGACCATCCGGCAAACTCGCATGGCCTCACATTCCCAAGGCTCATCACGGTAACGGAAGATAAGGGCGTCATCATCAGTCGCACCGCCCTCAGAGCCCGTCCTCATCAAAGATGGATAATGTATCAGCAGCCACCCCATCAAATAATGATAAGGTAACTCAGTTCGTTCAAAATCCTTGGTCACATCGCGGGCAATGACTTTGGACGTGAAGGTACGAAGGCTACGGTGTATGCTACACACCATAGCCGGAAGGAGAGCTAGCCTGATTCGCAAGACTAATTTCACGGCCGGAATGATGAAGTTACAACTAATTCTCTCAATAGAATCGGTTCCTCCCGAGACTACACAATTTCGTAGCCAGATCATCAAAAATCCCACCAGAAGCGCTTTTTCAGACAGCTCTTGAGTATCCTGGTAAAAGTAATCAAAAGTGTCGGTTTGGCTCCCGAATCTGCCACTAGTAGATGACACCAATTCTTTGACCGCCTCCCGAGACCTAGGGCGACGAGAGGTAACCAGACCTGAGGCATCTGCTGAGAAGAGATAATGCACCCAATCCTTGGTGTAGGGAGCATTCCCTTCCAGGTTATCCTTGCGGGTTATCTGATGGCATGTGTTATAATGACACAATATCTCCTGATAAAGGGCCGCAAAGCCAGGATACCGTCATTCCAAATCTTCGAGTTCCTCATTAGTGGGAGTATATGCTTCAAACGCTTCGTCCCCCCAAAGAAGCTTGGAGACCGCATGCATTTCATGGAGCACAAGTCCCATCTCCCCTACAGGTGTGTAAAAGGTCCCTGTACGACAATTATACATTTCCAGCAGGGACATGAATAGCTTCTTATTTATGAACAAGCCATGACTGGTACCTCGGATAGCATGGTACAGGCCAATCTCGCACAAAAAAGCCTCATACTTCTGCAGGATCCAGGTAGATAAATTGATCCACGAGGGATTAGGGTGTATCCAACCAGGAAACGTCAACCGACCAACGGGATAGGAGCCTTTTCGGGCAAGTCGATTTATAAAAGTATCGGCGGTAGAAAACGTGAAGTTAGGACCTGCCACATTCAGGAAAGAACCTGGGACCAACCCTATCACAGAACAACTGGTATGCACCTTGCCAGCAACCATGGACTTCAGATGGTTATTATAACGGATGTTCCCCACAAACATCCTACTCCTGGTAGGGGTTAGAGTCCCCTCCATCTTTCGGTCCAAAGGGAGCATAATGAACCAAGATAATGGAAAGTGTCGCTCCATCTGAGGGATGCGGATCGCCATCCCGTTAGAAACAAAATTCCAATCCTCTGACACCTCCAGAACATGATCATTTTCCACGGTCAAGGCGTCTCCAAAAAAGAACGCAGGCTTCAAAAACTCTCCTTCGAATTTCCCGGAGTTCATCATAGCATTAAGGAAATGGAAAGGCTGATTCTTGATGGCATTCAATCTGGCCATAGGCTCATCGCTCGGAAACTGATCCGCCACGTGCTGAACAATATGCTCGTAACTATAGTCGAGAGCAGCTTGAGCGCTACCGACCAAGAGTTCTCCGGCGGCGTTAACCGGCAAATTCACTGAAGAACAGACAAAGAAAAAATAAGTTAACAGAGAATAAAAAAGAGCTGATTAGGTGTTTTCAAACCACATGCGGCTCAAGAAAATATCCATGCCCCCCCATGAAGTTCTCAGAAGTCTTATGCGGCTCCAGAAAGCCCCATGCGGCTCCAGTTCAGAAGACTGCTTATGCGGCTCCGCACAATAAAAGTCTATGCGCCACCTATGCGGTTTCATTAATAAGACGCACATACAGACACAATGATTTTTCTTATGCGGTTCGCAGCTCAGCCGTAGGGCAAACATACGATTTACAAAGGCTCGTGCATAAAGTATGCGACGTAGCCATGGCGGTTGGGGTTCCTTAATTCATACATTGTCCTTACCAGCAATGGGGGGATGGACGTCAGGATGAACAGCAGGCACGACGACGGGCGGGGCAGCAACCGCACCCAGGTGGAAGTGGAGGCCGCCTTCTTGTCCTTCACTGCCATGATCTTCTTGGGAGCCATCAATTATCGAAGAAAAGAAAGGCAAGCGAGATAAGAGAAGAAAGAAAATAAAGAAGTTTTCTCTCTCTTCAATCCCCTCCTATTTATAGGAGGAGGGGAGAAGGCGGACACGTGGGCCAATGACCGACTCTTGAAGAGCAAAACCGACTCCTTGGGTTTCGTCTCCAAGATTCA
>JANAVB010029216.1:655704-725704 GCA_029216955.1 Iris pallida | reverse complement strand
AAAGGATTTATGGAAGGGGATTAGTAGACCATGAGATGGAGGCTATATAATAGGTGTAGGGACCTATTTCATAAGGTTTGGTTTTATAGTCCAAATATGGTGATATCCATGGATGGATTCAACTGGGTTTTAATGGGTTCCCTAATTGGACATCAATCTTTGCCTGAATAAGTCCTTGGTTTTAATCTATATTGGCAGGAGAAGATCTACAAAATCAATCTAGACAATTCCTATTAGGTTAGGGTACCTACAATAGGTTCCAACTCAAGTGGTTGGACTAATTGTCGGTCGGATTGGTTAACTAGGTTTTTTTTAAACAAAGAAGAATATATATATATATATATATATATATATATATATATATATATATATATATATATATAATGAAGGAGCCGAAGCTCAAGGACGTCGGAAGAAGGCCAAACGCCTATAAAGTATATAAAGGCAAAATAGTAAAGAAAAGAAAAGGCCCCAAACGGCCCACAAAATGAAAAGAGAGCCAAAATGGGCAACAAACCCCCAAAAGTAAGAACCAGGCGCGTCGAGGGAAAGGGTGGAGCAAATTACCGACGGAAGCTACAAGGCGTGAGAGAAGATCTGCTCTTCCTTCGAGACGAGAGCGAAAGAAACCAGAGCTTGTGCCACCCCATTGGCTCCGAGAGGGGATCTCAAGAGGCCTAATAAAGGAGAGAGGAGTGCCTAAAGTTTTCGGAGCTTATGCTATAGGGTCCACGGAGGCGCGGCTTTGTCGGAGAGGACGTTGATGAGCCGAAGGAAGGAAGCTTCAACCTCATGGAGAACGATATTCAGGTTCTTGCACCAAGATGCCACAAATAAGAGAGCTTTGAGTTCCGAAATGGGGGACAAAATGTTATCCGTCTCGAATAATCCCACCACCAGCCGTACATGGGGGATCACCAAGACGTCCAGCAATGTTGAGCTTCAGCCCACAGGAAGGGACCATCCAAGTGGCGGAAGGCTGGACAGGGAAGACCGTATGATCCTCGTTGATCCGATGGAAAGACTCAGCGACACCCAGCAGGCGGCCAATAGCAGCAGCACCCAGGAGGCCCTGATCAGCGGTGAGATGGCCGCAACGAAGGTCACAAGGTCCATGTGCAGGGGGAAGGAGCTGTGTCACATCAGTGTGGTCACTGTAACATTCTACACTGTTCAGAATCAGCCCAGTAGTAACCGACCGGGTAGGGGCAGCAGCAGGAGTCAATCGGTGTGCTGTGTCGGCGAGAGTAGCTTATGTGTGGCCGTGGACAAGGTTGTTGGAGGCGTCCCCCTGTAGCAGTGCCCAGATGGAACCTAATAGGACGCTCGCAAGCAGCGCCTAACCTTCTCGCAAAGGTGTTGTGGTCACCCGCCCTAGGATCTCTGATGTAGTCCGTCGAAATAGAAGCAGGTCGCCCGAAATGAGCCGCGGTAGCAGCATGCCGCCCATTCGAAGACGTCCACGTCCGATGAGATGTTGTCAGCTGAGAGGTGATGCCGAAGAGCCATCGTCACCCGGCTAATGATGAAGTTGCTATTCCTCTTCCAGTTTCCGAAAACGATCTCGTTTCTTTGCTTCCATATTTCCCAAAGAGAGTTGCCAAAAATAATATTCCTGCTAATACCTGAAGGAGAAGACAAAGAGACATTGTTAAGCCATACCTGAGCGAGCAGTTCGAGGTTGGCAGGAGACGAGGAGAGCCGAAAGGGCTCCGAGAAATGATGCCAAATCGTAGAAGTCGTGTCACTCAAGACGAATAAGTGGTCGATAGTCTCCATCTCCAGATTCTTGTAACAAGATCACCTGGACGCTAATTTGTTGCCCATAGAGAGGAGTCACGCATCCACCGGGATTGTATTTCGGCTAAGCCGCCAAAGGAATGCCCCAACCCGTGGAGCAATGAACTTATTCCAATAATAGAGGCTCCAAATATCAATTGTGTAACACCCACTTTTCTAAAATGAGGATAATTTTGAACATTTGTAAAAGTTTATTATTTAATAATAGGATTTATGATTTATGGGGATTTTTAATTAATTTAATACTATTTATAATTGGTGAATTATAATTTTGATGTATTAGCTAGTGAACCCTAGAACTGTTGAGCCTAGAGACTAACCATGACCATGGGGACCTAACTATGTGATTAGAATGACTAATTACAACTTTTTAGGCTAAGGGTATTTTGGTCATTTTGTGACTTTTGAATTATTTAGGATTTTGATTAATTGGTGAATTTTAGATTATTTTAATAATATTTAAATTGATGTATTGTAATTTTGGTCATTTTTCATATTTTAATATTTTGGGAATTTTTATATTTTAATATTGATTTTACGGGATTTGTTTAGTCGGGTTTGAGTTTCGTTTCGTTCTGACTTGTGTTAGTGATCCGGGTAGTTTAGACTCTAGACGGGACCCCAATATTAGTTAGTCATGGCCCACAAACTCCACTAAATAAGTTAGTGAGTTTAGACTAATCCCACTTGTTAGATTGGTTAATTTAGAGGCTTAAATTTAACCCTTTTGATCCCAAACTTGAACCTAACTTAAAATTAACTAAGAGGACAAGTTGAGGCCTTATTGGGCTTTCCTCCAAGGCCCAAATAGGGTTTAATGGCATACACTATAGGTAGGTTAGCCTATCTTCCTTTTATTTCATTCCATCTTGCCGCTTTTCCTTCACAAAGTATTCTTCCCCAAATTAGAGAGCTTTCCTCTTTGATTTGATCTCCAAATCCTTACATCCCTCCACCAAAACTTTCATTCAACCTTATCATACTACCAAGGGAGGGTGCTAGCAAAGATTTCGAGCAAAGTGCAAGGAGGAGTGTCCTTTTTGGAAGATCTTCGTGTCGGAGCCGTGTCCTTGGGAGTATTATTGGGATTCCATTCCTAATAGGTAAAATCAACCCTCTAAATTGATTTTCTATGCATATTAGTTAGTTTTGAATCCATAGGATCCACCTCCATGCATGTACCCCCTTTAGATTCAAGTTTGAGGCCATTTGGAGCTCTCTTGAGGATTTTAGATATGTGTTTTGTGTCCTACTTGATAGATTCCAAATTAGGACACCCCATGTATTTGGTTTATTGCCTAATAGGATTAATTATTTTTTAAATTTAGTTTTTGTATCGTTGGAGAGTGGATTTATCTTAGTTATGATGGTTAGAATGAGTTTCATTTGGATACCTATGTTGGTATCCAAGTATCTTGGCCTACATATGTTTCTTTTGTCCAAAACAACCCAAATTTGTCATAATATTCATCCACATTTTTAGTAACCATAGCAACTTAGAAATATCATAACTTTTAGCTCAAAACTCTGATTAATCTTTCGTTTTTTTTAAAAGAACCGTTTCGAAGTTATCTTTCTAAATATATATTTTAATAAGCCAAATTCGTTCTACAACTTTCTATAAAACTATTTGAGTGTCAGTTGTCCGAAAGACAAATGCGTTTCGGTGTTTTCACGATTCCGGGAGCTTTCGGACACGAAAATATGATCCGTTTGAAATTTCAGAAAGCTAACACGAAGGACTATAACATATTTTAATCTTAGAACTTAGTGAATGTCCAATTGATACAGTATTGATTTTAAGTAGAAGAGTGACTATACGATATAGGCATTTTGTGTAACCTATGAGCCTATATAGTATGAATATTAAATAAATGTAGGTATCATTGGTTGTCGAGTAAAATATATATATATATATATATATATATATATATATATATATATATATATATATATATATATTATTGTTAGGTAATATATGTTAGTATGTTTGTTAGATGTTGGTTAGTAGAGTGTTAGATATGTTAGAGTTGTTATATGTTAGTGTAAGTTATATATGTTAGTATTTTTGTTAGAAGTTGGTTAGTAGAGGGTTAGATATATTAGAGTTTGTTATATGTTAGTGTAAGTTATATTTGTTAGTATGAATGTTAGTTAGATAGTAGAGGTTAGTATTTTGTTAGATAATTGATATATTATTAGATAGTTTGATGTTAGATATCTAGTATATTAGATATTGATATTTAGTAGATTATGTTAGTTCTAAATATTGGTATGTTAGCAAGTTAGTCTCTATAGGTCATATGTTAGATATTAGTTAAGATGTTATGTTAGTATATTAGATAGTTAGTTAATTAGATATTTGAGGGATATCTTGGTATCTCATGACACCCAGTTAGTATTTTAAGGTAAATATGAATTATCTTTACCTTCAAGGTAAATGATTGGTTTATCTTATGACCAAGGTATTGGTTTTGGGATGCCAATATGACCGAGGTTGATATGGTATCCTAGTATTAGTGGGTTAGTGTCTAAGTGTTTGAGTTTGAGTATGTGATGTTAGATTGTGGAAGGGTTATATAGATAGGTATATATATTTTTGGGTTATATAGTATCTATATATATTATGAGAGTATATAGATATAGGTTATGGTCCATAGTGAGGATATGTATATACTTGATATAAGATATCTATATGTATGTGTTAGAGTGGTACTATATGGGTAAGGATATATGTGATATATATGTAATATATATTATATAACTAAGTTTGTGTGCCTTGTTAGCTATGTGGTTTAGCTATGTGCCTTGATTTTGGCTATGTGTTGGATAGTAATGGTACTAGTATACTTGATTATTTAGGCCATAAACTTGTTTAGAACTAGAATCGACTAACCTAGAATAGTTTGACCATTGTTGACCAAATCTTAGCTAATTTGACCACATTAGAATAGTTGTCCTAGTTTGACTAGACTAGTTGACCAAAGTTGACCAAGAGTTGACTTTGACCTAAATTAACTTAGACTCATGTAGATTGCATAATAATTTTAATTACCATATTAATTGAACTCTTTATAACCTGTGTTGCTCTAACTAGGACTCTGTGACTCCAGTTGGCCATCTTTTCATATTAGCAATTCAGGGTATCAGGCGAGTACATTCCTGATCATTTCATACTTGTTAGGATTTATATTCTTGCTCTAGATTACTTTACTTGATGCTGTCACGTTGTTAACACGGATTAGTACTATATGGATCTTTACATTGAGATGTTATTCCCCTCGGAAGCATCGGGTACATCATGTCATGTGCATTTTACTTTCATCATGTACTCATGTGCTTTTACTATTCATGTATACTCTTGTGATTCATGTACCCTCATGTTCACAGTGGCCTCATATATAACTTCATGTGCACCTATTTATGGGCCCTCATGTGAAATATTGTATAATAGCGTAACTTGTCTGGATCCTTATGTATTGATTGTGGTATGGGAGAGTAGAAGCAGTCATGTGAACAATTCCAAAGTAGTCATTGTACAAACTCGTTATTGTAATCATGTGCAAATTCAAGTCGTTCACATGTCTATCTTGTACTCAACATCACTAGTCACTGATAGTTCTCTACTTATAGTAGCTATTTACATTACAGTCTCTCTCTTCTACTATATATACTTTCTTTCAGCGTTTCATGTATTTTACTCTATTGTATGCTTTATATTCCTATCTTCAAATGAACTGTTGAGATTTTGTGCTCGTTCCTGTCCTGACTGGACCTGTTGAAAATATTACAGGTAACCTGGAGATTCACAGCTAGCCTAGAGGACCAGTAGAACTTGGAGTAGATTACTAGTTTATGGTTTAGTTTCTCTTTTAGAACTTGTTTTGTAATAAGTGGTGTTTTGAGATTGTTGAGATTTTGGGAGTTTATTTAAGTTGTTATTTTGAGTTTTATATATAGTTGCTAGACTCATGTATTATCTTATCGTGCTTAGATTATGATTGAGTATTATCGTATCTTATACCTGTCCTCCATTCAGAGTTGAGATTGTGACAGGTACATTATATAATTGTGTGAGTTGTTGATTAGATAGTGACCTAGAACAGCATTCTACCGCCGACACTGCGGCGTAGGCTGGACGTACCCACTTCTCGTGCCCCTACACTGGGTGCGGGTCGTGACACATTTTTAGTGGTGGTCCATGTATGTCGAGAGTCGCATTATTACGATATCGTAGTAGCGCAACGACTTAGTTGTACTGCTACGAGCCTGCGATAGAGTATAGGAAGTAAGGTATTAGAATGAGATGATACTCAATCACAGTTAGAATTCCTTGAAAGATTCCTGGGATGACCCTTGAAAATCTTATTGGAACTTTAATTTGAAATCCCTTCCCTTGTTTTGTTCATCCTTACTCCTTATTATTGAATTTAATTTTTGATGGATCGTCGTTGATTTTGATTTCCTATCGAGATGAATTTTATGGCCTGAGTTACGGTACTTTTTGATAACATATATTGACGGGAATAACATGGATGGTAAAATGTCTATTTTATTATGGAACCTGGAGTTTATCGCAGCCATATTAGCCGGCATGGCAGAAACGTAGAGACCTGACTTCGGATGTACATATCTTGGTTATGAGATTTAGAATTTCTCGCAGCTATACTAGTCGGCATAGCGAGAATTCTAGACGACATGATTATAGAGGTGCATATACCAGTTATGGAATCTATCGTTTATCACAGCCTTGCTTACTGCCATTACGAGGATTCTGAGTAACAAGATTTTGGATAGACGTATATGATTATCAGATTGTATCTTGAGAAGGTTTTTAAACAAATCATCTCTATCGTACCCTTCTGTTGTTATAAAATTGTATTCCATCATCAAATAACTTAAGTGTAGGGATATTTTAGTTTTATAGAGCTTATTCATATGTAGTTCTTTTATAGTATAATGATATGATGACTTGTAGAGTGTTTGTACCCTAGAGATGATAGTTAGCATTGGTATTAGAATAGTAACCCATTGTAGATGATTCCTCTGTTATTTATAATACCTACCAGTTTTCACATAGGATGTTAGTCTGCCTTACAGCCTTGATGACTTATTATTTTCCTTATCATTTTCAGTAGGGCACCTATGACCAGAGCCTGTCCTTGAGTGTAGTTGTAGTTTTGCCTGAGACTGAGAGTCTTCCTCTGCCTCCTATAATGGTACCCCATACCATATCCTCGGAAGGGTTGTTTTTTTATGGAGCTCAGATATTCGGACTTCTCCGGGATGTGTTAGAGACATAGAGAGTTCAGGCTGAGATCTTGAGGGTGCAGTATCCAGTTCCACATAGAGCCTCAGAAGTACCCAGATTTCTAGCCTAGACCTTAACATGTCTTTTAAGATAATTAATACACCCCACATTGCTTGTATGTTTTGATACCTTAGGATTGCTTTGTGCTGTAGTATGACTAGAATGGCTAGATGGAAAACCTAGAGAGAGTATTCTAGGTAGACAAATATTCCTTCTGTGACTTTAATTTCTGGAACGTCAGAGATGTAAATCTTTGGAAACTTCTTTCATAAGTTTGTAGTAGACAAGATTATCTTCACTTTGATATATTATGTCCCACTCAAACTTGTTCCCTTTTACTACTTTTGTATCACAACTTTCGGTTCAATTTAGGCCATTTGACAATTTCCTACTTTAATTATGATTATCATATGCACATTGCCATTACTTTTAATTTAGGAGCACAAGATTAGTTGTTTTCTCAAAACCAACTTCACATGCATGACCTATACATGACACCCTACACCTATGATCTTCGTGTCCTACTCGGACACGTCATCTTGTGCTTCATCATTATCACACAACTTTTTGGACACAAGACCCCATCTTGATTTACCCTACGGAGTCGCTTTTATTTTCGACTCGAATTGGGGACACCTTTACGACCCAAACCTGCCAACCCAAATTTAGAATATGACCCATTTTAAGCCTACTAGCCATATTTACTTGTTGACCTTGTGTGCTGCTAAGTAGAAGCTTCGACCTTGATTGTTGGGGGTTTGACCTAGAAGGAGTACGACCACTCTTAATTTCGAAAAAAAAAAATTCTTCTAAGGAGGGTAGACTTGTAACACCCACTTTTCTAAAATGAGGGTAATTTTGAACATTTGTAAAAGTTTATTATTTAATAATAGGATTTATGATTTATGGGAATTTTTAATTAATTTAATACTATTTACAATTGGTGAATTATAATTTTGATGTGTTAGCTAGTGAACCCTAGAATTGTTGAGCTTAGAGACTAACCATGACCATGGGGACCTAACCATGTGATTAGAATGACTACTTACAACTTTTTAGGCTAAGGGTATTTTGGTCATTTTGTGAATTTTGATTATTTAGGATTTTGATTAATTGGTGAATTTTAGATTAATTAATAATATCTAAATTGATGTTTATGATTTTGGTCATTTTTATATTTTAATATTTTGGGAATTTTTATATTTTAATATTGATTTTACGGGATTTGTTTAGTCAGATTTGAGTTTCGTTTCGTTCTGACTTGTGTTAGTGACCCGGGTAGCTTAGACTCTAGACGGGACCCAAAGATTAGTTAGTCATGGCCCACAAACCCCACTAATTAAGTTAGTGAGTTTAGATTAATCCCACTTGTTAGATTGGTTAAGTTAGAGGCTTAAATTTAACCCTTTTGATCCCAAACTTGAACCTAACTTAAAATTAACCAAGAGGACTAGTTGAGGCATTATTGGGCTTTCTCCCAAGGCCCAAATAGGATTTAATGGCAGCCACTATAGGTAGGTTAGCCTCTCTTCCTTTCATTTCATTCCATCTTGCGTCTTTTTCTTCACAAAATGTTCTTCCCTAAATTAGAGAGAATCCCTCCTTGATTTGATCTCCAAATCCTTACATCCCTCCACCAAAACTTTCATCCAACCTTCTCAAACTACCAAGGGAGTATGTTAGCAAAGATTTTGAACAAAGTGCAAGAAGGAGTGTCCTTTTTGGAAGATCTTCGTGTCGGAGTCGTGTCCTTGGGAGAATCATTGGGATTCCACTCCCAATAGGTAAAACCAATCCTCTAAATTGATTTTCTATTCATATTAGTTAGTTTTGAATCCATAGGATCCACCTCCATGCATGTACCCCCTTTAAATTCAAGTTTGAGGCCATTTGGAGCTCTCTTGAGGATTTTAGATATGTGTTTTGTGTCCTACTTGATAGATCCCAAATTAGGACACCCCATGTGTTTGGTTTATTGCCTAATAGGATTAACTGTATTTTAAATACAGTTTTTGAATGGTTAGAGAGTGGATTGATCTTAGTTAGGATGGTTAGAATGAGTTTCATTTGGATACCTATGTTGGTATCCAAGTATCTTGGCCTACATGTGTTTCTTTTGTCCAAAACAACCCAAATTCGTCATAATATTCATCCACGTTTTTAGTAACCATAGCAACTTAGAAATGTCATAACTTTTAGCTCAGAACTCCGATTAATCTCCCATTTTTTTTAAAAGAACCGTATAGAAGTTAGCTTTCCAAATATATATTTTAATAAGCCAAAATCGTTCTGAAACTTTCTGTAAAACTATTTGAGTGTCAGCTGTACGAAAGACAAACACGTTTTAGTGTTTTCGCGATACCGGGAGTTTTCTGACACGAAAATGTGATCCGTTTGAAGTTTCGGAAAGCTAACAGGAAGGACTACGATATACATTAATCCTAGAATTTAGTGAATGTCCAATTGGTACAGTATTGATATTAAGTAGAAGAGTGACTATACGATATAGGCATTTTGTGTAACCTATGAGCCTATGTAGTATGAATATTAAATGAATGTAGGTATCATTGGTTGTCGAGTATATATATATATATATATATATATATATATATATATATATATATATATATTATTGTTAGGTAATATATGTTAGTATATTTGTTAGATGTTGGTTAGTAGAGGGTTAGATATGTTAGAGTTTTTATATGGTAGTGTAAGTTATATATATTAGTATGTTTTTAGATGTTGGTTAGTAGAGGGTTAGATATGTTAGAGTTGTTATATATTAGTGTAAGTTATATATGTTAGTATGTTTGTTAGATGTTGGTTAGCAGATGATTAGATATATTAGAGTTTGTTATCTGTTAGTGTAAGTTATATTTGTTAGTATGAATGTTAGTTAGATAGTGGAGGTTAGTATTTTATTAGATATTTGATATGTTGTTAGATAGTTTGATGTTAGATATCTAGTATATTAGATATTGATATGTTAGAAGGTTATGTTAGTTTTAGATATTGGTATGTTAGCAAGTTAGTCTATATAGGTCATATGTTAGATATAAGTTAAGATGTTATGTTAGTACATTAGATAGTTAATTAGATATTTGAGGGGTATCCTGGTATCTCATGATACCCAGTTAGTATCTTATGGTAAATATGAATTACCTTTACCTTCAAGGTAAATGATTGGTTTACCTTATGACCAAGGTATTGGTTTTGGGATGCCAATATGACCGAGGTTGATATGGTATCCTAGTATTAGTGGATTAGTGTCTAAGTGTTTGAGTTTGAGTTTGAGTATGTGATGTTAGATTATGGAAGGATTATATAGATAGGCATATATATTTTTAGGTTATATAGTATCTATATATATTATGAGAGTATATAGATATAGGTTATGGTTCATAGTGAGGATATGTATATACTTGATATATGATATCTATATGTATGTGTTAGAGTGGCACTATATGGGTAATATGTGATATATATGCAATATATATTATATAACTAAGTTTGTGTGCCTTGTTAGCTATGTGGTTTAGCTATGTGCTTTGATTTTGGCTATGTGTTAGATAGCAATGGTACTAGTATACTTGATTATTTAGGCCATAGACTTGTTTAGAACTAGAATCGACTAACCTAGACTAGTTTGACCATTGTTGACCAAATCTTAGCTAGTTTGACCACATTAGAATAGTTGTCCTAGTTTGACTAGACTAGTTGACCAGAGTTGACCAAGAGTTGACTTTGACCTAAATTGACTTAGACTCATGTAGATTGCATAATAATTTTAATTACCATATTAATTGAACTCTTTATAACCTGTGTTGCTCTAACTAGGACTCTATGACTCCAGTTGGCCATCTTTTTATATTAGCTATTCAGGGTATCAGGTGAGTACATTCTTGATCATTTCATACTTGTTAGAATTTATATTCTTACTCTAGATTACTTTACTTGATGCTGTCACGTTGTTAACACGGATTAGTACTATATGGATCTTTACATTGAGATGTTATCTCCCTCGGGAGCATCGGGTACATCATATCATGTGTATTTTACTTTCATCATGTACTCATGTGATTTACTATTCATGTATACTCTTGTGATTCATGTACTCTCATGTTCACAATGGCCTCATGTATAACTTCATGTGCACCCATTTATGGGCCCTCATGTGAAATATTGTACAATAACATAACTTGTCTGGATCCTTGTGTATTGATTGGGGTACGGGAGAGTAGAAGCAGTCATGTGAACAATTCTAAAGTAGTCATTGTACAAACTCTCTATTGTAATCTTGTGCAAATTCAAGCCGTTCGTATGTCTATCTTGTACTCTACATCACTAGTCACTGATAGTTCTCTACTTATAGTAGCTATTTACATTACAGTTCTTTCTCTTTTACTATATGTACTTTCTTTCAGCGTTTCATGAATTTTACTCTATTGCATGCTTTATATTCCTGTCTTGATATGAACTGTTGAGATTTTGTGCTCTTTCCTGTCCTGACTGGACCTGTTGAAAATATTACAGGTAACCTGGAGATTCACAGCTAGCCTAGAGGACCAGTAGAACTTGGAGTAGATTACTAATTTATGGTTTAGTTTCTCGTTTAGAACTTGTTTTGTAATAAGTGATGTTTTGAGATTGTTGAGATTTTGGGAGTTTATTTAAGTTGTTGTTGTTTTGAGTTTTATATATAGTTTTTAGACTCATGTGTTATCTTATCGTGCTTAGATTGTGATTGAGCATTATCGTATCTTATACCTGTCCTCCATTCAGAGTTAAGATTGTGACAGGTACATTATATAATTGTGTGAGTTGTTGATTAGATAGTGACCTAGAACAACGTTCTACCGCCGACACTACGGCATAGGCTGGACGTACTCACTTCTCGTGCCCCTACACTGGGTGCGGGTCGTGACAAATCATAAATTTAGTCCTGTAGTAGTCCCAAAAGGACTTACTAGTAAATTTCCCATTTTTATTCAAAACCCAGCATACCTGATCTTTGTCCTTGTTGAAAACCATAGTATCTAGCATGTTATTGTCTTCATTAGGGAGGCAGAGCCTGATGTTAACCGTAACATCAGACACCGTCCTAGTGAGGGGAGAGTTCAACACCTGCCGAATGTTAGGAGTATAATTAAAAATATTCGGTTTCGTAAGAATGTTACCACACCAATTAGCGCCCCAAATCGGTATAGTCCCTCGGCCGGCCACCCATTGGCACTGATCGAACACATGTGGAAGCACGGCCATAATGGATCTCCAGAGAGGTGAGGGGTTGTACGGCATAGAATAGTTTGGCGTCGTCGGGTACCCGTACTTACACACCATGTAATGAGCCCAAACCGACTCGCCTTTGATAATCGACCAACATCGTTTCGCATGGAGAGCCATCATGACCTGATTGAGAGACCAGATACCCAAACCTCATTCGTCCATCGGCCTACAAACACGGTTCCAAGAAATACATCGCTTCCGATGACGCTCGTTGGAGTTCCAAAGGAAAGTCGCCATAGCTTTCTCCAATCTATTAAGAAGTTTTTTAGGCACTTTAATAACCGAGAGGGCATTTAGTGCCCCGTCCCACAAAGTCAATCGGAGAAATCGAAATGCCGACGGCGTTCGGACCTAGCCTTGCAACGGCTGCTCGATGACTCGTTCGGCCGAGGCGACTCCTCGCTCAGGTGGGGTAGTTTCGATGAACTTGCCTCATCTTAGCCTTCACATAATAACTCGCACGTTTTCAACTTGCACAAGTTAGGCTTGATAATAAAAGAGATGCATCCAAATAGCTGAGAGAATAATCCTGACGGGTCAGAATGTGTTAGAACATGGAAAACGGTTCCACGGTCTGCTTAGAAGTCTACTCAGCGTGCTTTCAAAATGATACTCGGTCCTTCGTCCCGTGGCTTGGGAGAAGGAAGTTGGCCTAAATTGCTAAGTTGCCTCAACACATGAATTAGCCTAAGTCATATGCGTCGCCCGCGTGAATGCTTGATAATGCATGAACGGTCCCGTCGTTCAAGGCTTGGCATAGCCTTCGCATGACCCGTGGTTTAAGTCGTATTGCATGGCTTGTGGCTTAAGTCTAGGCACCCACAGAACTTGGTTGCTCAAGTCGAACATGTGCATGGCACGTTCTCTCGACACGAAGCTCAACGCAGCCTTTGCTTGTCAATTCGTTGCACAATTATGTTAGGCAAAGTTATGCCGGTCGATCTAAGCCATTTCTAGCACTGTCCCATTCTATCTGCGGTTGTCAAGTCGCGTAGTCCCTCGAGATCAAGGCTCGTCATATAAAGTATGTGACTTGAGCGATAGCATCGCATAGAGAATAAGGTCTGTCTAAGGCACAAGCCACGATGGATTTAGTGAAAAGCATACCACGGACAAAGAAAGTCCACGCGACTATTTATCGCCGAGATCGGTCCCGCTACTTGGGAGTCTCGATAAGTCTCGTTCATGAGATCGATCCCGCTACTTGGAAGTCTCGATAAGTCTCGTTCACGAGATCGGTTCCGCTACTTGGGAGTATCGCTAAGTCTCGATAAGGAAGCACACAAGATCGGTCCCGCTACTTGGGAGTCTCGATAAGGGAGTTCACGAAATCGATCCCGCTACTTGGGAGTCTCGATAAGGAATCACGCGAGATCGGTCCCGCTACTTGGGAGTCTCAATAAAAAGATGGAAAGCATGGTCATGATTAAGGAAGGACTTGATAGATCGAGTTGAGTCTTGCATGGTCATTGGACAACTTGCGCATAAGGGCAAAATTCCTCGAGCGATCCCGGGGCGCCGGGATCGTGTCGGCCTAAAAGGAATTACAGATATTGTACGGCCTTCATCGACGGTAGGACTCGTTGAAGTGAACCGTTATAATATATGTTGCGGGTCATTCGGTGGGAGCTCGTACCTCGCCACGCGAATGGTCACCGTAAGCAAAAGATCCAGGATAGCTTGATATTGCTAGTGACCACTCATATAGATGTGTCGACAAGAGCGGCTATCCGCGTGTATGCCTTTGGATTGCGTCGAGTACTAGCAGGTTACGAGTTGGGTTAACGAGTTATGCTTATTGTAAGCACTAACCTTGAGTCGACACGAGTTAGGTGTGCACGGTTACATCACCATTCTGGAGCCTAAGAGTTGGCTATAGTAAGGACGCTTCGGCATGAATGTGGCGTCATCTCGAGTTAAGTCAGGAAGGGCCGTAAGGCAAGTTGGTTAAACCGGGTTGACCCTTGGAAGGCACGGCCACAGTCTTAGGCACGATTATGTCTATCGGCACGACCAACACGAGTCATTCCCTTGACGTTGTTGGTGGCTTGGGAGAATGGTTTAGAGGCATGTAAAACAACTGAAAGGTCTTGGCACGGCCGAGTTGCATAAGTTTCCACTCGGCGAGGCACTGCCTCGAATATATTGAAGACACGAATAGAGTATAGCACGACCATGTTGTTGCGTTGCCAAGTATAGGCCAAGATGTCTTTGTCCTAAAATTGATCCTAAGGCAAGATTAGCAAGACAATCAAAAAGAAAATAAAGCTGCACAAAGTAAATAAACGTGTCGGTTTTGGTATGGGTGGGCGAGGAGCTCACTCTACCAGTATAGTTGAGTACTGACACACACACAGTTTTCATGTGCAGACACAGGTAGAAGCTCGTGGTGCGGAGCTCGCTTGGATGCGTCGAAGCACGGAGTTCCTCGGCGATTCGAAGCATATGGCCGCGTGGAGTCAAGACTTATACGGGACATAATGTATGGACATCGCCATCTTGTAGAATCTGCCATTCGTCGCCTTAAAGCATTGTATCGAGAGATGAGAGAGAGCAGAGTGACTTGTAAAATAAGAGAAAAGTGAGCTTGAGAGACTTGTAATCAGGGCCTTGCACCCCATTGTAATCTCATTGTTCAATATCAATAAAGAGTACATTTTGAATAACTTGTGTGTTGCTTCTAAATTTTCGCTGCATGTTTCAATGTTTCTGCTTGGGACTTCTGTGCGACGACCCCGTTGCAGCCGCTGTGATCGGCCGTTATGAAACTGCCTTGCACGAGCGCAATCTAGGATCGTACGGCATCACGTCTTAGCGAGGACGATTGCTCCTACGAAAGTGGAGCGTGACAGGGCGTGGATAGGGAGAGCGTTGAGCACGCTCTTCAATAAAGTGATCTTGCCGTCGAATGATAGCAACCGACCTCTGCAACCTGAAATGCGTTTGTCAAATTTATCCGCCAAGTCAAAAAAGTATTCAATTTTAGCTTTCCATTTATAGAGAGGGACCCCCAGGTACTGAATAGGCAAGTAGGTAAGCTTCAGGCCGGAGCTATTAGCGAGAAAGTCTTCATGGCTAGACATATGAGGTTTATTAGAGACAATTAAAGAAGACTTTGTTAAGTTGATCACCTGACCAGAAGTAGCTGCATAATCCTGGAGCGTTGATAACAAACACTCCACATTGCTAACATCTCCATTGAGAAAAATGAGACTATCATCCCCATAAAAAAGATGAGATAAAGGAAGGCTATCGATTCGACCATGGAGGCTCAAGTTGGAGATCTTACGACTGAGAGCATCATGGGCAATGATAAAAAGAGCCGACGAGATGGAATCCCCCTGGCGAAGCCCCCTAGACGACCGAAAGTATCCCCCAGTCTTGCGATTGACAGAGATAGAATACCAACAATTCGAGATAATTTTGTAGATAAGATTGGTCCACGTGTGACTGAACCCGAAACGTCGAAGCACCCGAATAAGGAAAGACCAGTTGACCCTATGCTTTGGACATGTCAAGTTTGATCGCCAAGTTTCCCCCAATGACCTTGTTGTCGATAGTCTAATTGATCTCATGCGTTAGGCTAATGTTCTCATGAATACTCCTCCCTTTGACAAAGCCCGATTGTTCCCTCGAAATGATGAGAGGGAGAACCAACGACAGACGCTCCGCCAGAATTTTTGAAATAATTTTATGTAAAAAATTACTCAAGCTTATTGGCCTAAATTCCTGGCAACTCAAAGGTTTATCAGTTTTAGGAATAAGGACTAAATTAGCAAAGCTTATACGTTTGGGGAGGTGGGTGCCAAGGAAGAAATCCGTAATAGCCGCCATAACGTCTTTCTTGATGATGCTCCAACATTTGGTATAAAAGAAACTAGTGAACCCATCCGGCCCAGGTGCACTCTGAGGGTTGAGAGATTGATCGCCTTTTCCACTTCCTCCTCCGATGGAAGAGCACACAGCTCTACGTTGTGGGATTCGGAAATAAGGCTAGAGACGCATCGATAAAAGTATCAGCCGGAGTCGCCGGAACCTAGTCAAAGAACTCCGAAAAATGAAGGATAGCACGATCGAGTATGACATGATCCTCCACGGTAGTCCCGTATTGTTCGAACATGCGGATTTTGTTGCTAGTGGCTCTTGCTTTGATGATGGCGTGGAAAAAAGTGGAGTCTGATCCCCCTCCGTAATCCAATTGATCCTAGCTTGGTCCATTAGGAATTGTTCCTCCAATGCAGTCACAGAGTTGAGCCAGTGCTTCGCAGATTGGAGCTCCGTCCCCTGCGAATCACACCACTGAAGCTGGAGGGCCTCCTCAATGTCATCGACAATTTTCTGCAACTCGCATTTTTGTTTCCGCAAATCCCCGAACACGTTCTAGTTCCAGTCCCAAAGAGTATTGCACAATCTTTTCAGTTTTTTGTGAAGCACAACGAGCGGGGGTCCCTGACACGGACCATTCCAACATGTTGTGACGAGCGGCGAGAAAGTAGGATGGCTGGTCCACATGCGCTGGAATCGAAAGGGCGCCGGGGTATTGATCGAATCTGTAGGAGAGATAAGAAGAGGGGAGTGATCAGAATGAAGACGAGTAAGGTGCGTTACCGTGATGGGAGTGCTATTGAGAAGGAAGTTGGTGTCGTAAAGAACCCGGTCGAGCCTCTCCCAATTGTTCGGGTTATTGATGAGGCCATTACACTATGTGTACATGGATCCCTAAAACCCGGCATCCACCAGGCCATTCTTGGAGATGAAGTTGTTAAAGTCCGCCATCGCGGCACAATTGATGGTACCCGGGCCCATATTTTCACCCGCCGAAGAGACCACGTTGAAGTCACCGGCAATGATCCACGGCACCTCACAGTTTCTGTAGAAAGAACCCAGCGCTTGCCAAAGGTACCGGCGCAAACTCGCGAGGCAGCTAGCATAGACCACCATGAAAGCCAATTCCGAACCCAAGTGCGGCTCTTTAATATAGCAGGAGATGAACTGTTTGTGCGTGTCCAAAATAAGCAGGTCGATGTTGTCGTTCCACAATATCCATATGTATTTGTTCCCCTCGCCGCCATGAAAATAATATAGCATATGATGCTTGGAAGCCAGAGTAGGAAGGTTGTCCCCGTCGATCATCAGTTCAAGAATCGCGATGAGGTTAGGAGAGTGTTTTCGGTTGAGAGAGATGAGATGATATCTGGTTTGTTTGTTCCTGATACCCCAAATAATGGCTTTAGACATTAAGGGGTTCACGAGAGGGAGTGTTGGCCTCAGAAGAACGCCTGGTAAACCTTGGTACAGCAGTAGTATTGGAGACTTCAGTTTTCTTTCTGGTAGAGGGGGTCGTGTTTTTCTCCTTACCAAGTCTTTTTCCCTTAGTGTTAGACTCCTTCTGAATCTTGTTAGCCTGACCCGCATCCTGAGCTAGTTTCTTCTCCACACCTTTCTCTGGCCGAAGATCCCTCTCTGCATGCTGAGCTTTGGAGACGAAATTCCTATCTTCAACCCCCTTAACGATCACGTCAAGAATGTTAACGACCTTCCGCTGAAACTTGGCTCTATTTCTCTTCTCGTTGACGCCTTTCTCTGTAACCTGGATGTTGTTTTTCTACCCCTTAGCTTTAGCTGCCACCATATCCGCTGCAATTTGTCTATTTCTCTTCGCTTTGAAGGATTTGATTAACTCTACTACCTCGTCCGGTGTCTCTCCCGGTTCTGGAGATTGCGCCCCTAGCAGTTGATCGTGGGTCATCCCCAGCGATTGGTTAATGCTCCTGGCACTGAATTCTTGAACGAAGGACGTGTCACTCGAAGTATCCGGGCCGATCTTCCACTGAAGGTGGAATCCTGGCTACACTCGACACTGTCCGATAACCGTTCCTGCTCCTCGCTCGAAGAATCACTGTCGTTCTCCTCTATATAAGTTGGGTCCAGCTTACTGCCCTCATCCGAAGAGTCCGCCTGGCCAAATGAATGATCCCCTGCTGCCCCCATTGAGTCCCGACTCGTAATATCCCCGCCTAAACTTGGATTGTCCGGCTGCAACCCGTTGTCTTCCCCTTCATCAATAGGGTCTGAGCTTCTCATTTCGGTGCCCCTCACAATCCCAGCACTCATTTTATTAACAACCTCCATGTTCTCTTTGTTCTGACTTTGACCACAACCAGAAGGTGAGCCAATATTGGTGTCCTTGCTAAATTGTCTTTCCCCCCTACCCTCATCATCACCCAGGTTATCTAAGCTAGGTTCAACATCACATGTATCCTCTGCTAAGAGAGTTTGAAACTGATTAGAGATCTTAATGGACGACGTACCTGTGATAGTAATTTTGTCGGACTAACTTTTGCCTTTGCTCGAATCCCTGGGCGCTTGAAAATGAGTGTGCTGGTTCATCTTTCCCAGGATCGAAACAGCCTCCCCTAGGCCTGGAGGTGGCTGAGTCTTGTTGTTATTGTTCATAACTTTGGTCGTAGCTTGATTGGTCCGAGTTTTTCTTCGTAAGTCCGGGTTCGATTTAAAGCAAAATTTTATATCGTGTCCCCGAAGGAGACAATGTTTACAATATGGACATTAGTGTCGTACACCACAGGTTGAATGTGGACTTTGTTGCCTATAGTAACACCAATACTATGAGGTAACTCTTTAGAAATGTCTAATTCCATACAAATTTTCACGTAATTGGCCTTGGTGAAGTCCCTAGTCTCCTCAGACAAAATGAGAAATTTTTCGAAGGAATTGGCTATCCGTTTGATCGCCGAGGGGACGAACAACTCCAGTGGGGGTTAGGAAACGTAACCCAAACGGAAGCAATCGACGACTCCTCATTTAAATTGAAGTCAGCAGACCATTTCAAAATTTTGACCGGGTAGGAATCAATATGCAGCAAGTTTTTAGTCCAAACAATTTTATGATCCACGACACCAGATAGATGGACGACAATATGCCTAGCATCCATCAGTGAAACAGTGTAGCTATCGGAAAGGCCCCATCTGGCAACGCAATCTTGGACGCGAGAAAGTTTCGGACATCCCGACGAGAATTTGAAAAATCAGAGTATAAAAGAAAGGCGTAGCAAGAGACACTCTCCTGACCTTCCTCCTAGTTCGTGTGAGTGGGGTCAACAAGGTGCACGTCTTGCACTATGTCACAAGTGTCCCTAGTTCTGTCTAGTCGAACCACATCCGCAAAAGAAGTTTTTGGTTGGAGTCAGGCCTAGGTTGCACCTGAGTTTGGGCATTAGGGGCCAAATTAGGAACCAACATAGGGGAATATTGGGTGTTAGAAGAGCTCGTGTCAATATTGTGGTGGCCCACAGAAGCATGCACGTTCAAATGTATGGCCTTATTAATGCAAGGAAGTTTAGAATTACAATGTGCCCAGCTGGATTTTCCTTAGTGGGAGGAAGAGTATTCTCCAACGTATGCCAGGTTGGCAGCGCAGGAAAGTCATCAATTGAAGCATCTGGCCCCTTGGATGAGGCAAGCCCAGCATCCGACCATTGAAAGAAGGGGACAAAGAGAAGACCGTTGTTGACAAAGGCCACGTGGCCTTCATCCGAGTTGACACCTGATTGATGCAGAACGGTCACAGGACTCGCACGGGCCCGACGGCAGAAGTCCCATGCAGGGGAGCGACGCACGGTCTCGCCGTCGGCGAGCCATTGCCGAAGAGCGACTGAGAATGCACGCCGGAGATAGCCGGCCACGACCTAACACGCCGAAGATCCTGCAGCAGGCAGGGAGCTGACGCCGGGGGGGCACCGACTGGGGAAGGGTAGACCGTAGCCCAGTATTAAAAGACGACTGGATGATAGGGGTCGTCTTCGACAGGGAAGACGCCGACTGAGGAAAGGTTGACCGAAGTCCAGAGCCATCAGGCGGGAGGGCAGCAGTGGTCACCTCCGGCTGAGACGCCGGCGAAGCAACCATCCCCTGCGATGCAGGCAGGAGCGGTGAGGGAGGGGCTAACCCCAATAGAGAAAGCTGGTCCTGAGTCCATGAGGAGGACGAGGCCTCCATCGGCCGAGCGCCAACCGGACGTCACAGGAGGACATAAGCAGAATGAGAAGGAAGGAGGCCTTCACCCTGAACCACGCCGGAGCCAGGACGCTCCACAGCAGCGCCGGCCAGGGATGGGGGGTCCCCGTCCATGAAGTAGGAGAGGCAGGAAGAGCCAGCCGTCTAACTCAGGAGATAAATAACCAAAAAACTGAGAAGAAACACCCGACAACCTCGCCGGAGAAGATGTCGAAAAACCACGTCAGCATCAGGAACCACCCTGAGACAGCAAAAAAGAGAAGAGGAGATAAACCTGAGCCTTACATGTGCGGTAGTTGGACAAATGCGCCGGCCAAGCGGCCGGCAGAAGCTGCCGGAGTTGGGAAGCAAGTCGCCGGAAATCTCCTGAGAATCCCCTAGCCTGAACTAGCTTCCGTTAGCAGTTCCATCTAACTAAAGCCCAAAAATGCACCTTCTGTGAATTTTACGTTTAAGTAGCACAATAAGACTCAATTGAGTGGCACACTAGAGCATGTGCGTAGTGAGCTTCGAGTAGATCATAAACATATATCGGGTCGAAAGGTTTGATTCGAGATTGAGTCTCTAATTGTAGTCGAAAAGTGCATCGGTATTACGGTAAGGATTATAGTTAGCCTTTTTGACCTTAAAGTTGCATCATAAAAATAGAGTACAAGGAGACATGTTTTATTGGGACATGATATGTCAACATGAAGATGGACTCGTCTAGATCTTGTATATAAAATTTGTTGGGAGGTAACTACTAGTCTCGCGCTCCAAATATCAATGTCACGACAGAGGACATTAGCTGTTCATGAGGCACAAATTTATTATTCTTGTGAAACCAACTTATCCTAATCAATTGCTAATACTAGTAAATCCTAAAATTAAGAGGGCTCACAACCTATATACTTCAGAAATTTATTTCTCGAAGTTAAACTAGGACAAGGTTTAGTGATTAATGAAGTTAGAGAAATTCAAGTCGTGATCACGGTGTAATAGATAACGTGATACAATAGATATGGGTCAAGTTTAAAGATCGTTCTCCAGTTTCAAATAGATGGAAAATGATTGTGTAATAGCTATCATGGTCATAGGTGATATGGTGAACTAAAAGGGATATTCTGTGTCTATCTTCTCCAAACACAAGCATTTGCTTTTCTCAATTAAGTAAAGGCGAAAACAACAAAGGGTTCAAGGGAGAGGGGGTCGAATGTGAATACGAGATTCTAAGGTAGATTGAATAATTCAAGGGAGTTGTCCAAGCAGTTGCGGATTAGATCCTAGAGGCATCTATATTTCAATCCACATAGGTTAATCATATGAAGAGCGAACCAATACACTAAGGTTGATCAGACCATAATACACCGATTCTAATTAGAAAATATTCTAGCAGGCGTCCCCAATAAACATATGTCTTGAATCAAGCTCGATAAAAGAGTAAGCTTGCAAAACTAGGCTATAATAGCAGCATCAGTCAAGATAGTCAAAAATATAAGTGCACAAGATTTATGATTGAAAGAAGGCACAAGTATTTCAAGTTCCTTGAGAGTCTAAGCCTTATCCGGTGTTCGTGCTTATACAGTCATCCTAATGTCTTCTGATCTAAGGCCTTGGTCACGTAATGAGTTATGGACCTCTAAACTCTATATTCTGGGTAAACCTATTACTATCCTTCAATTTCTTGTTAATATGTCATAAGGTCAACAGAATGCTAGATTGGGAGGCATGCTACCCAACTTATAAATTTTCTACTGGTAATGGATTTGAATCAATGGGACATACAGGTCATTTTCCTAACCTCTATAGTATCTGAAAACTATAATCATGTCTGAAATTATTTTACCGAGAATTTATGTCTCGTTAGTGTACACCTGGATGCAGTAAACCCTTGGTTTTCGTGACTCAAATATGATATGATTATCGAACATTTTATTAACTCTATCCATGACATAAAGATAACTAAGATCAGAAATGGACAACTAAGACATAGTTTTAACAACAGTCGATAAACTACGGTTACTTGAAATAGTTTCAACTTTAGGGGTCGTGCCTCACCAGTGCGCTGCTGGCTGTAGAGAACCCCGCAGTCTCTAGAACTCAGATAATTAGTGACAGTGTGCTGATGTCTTGCCATCGTAAGTCGTCAAAACTATTCCAACTATATTCCTAAGAATTTCAAAGGAGTTTTGTAACGCCCCAGTCCCAAAATACTTAGGACCGAGTACGTAGTTATGCCAGCTGCACATATACGAAGAATACTTCAATATATGAAATCCTCGTATACGTACATAAGCTATATATATATAATAATCACATGCCAGAATATAATAATAATAATCTAATCTCATCACAACTCAACACAGAAGATATAAGAGTCCAAATAAATAATGTAGCAAAGAGATAGCTGGGTGGACATACCCACTCCTAACAGCTATAAAAAATAGTCTCAAATGATCAGAGTCCAACCTCCACAAAATAGAAAGAAAAGAGATATAAAAGATGTCCACTAAATGTCTCAATAAATAAATAGACTAGAACTCAGTATGAGATACCTCATCATCAATGTATGAAGGATCCAGTGTCGCTCCGTACTCCTGCAGGAAATTGTCTAACCCTGGAGAGATAATCAGGTCCTCAGGAGGACGTAACAATATATAAGAAAATACTATGCCAAATAAACTGTGATATATAATAGAGAGTAAAAGGGAAAGCATGCAATAGGGTTCCTAACCATTCTACTGTAAACATGCAGTTGAGATACAATCCTTCGACGTATGAGCCCTGTCTATAGATGGGATCAGCATAGTTCCCGTATAGGACACCAGGGGCCTACGTCCGTAACGTTCGAAGATCGTCAAAGGGCATCATGTGCAAGGGGGTACGTTCATAACACTCTAGAAATGTCAGAGGACAGCTGGAGCCTGCATCTCAGGAGGAGCGCACAGTAATCAGGGAAGTACAAAGAAGCCCATACATCAAGTATTGTTCTCCCCACCCAATGCCTAGTTTCATCATCTCCATGAATGATAAGAACCTCTAGTAACCGCCAAGTCTTCTAACATACAATTTTATTGGCAGTTACTCCTATCCGTCGTACGCTCCATACGTATCGGTGGCCGACCGACTACGCGATTATGTATCCTACATGTGACTCATAATACGTGATAAAATAGGTGTTAAGGCCGTATGAGATATACCAATACCTCATCATCAACGGGTGGTTACTTGGCTAAGTCTATGCAAGAAAAATAAACAAAAGCAGTAAAACGATCGATGGTGTCGCTTGCACCCAAATGTGACTTGGACGCACAGTGATATAATACTAACACTAGATAAGTAATACTGAATATAAATAACTGAAAATAAGAATAAGTAAATCACAGAGTAACGTGGCAAGGTATCTTGCCTGGTGGTACGGTAATAGCAATCCAACAATCAAGTACGTCAGCAATGAATCTCAAAATCCATGAACGGCTCCGGATGATAAAACAAAGATCAAGAACATTCCCGGTGTAAAAGATATATCTAGGAAATGCCTGTCCAAAAGTCCAATTCTGGAACAGGGGCAAAATTATAATTTTGGGGCAAAACGATGTCCACCGTTGGATCCGTTTTGCACCGAAATGAGTGCCAGTATCTACAATCTCTAAAGTCATGGAACTACATATTTACGGATCCGATTTGAGGAGACAAACTCGACCATTTGTCCAAAGTTGAATTTCGGTGGGCCGTGCACAATTTTGTTCGGTGGATCTGGTCGCGGGCCTGCCAAATAGGTATTTCGGTCGACCTTCTCAGAATCGGACCAAACTTTGCACACAAGACTAGAATTTTGATACGGTCATGCTGGCACAAGTTTTGTCTTGAACCGATAATTGTCCACAAAGTTGTGGCCTAGTTTGCAAAAGGTCGATACGGGGATATCTTGACCGATACGTACTGATTTTGTCGCGCATACGCAACAAAATCGAGTTCCGTCAGTTCCCACACATCGACAACATTTATATGCGCCTTTTGA
Organism: Iris pallida; assembly: GCA_029216955.1. Taxonomy (NCBI): domain Eukaryota; kingdom Viridiplantae; phylum Streptophyta; class Magnoliopsida; order Asparagales; family Iridaceae; genus Iris; species Iris pallida. The sequence continues at coordinate 701,271 of JANAVB010029216.1, read as the reverse complement.
TGCATATGATTTACGATCATGTCATCTAGTTTGTGGGGACGCACGCCGTATCAGAAAAAGTTTTTTAAAAAATTCAGTTTTTAAAATAGTTTTTCGCTAAACTTTGACAGCAAATAACTCCATGCATAATAATTGAAATGTAGATCTAAAAGGTGCGTTTTAATCTCGTTTATATGGTCTTCAATTTTGTTAAGTTAGTTTTCTAAAATATGCAATGGTTTGGTCGGGATTTCCCTTCCAAGTTAGGGTTCTTGGCTGTTCTTAATGCCCTATTTTTGGGCTGAATCGACTCGACTTTGTATCGAATCTGCAGCCGATCTAAAGGGTGCTATCGAAATCCCTCTGAAGGGTTTCAAAGGTGGTTATATGGGGTTTCTAGAATGCCTTACGCGAAGATAAACGAATTAAAGTCAACAGAGAAATCAAATAGGGAAGTTAGGTACATAGCTTTTGACAAAAAGCAGGGTGCTCTGTTTTTCGTTCAGTCGAGGCTCTCCCTCCGACAATGTGGTGGTGTTGCAACTACGACAGAGGATCGAAAGTGAGCATCTAGGTATTGGGGTCGTGCTGGGGTTGAAGGTTGAAATCGAGGATGAGGGATTTGGTGTGCACAAGGTTTCGAAGATGGGGATGATCCGCGGCTTATATAAAAATTATGTTTTTCTAATAAGATTCCTATTCGGATTTCTCATCTAATTAGGCTAGGGTTGTGTTCAAGTAGAGGAAAATCTCGCTAGGAATTGAATAGATTTTATTTGAGAGGATTTGGTTTTAAATCAAGGGAGTTTCAATTTATTTATTTATTTCTAGAATTTGAGACTTTTGTCTCTGTTACGGTTTTGGCTGAGCAAAGCCGCTCGGGTTGGGGAGTTAGAACAGTGCTGAGCACTGTTCCACAGCTAATGGTTTTTTTTAAAACTCTTTTCTCTTTAACTTATTCTCTTTAACTTATATATTTTATATATATATATATATATATATATATATATATAAATATAAATAGAAAATACTAAAATAAATAAGATAAAATATGGGGGTTTACCAAGTTTCTAGAAATTCAAACAAATTGATCATAATAGAAAATGTTAGTATCTATCCTATAAGTCTCAATCCTTAAAAATTAAAAAGATTGATCATGGAGGAACTAACTGAAGATAAGAGAAGTACAAACATTCAAATATCTATTTCATGTATATTTCAAATGGTTGAGGAAAAACTTTGAATCAAAAAATTAACTCGAGATTAATATATAGACAATTGAGTGAGAAGTTATTTTAAAAATAGTTCCTTTGGTCCAAGGAAAAATATAAGTGATACAAACTTACGATATGATGATGTTTAGGCAAGGCACAAAAATAATTGAACGTAGACAACAGAAATGTAATCTTAAATTTTTTTCTACATATATATATATATATATATATATATATGGATTCCCCAAAAAATATATATATATATATATATATATATGGATTCCCCCGTTCCCCCTGCGGCTCTCCTTTCCCCCGCCCCCGGCATGGCCTAGGACGGCGGCCGTCCCTCCTCTCCTCCCCCCTCTTTCTCCTCCCTCGTTATGGTGTCCCTCTCCTGCGAGCGGCCTTGTCCCCCTCCTTCCGAGCTACTAGCCATCTTCGGCTCCCCCACTTTTCCCTCACCGGTGGCTTCTCCGTCCCACGGCGCTCCTTTCCTCCCTCTCCCTCTCTCCCCTCCACCTCCGCCCCCTTTTCTGCCCCCCGGAGGCCTCGTCGGCCCCTCCGCCCCCTCCGTCCCCTCCCATCCGCTTCTGGCTCCCAATGCCGCCGGCGATCTGGTGCCCTATGGTGCTACGACGTTTTCCGGCCCGTCCTGGGGCGATGGTGTCCCCCACCCTGGTACCCTCTTGAGGGCGGCGGCCCCCCCAGTCCCCGTTCCGGCAGCAGGCATCGTTCACCCCTTCGGTATTCGAATTTCAAATTTTCTGCTTCTTATCCGTGGTTGGGGGTCGCGCCACTCTGCGCCCCCACCCAGTTCGGCGCATATGGCTGCCACTCTTTGGGCACTTATGCGCCTCCATCGCCTGCGAGCGCATGCTCTTCCTGCCGTTCCGCCGTGCCCCAGGTGGGCTCATACATGCCCCCTCCTCTAGCGGGCACATACCTGCCCTCTCCCCTAGCGGGCGCATACAACCACCCTCCGGGCCAGCTGCCTCCAGTAGGCGCATCGGGTCTGACGCCCGCAGCCGACCCTCCAGCGGTCTTTTTGGGTGCCCCCTTCAGTTTGCGCATGCGCCCTCCCCCTTTCGTCCGGCTTTGCTCCTTTTCGATGTCTTCCAGTGGGAGCATATCCCATCCCCTCGTCCTCTGCTGCTGGCTCCGGCCGCGAGGGCACTTTTCCTCCTTCTGTAGGCATATATACCTTCCCTGATTCGGCCGACATTGACCCTCCCCAGTGCCTCCTTGTGGGCGCATATCTTTTCTCCTCTTCCACCACGGCTGGCATCACCTGTGAGGTCTCACGTGGATCTCTTCCTCTTGTCGAGACACCAACGTCTTCTTCCTCCTGCATGCCCCTCTCCCTTTCCTCTGTCCCCTTCCTTCCAGCCGACCTCCTTGCTCTCCTCCCGCGTTGGGAGAGGGACCCCTGCCCGCTCCTACCCCCATCTCCTTGATTAAGGCTCCTCCTTCTGTCCTCGAAGGGCTTTCGCCCTCGGTGGCTTCTCAGATTCCCTCCTACGCCGACAAGCTCAGGCCTGACCGAGCGGCCAGACCAGCCCTCTTGATCCTTGACGTCAATCTCCCCAATGTTACTTATTCGGCTTATTCCCCTTCACCAACTGTTCCTTTCTCCGACCAGGAACTCCAATCCCTGGCCAATTCCTTTTTCCACTGTTTCGTCCTCAAGTTCTCCTCGGATTGTCCTAAAATATCCAAAGTCCAGGAGGTTATCACCAGTTGGCAGCTGACTACCGAATACAGGGTCACCCCACTTGATCCTAAATACATTCGGCTCCACCTATCTTCGAAGACTGACCACAAGACGGTGTGGTCCAAGGGGACTAGCAGGGTGGACTCCCTCCAGATGAAGATTATTAAGTGGTCAGCGAGCTTTAGCACCAAGGAAGACTCCGCAACTGTCGCCGCATGGGTGACCCTTCCCAACCTTTCTCTCATATGCTTCGTGCCAGCAGCCCTCAGGCGTATAGCCAATTCTTTTGGGACATATGTGGCCACCGCCGCAGAAACAAGCAACCTAACCAAAGCCGACTATGCGAAGATCTGTGTCGAGCTCGACCTCTCGACCGAGCCACCCAACCACATCCTCATCAAAATGGACAACCAGACCCATACCCAGGAAATCATCTATGACAACCACATCATCTTTTGCTTCCACTGGCATCTGCGTGGTCATCTACCTAAGCATTGCTATCGTCTCCATCCTGAACTCAAGAGGAAACCAGCTAGGCCAACAACCATATCCTCAGAAAGCAAGATTCTCCCACCCACCCGATCCTCCCTGCTTCATCTGCCGAACTCTCATACCAGATTCCCATCCAGTGACAGCAAATCAGGCTAAGCCACCACGGCGGACGGCTCAGAGTCGACTCCGACATCCACCAGATCAGTTGCCCCCCTCACCCTCCGGTTTTGACCCTCTCCAACCAGTTCAACTTTCTCGAAACGGAAGCGGTAGATCCCACCCACGGGATCTCTCCCATTGAAGGCACTAAGACGGCCCCCCAGCCAGCATCCGAAGTCGTCAGATGTCTCATTCCAGAGGACGTAGAGGAGTCCACCCACGTCCACCAACCCATCTCGGTAGAGCCCCTTGTGCCCCAGGATCCCCTAGAAGTTGACATCATCGAAGCCCTCGCTATTCTAGGGCCAGATATAAAACCCCTAAATTCTACTATTATTTTTTTATTATTTAAAATTGGTACGGATTTATTTTTAAACTGTATTTGTACGTCGCATAGTCGTATTATACGTCGCTCACGAAATTAGTGTTTTTTGTAATTGCTCGTCGAGTACGAATATGTGCAAGATACATACTTTTGGAAAAGATATTTTGATTACAAATTTTTATTTATATATGATAGTTTTCAAAATATTATATAATAATTTACTTAAGATTTTTAAAAGTGTCGCGTCGCGATGGTTCAACCTTATTTCTTATTTTATACAAGTATAAGTAATGATTAAGAGAAATATTTTTTTTTTATACAAGGAACATGGAAGTTTATTCCATGCATAATTTGAGTTTCAAAAACTAATTTATATTATTTAAGAATTTGCAAAAAGGTAATCTAAATTATATTTCTATTTCTATTTAAATATTTATTAGGAATTTTTGAAATTATTTTATTATAAAATTTTAGTGTTCACAAAATAATATTTTAAAATGGTTGGATTAATGTTATGATTTACAAATTGAAATATTTTTATGGATTATGCTTTATAAATAGATTCAAGGCAAGATTTACCTAGATTTAATATTGATGGATTTAAATAAATAAATTTTGATTTCATTTAAATTAAGAGCGAGATTTATCCATTGGGATTTAAACAAATTCTAATCCTTATCTAACTGGGAATTCCTACGTCCTATAAATAGGCAGGTACTCCTCCATAAATTCCTCACATCCACAAATATCTCTACCACAAATATGCGTGCCTCGTGTCGGTGTTCCATCCATCCTCGTGTCAGCCGTGACGGCCTCGAGTCCGACCCCGGGTGTCTTTCCAATAGGTTATTTCTTTACATATACATTCATTCTCTTCTTGGTGTCCGACAATCCCGAACCACATCATCGTCCTCGTGTCCGACACTTGGACACAAGCCCTAATCTTAAACCTAATCCTAGCTCTCCTGACCATCTCCTCCATGGTCAGCTAATGTCCGACCACCTTTTCGCCATCTTCACCATCACGATCGCCCATTGCTCCTCTCCGACACCAACTGTTGCCTCCTCCGTGAACCCTTGCCCACCGACCTCGGTGGTTCTGACCATCACATCATCATCCTCACCACCCCGTCGTGCCCTTCCTAGCCAGCTACCCCGGCCATCCACACATCCACCGTACACAACCAACAGGACCACTCAACCACATCTCCCCGAAATCTGCCACAGCCACCACCCCCAAAATCCATCACACCAAAATATAAATAAAATAAAACCCTAACCTAATTTGCAACCCAACGCCACCACTCCGGCCGGAGCCATGCCAGCCGTTCGCCCAGCTTCTTCATCACCCCAAAAGACTCGTCACCGCTGAGACTGACCGCCATCAGCCCGACCACTCGTCTGCTTCCCCCATCTCCTACTCTTTCTGGCCCAGCCCCCTTCCGATTTGTGCCACCGGCGAGTCTTTCTCCCGCATCCCAGCGCTCCGCGAGCGCAGCCTCCGCCGCCGCGTGCTCGTGCGCCACCAGCGTTTCCTTCCACTCCGTCGCCTCCACCGCCTTAGCCGAACTCCCCTTTCTCTGCAGCTTCGCCCCCTCTCTACCTCTTCCTCGTGGCTGATCTTTTCACCTTCCTCGAGATCCCCGCGTTGCCCTCTCCGCCGCCGTGACCAGGGTCGCGTGCTCGCCCTCTCCGCGTGCACCGAGCTTTGGTCGGGCCGCGCGTGCGCTCCGCTGCTGGCAACTTCTTGCCGCCCTCTACTTCCCGTGGCTTTTCCTTCTCCTTCCTCACGAGCTCTTCCTTACTTCTTCATCTTCATTTCTATTTGCTTTCCCTCTCTCTCCTTTCTCCACTCATTTCCCATCCTTCTCGTTCTGCAGTTACTTTATATTTCTATTTTTTTAATTTTTGTTGGGTACTGTTGTTTTTGAAGAGTATGTGTTTTGTTTTTACTGTTAAAGATAACTGATATATATTTATATTATTACTATTATTATTATTATTATTATTATTATTATTATTATTATTATTATTACAGGTATATATGCATTTTGTTTGCATGTATGTAAATAATATATATCTATTTAAGGGTATACTCATTGTTATAATAATATTTGTAATTATTATTACTTGGGTTATTGTCAATTAGTATACTCATTGGTCTAATAATATCAATTCCCTATTTTAATATAGATATTTTCTAAATCATATTATGGTATTTTGAATATGATTTTTACTTAGAATTAATAATATTTTGATAGAGCATTCTAGATATTTCTTTCACACATAGTTGACCTTAGAAATAATATTTGTAATATTTTTAAATATAGTTCTTGATCAAAATGTAGTATTTAATCTAGAAATTTTTTAGTTTCTAAATTATCATATCTATTTTCAAGTATTATATAAAATATTTTACTGAGTAAATGTTTTTGACCTAAAATAATTTCTACTACTTATAAGTATTTTGGGATAGTAAATTATAGTTTTCAAAGATTATAAGTAATTTTCTAAAATTGTATACATACATTATATTATAGTGTTATCAGTAATTAGTATTATTACTTAGTTTTAATAATAGGTATACTAAATAATTTCAAGGATTTATTTTATAGCAAAAATATTTTATGGTGTTTTGCGGACAGGTAATTTCAAATTTGGGATTTGATTTCTAAATATATTAAGCCATTTTTTCAAAATATATTTTATAAAGATATAGTTTTTGGGCCTAAATAATTTATTAATATTTTCAAATATTTACTTTAAAATGTTTTCTTTCATGGAGTGTAGTTTTTACCTAGAAGCATATTTTAAGACTAGAGTAATTTAGCATCGAACGATTTTTGATATTTTAAGTATATTTCTAAAAATATTTTGACTCATATAAAATCTAGTTTTCGCATATTATAAATATTTTTTTTCAAAAATTAGTATAAGTATTGTTTACACAAATTTTCTTTGATTATCATTCCGTCCGTGACTAATCCCCTATCTTCTCATCTCCTTGCCAAATACGTAATTCCTTGTGTCAACCCTAACTAATCTGCCCGTTATGGACTCCATGGAACTGTCCGTACCGTTATTTTAAGTCATCCTGCATAGTTACTACACCGAAGTCGTAGTTCGTGCCACATTGATCATTGCAGCACACCAGGCGTACTACCAGGCAAGACACCTTGCCATTTGTTATTTATTTATTTAGCTCATATTTCATGCATTATTCGTTATTTTTTTTATGCAAAATAAACTATGATACATGACATAACCTGTTAGAACTTACTATTCATTTATATTTCCTGCTATGTATTATTTTTCTTACACATTAAACCTAGATTTAAGGGACCACCTTGTGTGTTGCATTCATAGGCCTTGACACATTTATACCACGTTGTTGTGAGTCACATAAAGGACTCGAACATGCGTGAATGGCTGGCCACCAGTACGTATAAGCCGTACGTTAGAAAATAACTGCTAATAGAGTTGCATGCTAGAAGACATAGCAGTTATGAGTTGGCATTGGACGAGGAGAACATGATTGGAAGTTGACTACCACCCCATCTATCGTAGACTCGCTCGCTACTGAGGAACGATTGGTAAACTATATGCTACAGACTCACTCGATACTGAGGTACAGTATATGGTGTTGTGACTCGCTACTGAGGTATTGCATTGGTATTTTCTTGACTTGACCCGGTAGTCATGCGACCATGAACTGTTCTTAAAACTGCATTCACTTAGATTTGGTTAGGCGCCCTTATCCGTTATGTTTGAGTACTTTTGATTTGGGTACTTATAGCTGACCGTGGCATGGAACAATAACTTGTCGCAAATTAGTTCGCCACACCCTGTCCTTGTTTGGTTGTAGGTGTGGCTTACTACTTCGATGAGAAGGTGTTGATCCTTGTCGGGGTCCGGATACCATATTGGGTCATGGCATGGAAAGATACGTCATCATGAATTAGTTTACCATCTCCTATCCTTGTTTGGTTGGGGGATGGTACGCTAGTTCAATAGGTGTGTATTGGACCATGTTATAATTCAATTGACTTATTTATTTGAGCAATATTTATTCAGTTTATATAGCATGACATTATGTGTCTTGTTACGTCCCTCTGAGGACCTGGTTATCTCGCCAGGTGTGTGCTCTTGTCTTTCGCAGGTGCTCTAGCTTTAGCCGTGACCATCTCCATTTCTTCGAGGATGATTGCGCTTGGATCGTCTTCGCTTCGCTCGCCAAAATCATTTCTTTTCTTATGTATTTTTCCTTTACTTGTTGGTAGTGGATTTGTCTCCGCCCAACATATTGTATCAAGATAATTCATTATCATTATATGATATCTTTTATTCATTTATTTTGTGTAGATGAGATTAGTTATGGTTCTACTGCATTTTATAGCTTATGTATCCATACGAGGCCTATGTACTTCGTATGAATATAGCTGGCATGTCTACGTTCCTAGTCCTACGTATTTTGGGACTGGGGCGTTACATATTTTTGTGGTGGCCCATGCAGGTCAAGATAAATTGTTTGGTTACTTTACCGTACCAAGCAAGCCTACGAATAGGATTAGAAGTCTAGGATCTCATCCACATACTTGACCTCTTTCCTCGATTCTATATTCGAACTACCGTTTGACTCATCGATTAGATCTTGCTTGATTCCTTCTATCATAATGCTTATCTTCCCTTTGTGCTTGCTAGAGGTTAGACAGGTGATCCCTACTAGTTAGATATGTTATTTTGTTCCAAAACACCATTAGTTTAATTCTTTTAAGTTGGGTAGAATGCCTTATGACCTAGCAATCCCTTCGTCCTTGTGACCTATATTAGTAAGTTTACTTAAATTCTGGAATTTAGAAGACCCTAACCCATCTAGCCACCCAAAGACTTAGACAAAAAGACTATAGGATGACTGTATGAAGACCATCACATGACACGACTTATATCCTTTAAAAGTTCGAACCAATTTCTACTTTCTTCCAATCTTAGTCTCCCGTGCCTATGTTTTTACCACCTTGACTAATGTTGCTACTATAATCTAGTTTTGCAAACTCATCCATTTATCGAGTTTGTTCACGACTTATACTATTGAGCGCGCTCACTAACATATTGTCTAATCATAACCGGTGCATGATGGTCTGATCAACCGAGTGTTCTTTGGTTCGCTTTTGTCTATTATTCGACGTGGATGGAACATAATTAAACTTGTTCTCTAGAGTCCCATCCGCGACTGCCTTGTCAACTCCTTTTGAATTATTCGGTCGCCTTTGAACCACGTATTCGTATTCCATAACGCCTCCTTCGAACTCTATATTGCGTTCGCCTTCGCCTATTTTAGAAGGACGAAAGCATTATACTAAAACTTCCTCTAGCCTTCCTATCGATTGTGACCATTATCATTCGATGTTGCTATATCTTTATCATAAACTACTCGTCCTTTTCTTGACCCTATATTCGCTATCTTGAACCTTCCATATCACTTAATTTAGGCATGAACCTAATCGATCTCTTATTCGTGCCTCAACCTACTTTCAAGAACCCATATCTACTAGGTCTCTAACTTATTTTCTCTTGATACCATATCATTCTCTATTGCATGATACTCTTGATTTTAAACTTTAAACCCTTAATCTTCTACTCGTGCCTTAACTCGCGGCCTCATAACCATACCCGTGTTAAATTCTATGATTTAGATCACGATTTCTTACGACATGATTTTGTTGAAACATTGTCATTGTTTTTTCCCCATCGATACCCCCTTGTGTCTTCTCACCCCCCTACAAATTCTTAATTTTGAGGACGAAATTCTTTTAAGTTGGGTAGGATGTAAAACCCCTAAATTCTACTATTATTTTTTTAAAAAAAATTGTTATGGATTTATTTTTAAACTGTATTTGTACGTCGCATAGTCATATTGTACGTCGCTCACGAAATTTGCGTTTTTCGTAATTGCTCGTCGAGTGCGAATATGTGCAAGATACATATTTTTGAAAAAGATGTTTTGATTACAAATTTTTATTTATATATGACAGTTTTCAAAATATTATATAATAATTTACTTAAAATTTTCAAAAGTGTCGCATCGCGATGGTTCAACCTTATTTCTTATTTTATACAAGTATAAGTAATGATTAAGAGAAATATATATTTTTTTCATACAAGGAACATGAAAGTTTATTCCATGCATAATTTGAGTTTCAAAAACTAATTGATATTATTTAAGAATTTGCAAAAAGGTAATTTAAATTATATTTCTATTTCTATTTAAATATTTATTAGAAATTTTCAAAATTATTTTATTATAATTTTAGTGTTCACAAAATAATATTTTAAAATGGTTGGATTAATGTTATGATTTAAAAATTGAAATATTTTTATGGATTATGCTTTATAAATAGATTCAAAGTAAGATATAATATGGATGGATTTGAATAAATAAATTTTGATTTGATTTAAATTAAGAGCGGGATTTATCCATTGGGATTTAAACAAATCCCAATCCTTATCCAACTGGGAATTCCCATGTCCTATAAATAGGCAGGTACTCCTCCATAAATTCCTCACATCTACAAATATCTCTACCATAAATATGCGTGCCTCGTGTCGGTGTTCCATCCATCCTCGTGTCAGCCGTGACGGCCTCGGGTCCGACCCCGGGTTTCTTTCCAATAGGTTATTTCTTTACATATACATTCATTCTCTTCTTGGTGTCCGACAATCCCGGACCTCATCATCGTCCTCGTGTCCGACACTTGGACACAAGCCCTAATATTAAACCTAATCCTAACTCTTCTGACCATCTCCTCCATGGTCAGCTAATGTCCGACCACCTTTTTGCCATCTTCACCATCATGATCGCGCATTGCTCCTCCCCGACACCAACTGTTGCCTCCTCCGCGTACCCTCGCCCACCGACCTCGGTGGTTCTGACCATCACATCATCCTCACCACCCCGTCGTGCCCTTCCTGGCCAGCTACCCCGGCAATCCACACATCCACCGTACACAACCAACAGGACCACTCGACCACATCTCCACGGAATCTGCCACAGCCACCACCCCCAAAATCCATCACACCAAAATATAAATAAAATAAAACCCTAACCTAGTTTGCAGCCCAACGCCACCACCCAGGCCAGAGCCACGCCAGCCGTTCGCCCAGCCTCTTTATCACCCAAAAGACTCGTCACCGCTGAGACTGACCGCCATCAGCCCGACCTCTCGTCCGCTTCCCCCATCTCCTACTCTTTCTGGCCCAGCCCCCTTCCTATTTGCGCCACCGGCGAGTCTTCCGCCCGTATCCCAGCGCCTCCGCGAGCGCAGCCTCCGCCGCCGCGTGCTCGCACGCCACCGACGTTTCCCTCCACTTCGTCGCCTCAACCGCCTTAGCCGAACTCCCCTTCCTCTGCAGCTCTGCCCCCTCTCTACCTCTTCCTTGTGGCTGATCTTTTCACCTTCCTCGAGTTCCCGCATTGCCCTCTCCGCCGCCGTGACCAGGGTCGCGTGCTCGCCCTCTCCGCGTGTACCGAGCTTTGGTCGGGCCGCGCGTGCGCTCCGCTGTTGGCAACTTCTCGCCGCCCTCTACTTTCCGTGGCTTCCCCTTCTCCTTCCTCACGAGCTCTTCCTCGCTTCTTCATCTTCATTTGTATTTGCTTTCCCTCTCTCTCCTCTCTCCACTCGTTTCCATCCTTCTCGTTCTGCAGTTACTTTATATTTCTATTTTTTTAATTTTTGTTGGGTACTGTTGTTTTTGAAGAGTATGTGTTTGGTTTTTACTGTTAAAGATAACTGATATATTTTTATATTATTATTATTATATTATTATTATTACTATTATTATTATTATTATTATTATTATTATTATTACAGGTATATATGTATTTTGTTTGCATGTATGTAAATAATATATATCTATATAAGGGTATACTCATTGTTATAATAATATTTGTAATTAGTATTACTTGGGTTTTTGTCAATTAGTATACTCATTGGTCTACTAATATCAATTCCCTATTTTAATATAGATATTTTCTCAATCATATTATGGTATTTTGAATATGATTTTTACTTAGATTTAATAATATTTTGATAGAGCATTCTAGATATTTCTTTCACACATAGTTGACCTTAGAAATAATATTTGTAATATTTTTAAATATAGTTCTTGATCAAAATGTAGTATTTAATCTATTAATTTTTTAGTTTCTAAATTATCATATCTATTTTCAAGTATCATATAAAATATTTTACTGAGTAAATGTTTTTGACCTAAAATAATTTCTACTACTTACAAGTATTTTGGGATAGTAAATTATAGTTTTCAAAGATTATAAGTAATTTTCTAAAATTGTACACATACATTATATTATATTGTTATCAGTAATTAGTATTATTACTTAGTTTTAATAATAGGTATACCAAATAATTTCAAGGATTTATTTTATAGCAAAAATATTTTACGGTATTTTGCGTACAGGTAATTTCAAATTTGGGATTTGATTTCTAAATATATTAGGCCATTTTTTCAAAATATATTTTATAGAGATAAAGGTTTTCGGCCAAAATAATTTATTAATATTTTCAAATATTTACTTTAAAATGTTTTCTTTTATGGAGTGTAGTTTTTACCTAGAAGCATATTTTAAGACTTGATTAATTTAGCGTCGAACGATTTTTGATATTTTTAGTATATTTCTAAAAATATTTTGACTTATATAAAATCTAGTTTTCGCATATTATAAATATTTTTTTTCAAAAATTAGTATAAGTATTGTTTACGAAAATTTCCTTTGATTATCATTCCGTCCGTGACTAATCCCCTATCTTCTCATCTCCTTGGCAAATACGTACTTTCTTGTGTCAACCCTAACTAATCTGCCTATTATGGACTCCATGGAACCGTCCGTGCCGTTATTTTAAGTCACCCTGCATAGTTACTACACTGAAATCGCAGTTCGTGCCATATTGATCATTGCAGCACACCAGGCGTACTACCAGGAAAGACACCTTGCCATTTGCTGTTTATTTATTTAGCTTATATTTCATGCATTATTTATTATTTTCTTTATGCAAAATAAACTGTGATATATGGCATAACCTGTTAGAACTTACTGTTCATTTATATTTCCTGCTATGTATTATTTTTCTTACACATTAAACCTATATTTAAGGGACCACCTTGTGTGTTGCATTCATAAGCCTTGACACATTTATACCACGTTGTTGTGAGTCACATATAGGACTCGGACATGCGTGATTGGCTGGCCAGCAGTACGTATAAGCCATGCGTTAGAAAATAACTGCTAATAGAGTTGCATGCTAGAAGACTTAACAGTTATGAGTTGGCATTGGGCGGGGTGAACATGATTGGAAGTTGACTGCCACCCTATCTATCGTAGACTCGCTCGCTACTGAGGAACGATAGGTAGACTATATGCTATAGACTCGCTCGATACTGAGGAATAGTATATGTGTTGTGACACGCTACTGAGGTACTGCATTCGTATTTTCTTGACTTGAACCGGTAGTCATGCAACCATGAACTGTTCTTAAAACTGCATTCACTTAGATTTGGTTAGGCGCCCTTATCCGTTAGGTATGAGTACTTTTAATTTGGGTACTTGTATCTGACCATGGCTTGGAACAATAACTTGTCGCAAATTAGTTCGCCACACCTTGTCCTTGTTTGGTTGTAGGTGTGGCTTACTACTTCGATGAGAAGGTGTTGAACCTTGTCGGGGTCCGGATACCATATTGGGTCATGGCATGGAAAGATACGTTATCATGAATTAGTTTACCATCTTCTGTCCTTGTTTGGTTGGGGGATGGTACGCTAGTTCAATAGGTGCATATTGGACCATGTTATAATTCAATTGACTTATTTATTTGAGAAATATTTATTCAGTTTATATGGCTTGATATTATGTGTCTTGTTACGTCCCTCTGAGGACCTGGTTATCTCGCCAGGTGTGTGCTCTTGTCATTCGCAGGTACTTTAGCTTTAGCCGTGACCATCTCCATTTCTTCGAGGATGATTGCGCTTGGATCGTCTTCGCTTCGCTCGCCAAACTTATTTCTTTTCTTATGTATTTTTCCTTTACTTGTTGGTAGTGGATTTGTCTCCGCCCAACATATTGTATCAAGACAATTCATTATCATTATATGATATCTTTTATTCATTTATTTTGTGTGGATGAGATTAGTTATGGTTCTACTGTATTTTACAGCTTATGTATCCATACGAGGCCTATGTACTTCGTATGAATACAGCTGACATGTCTACGTTCCTAGTCCTACGTATTTTGGGACTGGGGCGTTACACCAGATCAAGCTCTGAGAGGTCTTCAGGTCCTTACGGCATGAGCTGACCTCCGATCGGAAGGAGACCACAGTGGCAATATGGACGACTCCTTTCTCATACCCCCTGAGGATCAGGTCTCAGATTCGACGGGTGAGCCGATCGAACCGACAGACCACTCCCCCATGCTCCAATCTGTTGGAGCTACCTCAAGCAGACCCGACAAGATTGCGGGGGTGGTTTCCACCAAAAGCAGAAAACAGGCCCAGAAAACAGACGGAGAATCCCCAGCAACCAGAACTAGGTCCGTAACTAAGCGGGCCCACCAACCACCCACCATCTCCACTAATATTGAACATCCTCTCCTTGAATGTCCACGGCCTGGCGAACAAACCCACCATGAGGAGAATTACCAGCCTCAACAAAACCCATAAGATTGATGTGTTGATCATTCTTGAACCCAAAATCCCCCAAAAGAGACTCAAATCTATCCAGCTGCAGTTGGGTTTCCCTACTGCCGTTGCAGGCAGACACAACATTTGGATTCCCTGCTGGAAGGACGTTAGTATCGGAGTTATTAATGACTTCGATCAAGCCCTATCTTGCTGGATGGAACACCCATCTTTATCGAAGCGTGCTATCCTGTCCGCAGTTCATGGCAGCTGCGACATTACTGAGCGCAAACATCTCTGGGACAACCTCCGGAGCATGCAACTCCGGTACATCAACCTCCCTTGGCTATGTATCGTGGACTTTAACGCCATCACCTGCAGAGATGAGAAGATAGGCGGGCGACCTCCTCCTCTTTCGGCTATGCAAGATTTCAACAACTTCATCAGCAACTCCTACCTCTCCCACCTTCTATTCACAGGCAATGACTTTACTTGGTGCAACATGCAGTAGGGAGAACGTCGCCAGTACTTCCGCCTTGACAGAGCTCTTACAAACGCCTAATGGCACGATATGGGGATGACCTCCAAGCTTACCCATCTTAACGCCACTGAATCCGACCACGCTCCCCTGCTTGTGGGCATTACCAGCAATGAGGGCATGTACAAAAAGAGTTTCCGCTTTCTGGACTTTTGGAGCAACCACCCCCAGTTCTTAGGCATCGTCACCGAAATGTGGGCTAGCTCGGACGACGATGAGCCGCTGAACCGGGTGGCCAACAAACTCAAAGCCACGAGGAAAGCCCTCGCGGTCTGGAGCAAGCAAGCTTATGGTGACATCTTTCAGTCTATTCTCGAGGCTGAGGATGACGTCAATCGAGCAGAAATCAGGTTCTTGAACAATAGGTCCCCGAAAAATAGGACTGCCCTTAACCTCACCAGGGCCATCCTCAAGTTCCGATTAAAAGTGGAGACCGACTTTTGGAAGCAAAAGGCTAGGCTCAAATGGGACAGCGAGGGCGACAAGAACTCCAGCTACTTCTACGCCTGTGTTAATAGCCGCAGGCAGAAGCTCACTCTGCACCAAACTGTTGACAATAATGGGAACACCATCAAAGATTACAAGAGCATCCAAGCGGCGGCGGCAGAGTACTACGCCCATCTGTTCTATAAGGAGACTATCACCAAGGACCAGACCTTCCTGGAGGAAATCCCCTACCTCATTACCGAAGGGGACAACATCCAGCTTGAGGTCCCCCCGACCGAGATTAAGGTGCAGGAAGCCGTATGGGCTCTAGACCAACACAGTGCTCCGGGTCCGGATGGATTCTCCGGAGTCTTCTTTCGATCCTGCTGGGACATCAATAAGGCCGACATCCACACAGCGGTCATCGCCTTTTTCCAAGGTACGAGGTATCCTAGAGCAATCTCGAGCACCAATCTGATCCTCATCCCAAAGAAAGACAACTTAGAGACATTCTACGATTTCTGCCCCGTAAGTCTCTGCACCTTCACCAACAAGATCATTTCCAAAATCGTCGCCTCTCGAATGTCCAGTCTCCTTTCCAAAATCATATCTGAGGAGCAGAGCGGGTTCGTTTGCGGCAGGAACATCCAGGATAACATCATGCTTGCTCAGGAATTAATCACCTGTATGAAGTTCCCAGCGAGAGGGAGCAATATTGCTATCAAATTAGACATGAAAAAAGCCTATGACAGACTGGATTGGCAATTCATGATCTGGGTCTTCAGAGCCTTCAGTTTCTCCGAAACCTGGACCAACATAGTATGGAGATCGATCAGCAACTCCTGGTTTTAAACTGTCATCAACGGGTAGGCTGACGGCTACTTCAAATTGAGTCATGGGGTTAGGCAGGGCGACTCTCTGTCATCTACCATTTTTATTATAACGGCGGACGCTATGAGCAGGAACCTGAACAAAATGGCCAGCGCTACCAACCTTCACCACTATCATACGGCCAGCGGTTGCCCTATCATCACCCACCTTGCCTTCGCTGATGACATCGTCGTCTTCTCATTCAGGGATGTCGGCTCGGTAGAAGCGGTCCACAATACCCTCCAGAGGTATGCTAGGTGCTCGGGCTAGAAGGTCAATCCGAATAAAAGTGTTATCTATACCCATCACAAAATCAAGAGAGAGCAAGCAGACATCCTCGCCAACACCACCTCTTTCCCCATCAAACACCTGCCATTTCACTATCTCGGATGCCCACTCACATACGAGAAATCCAATGCTGGCATCTTCCAGGAGCTGAGCAAACGCATCAGGAAAAAATTGGAAGGATGGCATAACACCACACTATCCCCAGGTGGCAAGATGATACTTATCAAGCACGTCCTATCATTCATTCCTATCTACACCCTTGTTGTGTGCTCCCCACCTAAGAAAGTCCTGAACACAAATGAGAACATCTTTAACAATTTCTTTTGGGGTCACTGTGAAGGTGCCAACAAACACCATTGGGCTAACTGGGACACCATGGCGCGTCCGACCAGTAGGGGGCCTGGGATTCACCAAACTATCCCATATCGTCAAAGCCTTCTCGATGAAACTGTGGTGGAAAACCCGCACCACTCAGAACATATGGACCAGATTCTTGAAGGCCAGATACTTCAAGCATATCCATTTGTCGAAAGCCATCTCCAACAGTAGGTCCTCCGCAGCATGGCGCCGCATGTTAATCAGGCGTTCTCTTACCGAACCGGTGATGCGGCTGATGGTGGGTGATGGAGAATCTTCTGTATTCCTCGAGAGATGGGTTAGAGACGACTTGCTGCTTAATCACTCTGAAGATCACAGGTACTACAAGATCAAGGATATGTGGGACACCAACGTCAACGACTGGAACTGGACCAAGGTGCGTGATTGGGATGGTCCCGAGGCGGTTGAGCTCATACGTAATGGCGGAGTTACGATCAAGCACCACTCCGACGAGATCCGGTGGAAGAAAGATGCATCGGGCTTGTTCTCGGTCAGATCGGCTAGAAGGATGGTCATAGGTACGATCACCTCAGTTCTGGCAGACTTGCATTCCCAAGAAGTGGACCTTCATCATATGGAGAGTTCTGCACAACATCCTTCCCACCGACGACACCCTCAGCACAATTGGCTACAGTCTGGCATCCGCATGTACTTGTTGTAACGATCGCCAATTGGAGACTACGGAGCACATATTCTGTTGAGGAGACATCTCGGTTAAGGTTTGGAGCCATCTATCCAAGCGCTGTCGGATGGCGCCTGGCTTCGGGAGCTACGAAGACCGTATCAGGAACTAGGGTTCAGCTTTCCATGGCCACCAGATTGTAGCGGCCGCTACTACGTGGGTACTATAGAAGAATCGCAATAAGGCCAGATACGCAGGTCACCAATTCACCGCTGAACAGCTGATTACAGAGATCTTTCGGCAGTGTGGTAAGAGGAAATCCCTCTACAAATATAGCCAGCCGACTTTTTGGACCGCCATCTTCAGCCAGGACTAGCCGTTTTTTGCTCCCCCTTCTTTTGTTTAGTATACGTGAATAGGCTTCGGTATTTTGCGCCTTATGGTATACTTGTATAACTTTGGCTTTTCAGTCTTATGGAATAAAATGGGGTTTTTTCAATATATATATATATTGGGAAAGGAGGGAATCTTATTAATGTATCAGGCGCAAAATGCCGAAGCCTATACAAGTAAGCGCACCGAGCGCGAAAGCAACAAAAAGGAAAGAGAGAACATCGCCCGACCACAGACGCTACAGATTAAACTAGGAGAGTGTCTGCCAAAACCGGACCGAGGAGTAGGAGAACCGTTACCTTTTTTTCAGAATTTGACGATGCACTTCATTGATAAGTTGTACTGGGTTGTAAAGGTTGCCTTCGTACCTGAATTTGTTCCGATTTTTCTAGAGGACCCAGATGCCCGCAGCTGCAGCGATTTGGAGACAATGGGAATCGCCCCAGTTGAGCAGGAGATCGTTGAAGCCACCAGCCCGGTGTCTCTTACCGCAACGCTGAGAGCTAACCACATCTGATGAGCTAGATCGCCGGATAACAGGATGTGTTTAGCTGTTTCTATGTGGTGGTTATTGCAACAGTGGCAGATGGATTCGAGGCTAAACCCGATGGTAGTTAGAAAGTCATCAGTCGGTAGCTTCTTGCGTTGAGCTCGCCAGAGCCGTAAGGACCATTTGATAGGGATGCACGATTGCCAAAAAGGAGCCGTGAGTGGGGATGGCACACCCCCGCTACCCACTTCTCGTCTGGCGGATGCCATTGTAAAGGAGCGGCCAACGTTAGGGGTCCAAATAAAGGAGTCCGGGTGCTCATTGATCATGACATCCATTACAGCTAACGTCGTCGTCGCCTCAGGACCAATCCAGTCTCTGACTCGCTCCCATCTCCAGCCCGAAACATCATTCCAGAGATCCCAGATGATATAGTTAGGGGGACGTTCGAGGACAGATTATAAACCTCGCTATTAATCTACCGTTCGTGAGATGGCTTAGAGAGACCATTGCCCAGCTTAAGTTGGATAAAAGGTTATTCTAGGTGGCGGCCATACAGTATACGATGCCAGGAGGCCGACGAATATCTGTTGGCAGCCCCCAACACTGGGTGGGAGTGTTGGAAGTATCTGGCCTTCATGAACCGCGTCCAGATCAAATTGTGGGATCTGATATTCCACCACAACTTCATCGAGCATGTGTCCACAATATGCGCTAATTTAATGATTCCAACCCCCCTCGCCCGTAGGCTTGGCCAGCATGTCCCAACTGGCCCAGTGGTGTTTGTCCCTACCATCCTGATGACCCCAGAAAAAGTTGGCAAAGAGAGCCTCCAGGGAGGATAGAACTTTCTGGGGCGGAGCGCAGACAGCCAGGGTATAAATGGGGATGGAGGACAGAACGCGTTTAATGAGGGTCAACTTGCCACCCAGGGATAGGGTAGCGTTGTGCCATCCCTCGATCTTTTTCCTGATCTCGCTGACGAGGCCGTAGTAGATACTCGAGTTATTCCTGCCGTAGGCCATAGGGCAGCCCAGGTAGGTGAAAGGGGGATGGGCAGTAGTGAAGGAGGTGAGTTCGGAGAGAGTGGCCGAGTGGCTCCTGTCGGCTTTGTGGTGGGTGTAAATGATACTTTTACCCCGGTTGATCCGTTGTCCGGACCATCTTGTGTAATTGTCCAAGACTTTGCTAACCACCACCACTGAACCAATATCGTCGGAGGAAAAGATGAGGATGTCGTCTGTATAGGCCAGGTGGGTTATAAGCGGGCATCCCGTGGAGGTGTGGAAGTGCTGGAATTTGGAAATGTCTACCATGCCGTTGAGATTTCTGCTGAAAGCTTCTGCTGCGATGATGAAGATGGTGGATGAAAGGGGATCCCCCTGCCGAACTCCGCGGCTAGATGCGAAGAAACCGTCCGCCTGGCCATTGATTATTGTGGAGAACCAAGAGTTGCTTACGAATCTGTATACGATGTCAATCCAGGTTTCGGAAAACCCGAATGCCCTGAATACCCAAATCATGAATTACCAGTCCAAACGATCGTAGGCTTTCTCCATGTCAAGTTTGATGGCGATATTCCCCCCTTGGATGGGAATTTCATACACGTAATCATCTCCTAGGCCAGGAGGATGTTGTCAGTTTTGTTCTGGCCCGGGACAAAACTGCTTTACCCTGAGGATATAATTTTAGGAAGGATGAGGGCCATATGGGAGGCGATGATTTTAGATATGATTTTACTAGCGAAAGTGCATAAGCTGATAGACCTAAAGTCTTTGAAGGTCTCCGGGTTATCTTTTTTGGGGATTAAGATGAGGTTGGCCCTGGATATAGCTTTAGGATAGCGAGTGCCTTGAAAGAAGGCAGTAGCCGCTACGATGTTGTCGTTCTGAACAATATTCCAACAGGATCTGAAGAATACCCCCGAGAAGCCGTCAGGACCAGGGGCGTTGTGTTCGTCAAGGTCCCAGACTGCCTATCTAACTTCATCCTCGGAAGGGGGATTAAAAGGCGTTCATTATCCTAAACATTGATTAAAGGGGGACCTGAGCCAGGAATTACTCGTCCTTGATGATATCTTTCATGAAGAGTTTGGAATAGAAGTTCGCGGCCGCAGCTTGGATGTACTGCTGGTCTTTGAGTAAGATGTCATTGTCATCGTGGATTTGATGGAGGGTAAGTTGATGTCTGCATCCCTTAACGTTGGCGTGAAAGAACGCGGAGTTGCTGTCGCCCTCGTTGTCCTAAGAAAGTCTGGTCTTTTGTTTCCAAAATTTTGTCTCCACTTTCAGACGAGATTTGAGGATCGCCTTGTTAAGGTTAAGCGTAGCCCAATTTTCAGGGGAACCATCCGATGCCAGCTTAATCTCCGTACGAGTGACATCGTCCTCCGCCGCTTTAGTCTCTTGGAAGATATTGCCATAAGCGATTTTGCTCTACGATGTAAGAGCTTTCCTGGTAGCTTTAAGCTTGGCCGCCAAGCAAATGAGGGGGTCTGGATTGTCTGCCGAATTCCAGGTGGAGGCTACAATATTATAGAATTGGGGGTAGTGTTTCCAAAAGTCCAGAAATTTGAAAGGCTTTTTAATCCGGTTGGAACTGCTTCTGATCTCGATAAGAAGGGGGGCATGGTCGGATTCGGTAGAGTTAAGGTGGGTTAGGTTAGAGATGAGATTCATATCAGCCCACTAGCTGTCGACCAGCGCACGGTCCAATCTGGAGTATTGACGACGCTCTCCTTCTTGTATATTGCACTAGGTGAATGAGTTGTCGGAGTAGGAGAGGGGGAGCAGGTGAGCCTGGAAAATGAAGGAGTTGAAGTTGTTCATTACGGGTTGGTGGGTATCCTTCAGAGTGCTCCATAACTGCTTGTGCTCGACGAAATAGCAGCTACCGTGAACTGCGGAGATGAGGGAGCGGGAAGGGAGAGATGGGTGTTCCATCCAGCAGGAGAGTGCCTGGTCAGAATTGTGGACGGTTCCGAAAAGATAGTCGTCAGAGAAGAGGATCCATATATCGTGGCACCCAACGATGGCGTCCGGGAACTGGAAAATAGGACTGCCCTTAACCTCACCAGGGCCATCCTCAAGTTCCGATTAAAAGTGGAGACCGAATTTTGGAAGCAAAAGGCTAGGCTCAAATGGGACAGCAAGGGCAACAAGAACTCCAGCTACTTCTACGCCTGTGTTAATAGCCACAGGCAGAAGCTCACTCTGCACCAAACTGTTGACAACAATGGAAACACCATCAAAGATTACAAGAGCATCCAAGCGGCGACGGCAGAATACTACTCCCATCTGTTCTATAAGGAGACTATCACCAAGGACCGGACCTTCCTGGAGAAAATCCCCTACCTCATTACCGAAGGGGACAACATCCAGCTTGAGGTCCCCCCGACCGAGATTAAGGTGCAGGAAGCCGTCTGGGCTCTAGACCAACACAGTGCTCCGGGTCCTGATGGATTCTCCGGAGTCTTCTTTCGATCCTGCTGGGTGTAGAAGCATGGAAAATATTAGAATAAATGCATAGATAGCCCATGCGGCTTTGGGTAGCAAGCCTATGCGGCTCATACTGGAGTTGCCCCATGCGGCCCGAAAGAAGACCCTTAGACTCATGCGGTTCGGGGATATATGCGGTTCAGCAGGAACATGCGGCTCAATTGACGCCACGTGTGATCCCCCCACAGCTGGCTACGGGAGTAATGGCCTCATTTAATGCTCTGACACGACTCGACGGCTGCGACGTCTCTGACATAAAGTGTCATAATGGCTCTGCCATAATGACAGACTCCTCGGGGAAAGAAGACAATCTCTGACCCGATCTGTCAGAAATCCTAGATTGCCACGTGGCAAAAGTCTCATGCGGCTCGGGTAGAGAACAGCTTCATGCGGCTCATTGAGGAATCACTCTAATATGATTAACAGGAATCCGCCATATGCGGTCCACCCATAGCCTGGTCTATGCGGCTCAATACCATGTTAACTCATGCGGCCCATAGAAACTATGCATATGCGGCTCATGGAGAGATCGTCCCCTGCAGCTCACAAAGACTACGAATATGCGGCTTACGGAAAGCTCGTCCCCTGCGGCTCGATAAGGCATTGACTCCTGCGGTTCACGAAGAGTATCTCCCTGCGGTTCAAGTGTTGGTCATCCTATGCGGCCCTGGCAGGACCTTCAATTAAAACACGTGGCACTGAAGATTCAACAGAATCCCAACGAGAATATTTGACATCAGTATCATAATTGTCGAGATCAGCTCATATCATTTATCATTAAGCCAATAGGACACGTGGCGAGCAATCAAATATTGGCATAATCAATCACGAGGATTTAAAACGGTCAGCATTAACTGCTCATAAGATTTGGTGCTATCAGCATTAGTGGCCGAGATTCATTATGATCAGGATCAAGGGCTCAGATAGAATGAAGGAAGCGCCGACATTTCAAACAGATAATCATCAGCAAACCCTAATGATCACACCCCACTCCGATAAATAGCCAGCATCCTCCCCATGCAAAAATATAAAAAAAGAGGAGAGAGAGAGAGGTCGGCAACAAAAGAATAAAAAAATAAGAAGAGAGAGATCTACACAGAGAGAGCTCCCCCCTTTCTTCTTGATACTCACAGAGAGAGAGAAGCCAGGAGAGCAACCCGAGGAGAGTAAGAAGAGCCTTTCTTCGTCAACGCCAAGCAGATCTTCCCCGAGCCAAGGCTGCATACTGATCGTCCAAGGAGTAAGGCAGAGCGGCCGTCGCTTTCCCGAGCCTCTATCGTCACCCCCCAGAATCAAAAATAAATAATCGTACTTAGTCTGCTGTACCTAGGTTTTCGTCCCTAGGCTTTCTTTGTACGAGCGAGTTTGTATTGTGAGTCTAAGTTCAGTCCTCCGATAATTGTTCTGTTCTTTTACAATCAATGGCAAACACGATGGCGACTCTGCTGGGGACTAACTTCTCCACGGCTGAGGAGTTGGTGACGCAATCGGATGCAGCCAAACTTGGCTCCACACAACAGAAGATGGTCGTCCGCTTCGACCAACAGGCGTTCGAAGAGATGCTCTCTGAAGGCAACGCTGGCCCGGTCCAGAAACGCACCCGCACCACGAAGGCTCGCAAAGAGTAGAGGCCAAAGTCATTTGCTCCTCCCCAAGCCCTCGATGGGATACCCTCGGTCGCTCAAGACGGCGAGAAGGATTCTCCTGCGGCCCCACTTCAGATCGCAGACACCTCTGCTGCCCCCAAGTCCGGCAGAAGAAAACACTATGATGCTGGACTTGCAGGGGCAAAGAGGGTCTCTGCTCAACCTGAACCGCAGAAGGGTATTAGCCGCAGAAAGAAAATCCATGCGGCCACAACCGTCAACCACACAAAGAAAACTTATGCGGCCACTTCTGTCAGCCGCATAACTTATGCAGCTACAGTTCCCAACCGCATGGATGAGATTCATGCGGCTAGTAAAGTCAACCGCTTGCAGAAAACCCATGCGGCCACAGATGCCAACCGCATGCGGACAGCCTGCACGGCCGTGACTCCTAACCGCCTAAGAACTCGTCCCACAACAGAAGACAGTCGTATGCAGATAGCCTGCACGGCACCCAACGCTAGCCGCATAGCGTCTCTACCGCGCTTCTCTCGATCAGTTTTCGACCGACTCTCATGCGGTTCTAACTCTGATCACTCGCTGGATGAGAATCCAGACTCTGTGATACCTAACGTGGACTCTTCCTATTACGCACCTACCAGTGCTAAAAAGAAAAAGTCTAGGGCAGCGGAGACTCATCAAGTCCAGACAGCTGCCCCAACCTCTGACTATCGGGGCGTCCCGCTGAGTATCACGCGGGCCTCTGACGGGAAGTTGTATAAAACTACTCGAGTCCAGCCCCCGGCGGCAAACGGACAAAGTGGTTCCTCTGACCTGCGTGAAGCTATCCTCCACAAATGCAAGGAAAGAGAAGGAGCCTCAGCGTACAGAAAGTCCTCACAGGGACGTCACTGCACCCAGATTATCGTCAACTGCTGTTGCAACAATACGGCAGTAACAGAAGACCGGCCATCCGTCTTCCAAAGATTACAACATCCGAGCTCGGAAGACGAGGCACCTCCCGTTGCCTCCTGCAATTCTGCACAGAAAGTCCCCGTGGAGGGGAGAGGGAAGAAGACAAGCATCTCCAGCCCAAAGGTGTCAACTATTGTAGCTAAGAAGCCGTCGTCTAAAGGATTATCCTCTACTGGAGTATTCCAACACACCCGTTCAAAGACGAAAACTGCTACAGTAGGAAGTTCGCCGTCTACGTCATTGGGGGTCGTCGGAACTGGGGGTAGCACTCCTCCAAACCTCTACGACAACCCGACATTCCAAGAAGACAGACTGGAGGAAGCAAATCCTCCGACGGATACAACAGATACCGACGTCCTCGAGGACGTCCTAAATAAAGCAAGTTCTGAAGCTGGGGGTACTGTTCCTTCCGAGTCCAAACCTGAAGAGAATATCCCCACATATCCCGATGATTTCTCGATGCATGAGTATGACTCGGAGGGCATGTCCGCCACCTCTCCTTCTGTCACTCCTCACGTGAGGACGGTATTCATGACAGATAACAGCCACGGTGGTTCCGGCGATTGCCAACGTATCGACACTTTGGAGGCCATACTGCACGCCTTGGTCAAGTCCGTAGATGAGATCAAAGCGGCACTTCCTACTCTGCAGGGAGTGACACCTGGTCAGACAAGCGCGGGTCCCACGAACAACATAGATTCAAATTCAGCGGCACCAAACCCGGGCAATAATGCTCCCGAGATAACGGCCCCTACCGCAACAGATGAGGCCCGAAAAGTAAGGAGAGAGGTTCAGGAGCTTCGAGCGATGTTCCACGCCCGAGAAAATTCTCAAGACCTCAGAATACGGCAACCATACCCAGCTGAATGGAGGGATGTGCCCTTTCTCCCAAGATATAAGTCGTTCAATATCAACCCATATGATGGTAAGACTTCAGCAAGCCGGTACATCACTTACTTTGGGGTCACTACCGACCATCTGCCCCATGATGACGCCATCCTCACACGGTTATTCATTGGGGCACTGGAAGGAGTCACCTTCGATTGGTACCGCAACCTGCCAGATAATTGCATCCACTCCTTCGCTGGCTTCAAGCGCTTGTTCTTGGAGAGGTTCTATGAGGTAGGGCAGGACGTCACGATGTCTACCCTCATGGACGTCGTCCAAGGAGAGAAAGAGCTGACAAGGAATTACATTGAGCGGTTTCGTCAAACCGCAATGAAGTTACCATCTGGCAACTCGGACTCTTCCTTGATTGAAATTTGCCAAAAGAGACTACTCCCAACAATTAGTCTCTGGATGGGCGAAAGTCAATTCAAAGACTGGAAGGCCTTTATCATCAGCGCTACAAGTGCCGAGGAACGATTGAAGAAAGCTCGCCAACTGGGGTTGCATATCTCAGAGGGAGAGAACAAGGAGAAGCGTCCCAATGCCAGCAACGACAATGGGGGTAGCCCCTCCAACCGAGACAACAAAGGCAAGCAGGCCATGGTGAACGATACAGCCCAGAAGCCCGAGCAACAGCCAACGGACAAACAATGGCCTCAAATCACTTATTCTTTCGAAGACGGCCACGTCAAGCCTATCTTGGACATGCTTATACAAGGAGATAGAATTCAGCTTCCTCCACCAAGGCGGGAACCTCGGCCTGCTGATTTGGAAAATCCGAAGTTCTGCCATTACCACCGCTACGTCCACCATGCTACACACGACTGCTACCAACTGAAACGGTATATCCAGAACCTCATCGATTCAAACGCTCTGGCTATCGACTTCGAGGAGGTAACCGTAGCAGCCAACATGGTGTCCGTACAATTCGGCAATTTCCCTCCAATAGAGACTCAAGACGGTGTCATGCCCATCCCTCTGGCAACAATGGAAATCACTAACCTTCCGCCTGCCCGTGATCAAACTCCCGGCCTAATACCCCTCACCACATCACGAGGAGAGATCATGTGGGTCCATCCGGACCTAGTCCATGAGGTGACTCAGCCCACTTTATCCTCTAAAAAAAAAAGTGGAAAGGTCAGATCATGCCGCACCGCCTCGGCAGAGGAGGAGGAAGTCTCAGCCGTCACTACCCGATCTGGAGCACAAGCCCAACCAGTGGCCGAGAATCCGACTAATGATCAGCAGCCCACAAACGCTGATACTCCGGGACCGGCTCAGCCTTCGACGACCGACAAACCTAGGCCGAAGGAGACTCGCTTCGACAAATCTCTCCGAAAGGAGACACCTCAGGGGCTGGAGAGGCCCTACAACTTCGACATCTTGGCGCAATTGGCTAATACACCGGCCAAATTGTCCTTATACGAACTCCTGAGACTCTCAAAAGATGTCCGCACAGCTCTAAGTGAGGCGCTCCAAAATGCCGACGCATACTTGGCTCAGGTCAACCTCACGGGAGATAATCAGCCTACAGATCTCCAAGATAGTGCGTGTACAGGTGCAATGCCCAATATCGTCTTCTCTCCGAAGGATATGCTCATTAAAACTAACCTGCACGATCGCCCATTGTACTACACTGGATACATCGGCGACGTAAAGGTAGACCGAATGCACATTGACCCCGGGTCCTCTATAAGCATCATTCCGAAGGGTCTGCTACATCATCTTCGCATTCCAATGCATCACCTGACGCCTACAAGCACCGCCATTAGCGGTTTCAATTCGGGCAGGAGCTACCCAATAGGGAAGATTCGCTTGAAATGTCAGATTGGCGATCTCCAATCAGAAGTCACCTGCTACGTCATAGATGCCGACACTTCTTACAATATCCTTCTGGGGCGGCCTTGGATACACGATTACATGATCGTGCCTTCCACGCTACACCAGTGCTTCAAATATGTCGATAAGCACGGCTTCGTGAGGAAAGAGTTTGCTGATATCGATCCCTTCAAGGGGGTCGAATCTTATTACTCAGACTCCTGTCTGTACGAAAAATTAAAGAAGCATCTGGTCGAAGAGGAGGTGCAAGCTCACACCAAGACAACCACAAGATCAGAAGAACCCCTGACAATCCATCTCTAGGCTCGCAAACCGGGCAGTTCTGTACCCCTTACGGCTACTCTGCGTAAGGACACAATCAGTCTATCGGCGCAAGAAGAGCAGATGAGGATCCGGCTGCCGAGGTCTGGCCAAGTGCCGAGACCCACACCAGGACCTTTTACCATCAGACTACCGAGAGTCGGTCAGCTCCAAGCA
Organism: Iris pallida; assembly: GCA_029216955.1. Taxonomy (NCBI): domain Eukaryota; kingdom Viridiplantae; phylum Streptophyta; class Magnoliopsida; order Asparagales; family Iridaceae; genus Iris; species Iris pallida. The sequence continues at coordinate 673,436 of JANAVB010029216.1, read as the reverse complement.
GAGAAACTCAATCCCTCCGACAGACCGCTCACGATACGTCTTCCTAAAAAGGGCCGTCACCCCGACGCGAGGTCTGACACTTCCAGCGAACCAGCCACTCCTCGCCCCACGTCAGATGCCAAGCTGGGGGTTGCTAGTCCACCAACAACTCCACGACCTGCTCCTCCGGTCGAGCCCCTGAAGATCAAGCTGACTAGGTCGCTTTCCCAGTCTTCATTTATACAGGGGGTGGCCGAAGAAGAACCAAAATTAGCCAAGTATGTGGCTGCCCACTCCGATACCCCTTCCGCGGATGATGTAATCCCTCTCGAGAAGATACCTTATTTTATCAATAAAGGGCTATCTTTGAATTACATCGAACTCAACAAGCTATGTACAATGTATGCTATGGACCACGGTATAGGCACTCACCTACATACACAGGTGACAAATGTGTACACCGCTATCCAACTTACTCCAGTAGAAGACGCTTACCGAATAATCGAAGGAGGGGACCACCCAATCATCTTCGGCCGGACGAACAACCCGTATCCCCTCGCCATGGAAGAAGTCGACTTCGGGTCAGATAACGGAAGACTGCCTCTGTATCTCTATAGCCCTCAATCCAAATATCTCATGCAGAAACAGGGGTATGATCTAGAGACAACGCCAGGACTGAACTACGGCACTGGACGACGATTACCTTTGAAGACGCCAGCCCCGGCGGGCAAACCACGGAACTACTATAACAAAACCCGATGCGGTTTAGGGTATGTAACGCCAACTACGACCCCTGAAAGCTCAGATGAAGAATGCGACTGGCAGTCACACTCAACCGGGTCACCAACTTCCGACTCAGACACAAGCATTGGGGACGTATTCAGACAAATCCTATCAGTCAACATGGCAGTTGCCGACGCTTACGAAAAAGACGAGGATATTCCTGAAATTCTCGAGCTTGAGCCGTGGGCCCAACAGTTAGACGCACAATGGGAAAAGCGGTTCGAGCTAAGAGAACCTCCTACGGAGGACGAAGTTATGCAGGTCAACCTCGGCACCGAATCCTCTCCAAAGCCAATCTTCGTCAGTAAAAGCCTAACAGACAAGGAACGAGAATCACTGCTGGAACTCATCCGAGAATACATTGACGTATTTGCATGGAGTTACGAAGACATGCCGGGATTAGATCCCGACATTGCTCTCCAGAAACTCAATATACGGCCGAATGCAAAGCCAGTCAAGCAGCAGCAACGACGCTTCCGCCCGGGCGTCATGGACGCGATCGAAGCCGAAGTCAACAAACTGATAGCCAGCGACTTCATCCGTGAGGAGCAACACCCTAACTGGGTCGCCAATATAGTCCCGGTCCTTAAGAAGAACGGGAAGATCCGAATCTGCATCGACTTCCGTAATCTAAATGAGGCATATCCGAAAGACGAATTTCCCCTCCCGATCACGGACATCATGATTGACAACACATGCGGCTTCGAACGTATGTCATTCATGGATGGATTCTCGGGATACAATCAAATCAAGATGTCCCCCGACGATGAGAAGCACACATTATTTAGAACACCGATCGACACATACTGTTACACAGTCATGCCATTCGGTCTAAAGAACGCTGGTGCCATATATCAGCGGGTTATGAGTATCATTTTCAGAGAACATTTGCGCAAAACAGTGGAATGCTACGTCGACGACATCGCTGTCAAGAGTCGCCGCAAGGAGGATCATCTGCAAGATCTAAAGACGGTATTCGACCTGATACGAGCCCACAACCTAAAAATGAACCCTACAAAGTCGTTTTTGGGCGTATCCAGCGGGAAGTTCTTAGGTTTCATCATCACTGCACGGGGTATCCATGTAGATCCTCAGAAAACCAAGGCAATAATGGAGATGGGTCCCCCGAAAAATTACCGCGAACTTAGAGGCCTCCAAGGGAGGCTAGCCTATATCAGAAGGTTCATTTCCAATCTCTCTGGACGATGCCGGCCGCTCACACACCTCATGAAGAAGGGAGTCTCATTCGCATGGGACGAAGAATGCCAACGCGCTTTCGACGACATCAAAGAATATTTGTCAAATCCTCCAGTCCTGGTGGCCCCGGTCCCTGAAAAACCATTCTTGCTTTATGTACGAGCAATGGAACACTCCCTCGGAGCCCTGCTGGCACAAAATAACGATGCAGGACACGAACAGGCCATATACTACCTCAGCCGAATGATGGTCGGGCCCGAACACCGATACACTGCCGTGGAGAAAGAATGCCTCGCCTTGGTGTTCGCTATTCAAAAGACGCGGCACTATGTTACAGGACAAACCATATATGTGATCTCACGGGTAAATCCTCTTAGGGTCCTCATGACTAAACCAGGGGCGCTCAGCTCTCGCCTCGCTACCTGGGCAATACTGCTATCCCCATATCATATGATCTTCGTCCCACAGAAGGCTGTCAAGGGTCAAGCCCTAGCAGACTTTTTGGCAGCCCACCCAGGATCGGAGTCATCCAGAATCTATGAAGAGATCCCAGACGAGGTCGCCGATTCGAATACAGCCACTCACGATAACATATGGCGAATGTTCTTCGATGGCGCCTCAAGAACCGGACCCAAGGGAAATATCGTCGTCGGGGTCGGAGTGGTATTGATCTCTCCTACCGGGCTAGTGATCAATCGCGCCTACTCTCTCACGGAACCCTGTTCCAACAATGTGGCCGAGTACAACGCTTTGGTCATTGGCCTCCAACTCGCAAAGGAGCTGGGTGTAGAATATCTCGAAGCATACGGCGATTCACAATTAATCGTCAATCAGATTCGGGGGTCGTACGAAGTCCGCCATGAAGACATGATCCCCTACCACCAAATAGCAATCAACATTATCTCCTCATTCGAGGGATTCTTCATCGAACACGTCCCCAGACTTCAAAATATCGAAGCCGATGCCCTAGCAGGCCTTGCCGCTTCCTTAGCAGTGCCGAACCAAGCGCATCACTCGGTTGAGGTGATAGGCCACGAACTGGTCTGTCCCAAGAACAATATTCAATTCGTGGCGAGCTATTCCGCCCGGACGGTCGACGAAACACCAAACTGGAGACAGCCGTTCATTGACTTCGTCGTATACGATATCCTCCCGGAGAACCCAAGGGAAGCCACCTCCATCAGACGGCGTTCTCTCAGATTCTTCTACGACACAGAGACAAAAATGCTGTACCGACGATCCTACGACGGATTATTACTCCGGTGCTTGTCAAACGCAGAAGCCAAAGAAGCTGTACGAGAAGCTCACGATGGTGTCTGTGGGGCCCATCAGCCTGGCCCTAAGCTACAGGACCGCCTTCGCCGTATGGGCTACTACTGGCCCACGATGGTGGCAGACGCAATAGACTATGCCAGAAAATGCAAGGCTTGCCAAGTCCACGCAGACTTCATTCACCAACCATCCGATTTTCTACATCCAACGGTGGCATCCTGGCCATTCAAAGCATGGGGAATGGATATCATTGGTCCAATCACCCCACCTTCCTCCCGAGGACATCGCTTCATACTTGCGATCACCGATTACTTCTCCAAATGGTCGGAAGCCGTCCCACTCACAGAAGTTAAGACTTCAAACGTGATCAGCTTCCTTAAGCATCACGTCATCTACCGCTTCGGACTACCGCGGAGGATCATCCATGATAATGGTCCACAGTTTATAAGCCATGCATTCTACCGATTCTGCGATAAGCACCGCATTCAGAATGTCGCTTCGACACCATATAACCCAGCAGCAAACGGGTTGGCAGAGGCATTCAATAAAACAATCATCAAACTCCTCAAGAAGTTTGTCTCCTCCAACAAACGCGACTGGAACGAGAAGCTCGGCGAATGCTTATGGGCTTATCGTACCACAGTTCGAACAGCTACTGGGAATACACCATTCTCTTTAGTATACGGGAGTGAGGCAGTCCTCCCACTGGAAACTCAGATTCCCTCACTCCGCGTCGCCCTCACTTATCAATTGACAACGGATGATAACTATCGACGTCGATTACAAGAGTTGGAGGCCTTAGACGAAAAGCGCCTACTAGCCCAGCAAAGGATCGAGCTACACCAAGCACGTATCTCAGGAGCCTTCAACAAGAAGGTCAAAATCAGAACATTCCAAGTGGGCGATCTCGTTCTGGCAGTTCGGAGACCAATGGTCATGACTCACAAAACCGCAGGCAAGTTCCAGCCAAAATGGGAAGGTCCATTTGTCATCGAGACCGTGTTCTCCAACGGCGCCTACCGCCTCGCCAAGCAGAATGGGGACTTGCTTATGTGGCCCGTCAACGGCAAGTTTCTGAAGAAATACTATGTTTAGACAACATTCTCCAAGTTATCGAGTCATGTACCCTATTAGTACCCCTGAACTCGCACCCACCATTTTCCAAATTATCGAGTCATGTATCCATTGATACCACTGAACCCACATCCACAACATTTCAGATTACCGAGCCATGCACCCGCTGGTGCCACTGAACTCTCATTTCCTCAATATTCTAGAAAATCCAAATTATGTACTTACATTCCGGTCACTCTCTCAGATAGTAAGTCACGTATAATCATACCTCTGAACTTTCTTCCTGAAAGAGATCCTCCCTCATGATCCACTACCCGTGCTCCCAGTGCACAAAAAGGGTAATCGATCCACTAATCTCCGAAACGACCATGTCCTCATTACCTCTGAGTCGTTTTCACTTCCACCAAAAAACAAACCGCCCCCTCGCATAGAACTTCCATGTCCTCCTACCTCTGAGTAATTCTATGCACCCCTTCTTCATTGGGCCCACTCCTGCCATGTCCTCATTACCTCTGAGTGGGAAGGCTCCGTCGAAGAAATCACCATATTTTCCATGTCCACATTACCTCTGAGCAAGTATGTTGGTTCCCTTTCAACCTATTGTCTGTACCCACAACCGGGGTGCGACAAGGATAATAGGTCCACAAATGTCCTCTGTTGACCACAAATGTCCTCTGTTGACCACAAATGTCCTGTTGACCACAAACGTCCTCTGTTGACCACAAATGTCCTTTGTTGACCACAAATGTCCTCTGTTGACCACAAACGTCCTCTGTTGACTACTATTGATTATAGAAAAGTCTTCTGTGAAGTCTCCCCCTACCATGTTCTCATTACCTCTGAGTAGGAAGATTCCACGGTAAAACCCTAATGTTTGCTACGCCCTCGTAACCTCGGAGCAAATATGACTGGCTTCCTTCCAACTTGTTATCCGTACCTAAAACCAAGGTACGCCTAGGGTAACAGGTCCACAAATATCCCTTGCTAAGCTTCTTGGCATAAATCCACCATCTTACCATGCCCCGGGAGCCCGGCTGCTCTACGACATTCCTTTCCCCAGTACCGAGAACATCCATGACCATTTTGTCATGGCTGTCCCGGACATCCTGATCAAACGTGTTATCCGTACCTAAAACCAAGGTACGCCTAGGGTAACAGGTCCACAAATAATCTCCCAGCAAGTCCGATTCCATGAACGCCGATACAAGAAAGAAAAGATGAGTTGAAACATGCTCATTTATCCAAAAATCAAAGGGCTACATCATTGGGGATCACATCCCTTGCAAATAAAAATATACACATATGAAAAAAAAAAAAAAAAGAAGCAGAAGAAGACAGAGGGCGGATCACTGTTCCGGGGCACATAACACCGTGAGGCGGTCCTTTATCAAGGCGACCGACCGCTCAAACCTCTGTTTGGCTCGATGCTCAGCTTCCTGGTTCAACACCGTCGGGTCCCCCAGATGAACGTGGGCCTGCCAGTTGTCCTCGAACTTCTTAAAAGATCGCTCCAGGTTGGCAGAAGTTCGAGAAATCCGCTCGGCCTCCCGAGCAATCGACTTCTGTTCTGCATGAGCAGCCTCCCGCTCTGACTCTAAGAAGGCTAACTCCTCCTGGAGCGCGAGAATCCGCTCCTTCGTGTCAGCTATTCCACGAGAGGCAGACTCTTTCCGGGCCCTACAAGCCTGACTCCGACGACCCAGCCGGTCATAGGAGGCAGAAAACTTGTCAAGATCCCCCTGCACAGCCGGCCCGACAGTTTCTCGAGCGAGCTTGATCCTGTCCCGAGCCGCAACCAGGAAGCCCCGCTCTCGTTCGATCGCGGCAGGCAAACCAGCCTGCCGTACTGCCAGCAGTTGGGTCACAAGCTGGTCAGCCTCTGTCAGCTTAGGCTCCAGGAACGCTGCTAACCCCAGCCCGCCAGGAAGACCCTTCAGAGTGTCAATTTGACCCCGAGCTCCCCGTAGAGACAGAGAAAAAGGGACCCCCCGGTCCACGGCAGCGTTTATACCCCTCCCTAAGTGGCGATAAAAGTTGTCAACCACATCCTACGTCACCTCGTCCAGAGCCTCCGAGGAAACCGGTGTCAGCGGGAGTGTGGCTGGTAGCACGGAAGAAGACGCGACGGAGTCTGCCGCTCCTGCCACCAGAGAAACCAACTCCGCACGGAAAGACGCTTGAACAGCGGCCAACGTTCATCAATAAGTAGCTGTTCGGACACTTGACGAACTAAGTCATCCCGATGAACGCCCGAGGCTAACTGACGCGAGCCTACCATAAGTTCCCCAGCAGGATTCACGGGCAGAGTCACTGAAGACAGGCAAAAGAAACAAGGTCAGAAGACAAACAAAGAAGACAGAAGTATTAGAAAAGATTACTGAAGTCTATGCGGCTAAGGTTGCCACAGCCTCATGCGGCTCATCAGCAGATAGGTCCATGCGGCTCTGCGCGTCGTAGCCCCATGCGGCTCTGAATTAACCAAATCCGTACAACTCAGATTCAGAAGGGTTTATAGATTCATGCGGCTAAGCCCGACTCATATAAACCACTATGGCTACAAACCATCAAGTTCATGCAGTTCAAAAGTGAGCAACGCTTATGCGGCCCAAGTCGAAAACACACATGCGGCACTGATCGAATATGACAAACTCATGCGGCCATAATGGGCGAAGGGCCTATACGGTCACATCGATACACCTCGTATATGTGGCTTGTGCATAAAGTATGCAACAGAGCCATGGCAGCAGTTAGGGTTTTTTCGGAGTGACCCCCTTACCAGCGATGGGCGGGTGAACATCAGGATGGACAACACCTACAGCAGCCGACGGAGGAGCGACTACATTCGTCGCCGCAGTCGCCGCCGCAGCAACTGCCTTTCCCTTCGCGGCCTTCGATGCAGCAGATCTCTTAGGAGCCATGGTCGATAGATGAAGAAGGACGACGAAGAGCAAAACTGACAACAGGGAATTCAAGCAAAGAAAGGAGATAAAGAAATCCCCAAGAGCTGAAAGACTCCTATTTATAGGCGATCTATAAAGTAGAAAGATGCCTCGGATTACGCGCCGCCTCCAAAAATAAAGGCGAGAACGCTTCGGTCAAAGCAAAAAACCGACCCTTGGGATCCTCCCCCAAAAGACGGCGTTAAATCAAATCGAAGACAATCAATGAAGATTTGCTCACGAGGTCAGGACGCGTGGCAAAGAGCCTATGCGGCCAGAAGGATCTATGCGGCCGAGATGCTAATGCGGCCAGGAAGCTCGGGTAAACAGAACATCCTATGCGACATGAACGGGGCCATGCTTCTTATTCAAAGTGTTTCAATTTTACAAATTGAAAACTTTGAAGGGGGTCCTGTAGAAGCATGGAAAATATTAGAATAAAAGCATAGATAGCCCATGCGGCTTTGGATAGCAAGCCTATGCGGCTCATACTGGAGTTGCCCCATGCGGCCCGAAAGAAGACCCTTAGACTCATGCGGTTCGGGGATATATGCAGTTCAGCAGGAACATGCGGCTCAATTGACGCCACGTGTGATCCCCCCACAGCTGGCTACGGGAGTAATGGCCTCATTTAATGCTCTGACACGACTCGACGGCTGCGACGTCTCTGACATAAAGTGTCATAATGGCTCTGCCATAATGACAGACTCCTCGGGGAAAGAAGACAATCTCTGACCCGATCTGTCAGAAATCCTAGATTGCCACGTGGCAAAAGTCTCATGCGGCTCGGGTAGAGAACAACTTCATGCGGCTCATTGAGGAATCACTCTAATGTGATTAACAGGAATCCGCCATATGCGGTCCACCCATAGCCCGGTCTATGCGGCTCAATACCATGTTAACTCATGCGGCCCACAGAAACTATGCATATGCGGCTCATGGAGAGATCGTCCCCTGCAGCTCACAAAGACTACGAATATGCGGCTTACGGAAAGCTCGTCCCCTGCGGCTCGATAAGGCATTGACTCCTGCGGTTCACGAAGAGTATCTCCCTGCGGTTCAAGTGTTGGTCACCCTATGCGGCCCTGGCAGGACCTTCAATTAAAACACGTGGCACTGAAGATTCAACAGAATCCCAACGAGAATATTTGACATCAGTATCATAATTGTCGAGATCAGGTCATATCATTTATCATCAAGCCAATAGGACACGTGGCGAGCAATCAAATATTGGCATAATCAATCACGAGGATTTAAAGCGGTCAGCATTAACTGCTCATAAGATTTGGTGCTATCAGCATTAGTGGCCGAGATTCATTATGATCAGGATCAAGTGCTCAGATAGAATGAAGGAAGCGCCGACATTCCAAACAGATAATCATCAGCAAACCCTAATGATCACACCCCAATCCTATAAATAGCCAGCATCCTCCCCATGCAAAAATATAAAAAAAAAGAGGAGAGAGAGAGAGGTCGGCAACAAAAGAATAAAAAAATAAGAAGAAAGAGATCTACACAGAGAGAGCTCCCCCCTTTCTTCTTGATACTCACAGAGAGAGAGAAGCCAGGAGAGCAACCCGAGGAGAGTAAGAAGAGCCTTTCTTCGTCAACGCCAAGCAGATCTTCCCCGAGCCAAGGCTGCATACTGATCGTCCAAGGAGTAAGGCAGAGCGGCCGTCGCTTTCCCGAGCCTCTATCGTCACCCCCCAGAATCAAAAATAAACAATCGTACTTAGTCTGCTGTACCTAGGTTTTCGTCCCTAGGCTTTCTTTGTATGAGCGAGTTTGTATTGTGAGTCTAAGTTCAGTCCTTCGATAATTATTCTGTTCTTTTACAATCAATGGCAAACACTGGGACATCAATAAGGCCGACATCCATACAGCGGTCATCACCTTTTTCCAAGGTACGAGGTATCCTAGAGCAATCTCGAGCACCAACCTGATCCTCATCCCAAAGAAAGACAACTTAGAGACATTCCACGATTTCTGTCCCGTAAGTCTCTGCACCTTCACCAACAAGATCATTTCCAAAATCGTCGCCTCTCGAATGTCCAGTCTCCTTCCCAAAATCATATCTGAGGAGCAGAGCGGATTCGTTTGCGACAGGAACATCCAGGGTAACATCATGCTTGCTCAGGAATTAATCACCTGTATGAAGTTCCCAGCGAGAGGGAGCAATATTGCTATCAAATTAGACATGGAAAAAGCCTATGACAGACTGGATTGGCAATTCATGATCTGGGTCTTCAGAGCCTTCGGTTTCTCCGAAACCTGGACCAACATAGTATGGAGATCGATCAGCAACTCCTGGTTTTAAACTGTCATCAACGGGTAGGCTGACGGCTACTTCAAATTGAGTCATGGGGTTAGGCAGGGCGACCCTCTGTCATCCACCATTTTTATTATAACGACGGACGCTATGAGCAGGAACCTGAACAAAATGGCCAGCGCTACCAACTTTTACCACTATCATACGGCCAGCGGTTGCCCTATCATCACCCACCTTGCCTTCGCTGATGACATCGTCGTCTTCTCATTCAGGGATGTCGGCTCGGTAGAAGCAGTCCATAATACCCTCCAGAGGTATGCTAGGTGCTCGGGCTAGAAGGTCAACCCGAATAAAAGTGTTATCTATACCCATCACAAAATCAAGAGAGAGCAAGCAGACATCCTCGCCAACACCACCTCTTTCCCCATCAAACACCTGTTGTTTCACTATCTCGGATGCCCACTCACGTACGATAAATCCAATGCTGGCATCTTCGAGGAGCTGAGCAAACGCATCAGGAAAAAATTGGAAGGATGGCATAACACCACACTATCCCCAGGTGGCAAGATGATGCTTATCAAGCACGTCCTATCATTCATTCCCATCTACACCCTTGCTGTGTGCTCCCCACCTAAGAAAGTCTTGAACACAAATGAGAACATCTTTAACAATTTCTTTTGGGGTCACTGTGAAGGTGCCAACAAACACCATTGGGCTAGCTGGGATACCATGGCACGTCCGACCAGTAGGGGCCTGGGATTCACTAAACTATCCTATATCGTCAAAGCCTTCTTGATGAAACTGTGGTGGAAAACTCGCACCACTCAGAACATATGGACCAGATTCTTGAAGGCCAGATACTTCAAGCATATCCATTTGTCGAAAGCCATCTCCAACAGTAGGTCCTCTGCAGCATGGCGTCGCATGTTAATCGGGCGTTCTCTTACCGAACCGGTGATGCGGCTGATGGTAGGTGATGGAGAATCTTCTGTATTCCTCGAGAGATGGGTTAGAGACGACTTGCTGCTTAATCACTCTGAAGATCACAGGTACTACAAGATCAAGGATATGTGGGACACCAACGTCAACGACTGGAACTGGACCAAGGTGCATGATTGGGATAGTCCCGAGGCGGTTGAGCTCATACGTAATGGCAGAGTTACGATCATGCACCACTCCGATGAGATCCGGTGGAAAAAAGATGCATCGGGCTTGTTCTCGATCAGATCGGCTAGAAGGATGGTCATAGGTACGATCACCTCAGTTCTGGCAGACTTGCATTCCCAAGAAGTGGACCTTCATCAAATGGAGAGTTCTGTGCAACATCCTTCCCACCGACGACACCCTCAGCACAATTGGCTACAGTCTGGCATCCGCCTGTACTTGTTGTAACGATCGCCAATTGGAGACTACGGAGCACATATTCTGTTGAGGAGACATCCTGGTTAAGGTTTGGAGCCATCTATCCAAGCGCTGTTGGATGGCACCTGGCTTCGGGAGCTACGAAGACCGTATCAGGAACTATGGTTCAGCTTTCCATAGCCACCAGATTGTAGCGGCCGCTACTACGTGGGTACTATGGAAGAATCGCAATAAGGCCAGATATGCAGGTCACCAATTCACCGCTGAACAACTGATTACAGAGATCTTTCGGCAGCGTGGTAAGAGGAAATCCCTCTACAAATACAGCCAGCCGGCTTTTTGGACCGCCATCTTCAGCCAGGACTAGCCGTTTTTGGCTTCCCCTTCTTTTGTTTAGTATACGTGTATAGGCTTCGGCATTTTGTGCCTTATGGTATACTTGTATAACTTCGGCTTTTTCAGTCTTATGGAATAAAATGGGGTTTTTTCAATATATATATATATATATATATATATATATATATATATTAGGAAAGGAGGGAATCTTATTAATGTATCAGGCGCAAAATGCCGAAGCCTATACAAGTAAGCGCACCGAGCGCGAAAGCAACAAAAAGGAAAGAGAGAACATCGCCCGACCACAGCCGCTACAGATTAAACTAGGAGAGTGTCTGCCAAAACCGGACCGAGGAGTAGGAGAACCGTTACCTTCTTTTCAGAATTTGACGATGCACTTCATTGATAAGTTGTACTGGGTTGTAAAGGTTGCCTTCGTACCTGAATTTGTTCTAATTTTTCCAGATGCCCGCAGCTGCAGCGATTTGGAGACAATAGGAATTGCCCCAGTTGAGCAGAAGATCGTTGAAGCCACCAGCCCGGTGTCTCTTACCGCAACGCTGAGAGCTAACCACATCTGATGAGCTAGATCGCCGGATAACAGGATGTGTTTAGCTGTTTCTGTGTGGTGGTCATTGCAGCAGTGGCAGATGGATTCGAGGCTAAACCCGATGGTAGTTAGGAAGTCATCAGTCGGTACCTTCTTGCGTTGAGCTCGCCAGAGCAGCAAGAACCATTTGATAGGGATACACGATTGCCAAAAAGGAGCCATGAGTGGGGATGGCACACCCCGGCTACCCACTTCTCGTCTGGCGGATGCCATTGCAAAGGAGCGGCCAACGTTGGGGGTCCAAATAAAGGAGTCCGGGTGCTCATTGATCCTGACATCCATTGCAGCTAACGTCGTCGTCGCTTCAGGACTAATCCAGTCTCTGACTCGCTCCCATCTCCAGCCCAAAACGTTATTCCAGAGATCCCAGATGATGCAGTTAGGGGGACGTTCGAGGACAGATTGTAAACCTCGCTATTAATCTACCGTTCGTGAGATGGCTTAGAGAGACCATTGTCCAGCTTAAGTTGGATGAAAGGTTCTTCTAGGTGGCGGCCATGCAGTATACGATGCCAGGAGGCCGACGAACATCTGTTGGCAGCCCCCAACACTGGATGGAAGTGTTGGAAGTATCTGGCCTTCATGAACCGCGTCCAGATCAAATTATGGGATCTGATATTCCACCACAACTTCATCGAGCATGCGTCCACAATGTACGCTAATTTAATGATTCCAACCCTCCTCGCCCGTAGGCTTGGCCAGCATGTCCCAACTGGCCCAGTGGTGTTTGTTCCTACCATCTTGATGACCCCAGAAAAAGTTGGCAAAGAGAGCCTCCAGGGAGGATAGAACTTTCTGGGGCGGAGCGCAGACAGCCAGGGTGTAAATGGGGATGGAGGACAGAACGCATTTAATGAGGATCAACTTGCCACCCGGGGATAGGGTAGCGTTGTGCCATCCCTCGATCTTCTTCCTGATCTCGCTGACGAGGACGTAGTAGATACTCGAGTTATTCCTACCGTAGGCCATAGGGCAGCCCAGGTAGGTGAAAGGGGGATGGGCGGTAGTGAAGGAGGTGAGTTCGGAGAGAGTGGCCGAGTGGCTCCTGTCGGCTTTGTGGTGGGTGTAAATGATACTTTTATCCCGGTTGATCCGTTGTCCGGACCATCTTGTGTAATTGTCCAAGACTTTGCTAACCACCACCACTGAACCAATATCGTCGGAGGAAAAGATGAGGATGTCGTCTGCATAGGCCAGGTGGGTTATAAGCGGGCATCCCGTGGAGGTGTGGAAGTGCTGGAATTTGGAAATGTCTACCATGCCGTTGAGATTTCTGCTGAAAGCTTCTGCTGCGATGATGAAGATGGTGGATGAAAGGGGATCCCCCTGCCGAACTCCGCGGCTAGATGCGAAGAAATCGTCCGCCTGGCCATTGATTACTGTGGAGAACCAAGAGTTGCTTACGGATCTGTATACGATGTCAATCCAGGTTTCGGAAAACCCGAATGCCCTGAACACCCAAATCATGAATTGCCAGTCCAGACGATCGTAGGCTTTCTCCATGTCAAGTTTGATGGCGATATTCCCCCCTTGGATGGGAATTTCATACACGTAATCATCCCTGGGCCAGGAGGATGTTGTCAGTTATGTTCTGGCCCGGGATAAAACTGCTTTACCCTGAGGATATAATTTTAGGAAGGATGAGGGCCATACGGGAGGCGATGATTTTAGATATGATTTTACGAGCGAAAGTGCATAAGCTGATAGACCTAAAGTCTTTGAAGGTCTCCGGGTTATCTTTTTTGGGGATTAAGATGAGGTTGGCCCTGGATATAGCTTTAGGATAGCGAGTGCCTTGAAAGAAGGCAGTAGCCGCTACGATGTTGTCGTTCTGAACAATATTCCAACAGGATCTGAAGAATACCCCCGAGAAGCCGTCAGGACCAGGGACGTTGTGTTCGTCAAGGTCCCAGACTGCCTATCTAACTTCATCCTCGGAAGGGGGATTAAAAGGCGTTCATTATCCTGAACATTAATTAAAGGGGGACCTGAGCCAGGAATTACTCGTCCTTGATGACATCTTTCATGAAGAGTTTGGAATAGAAGTTCGCGACCGCAGCTTGGATGTACTGCTGGTCTTTGAGTAAGATGTCATTGTCATCGTGGATTTGATGGAGGGTAAGTTGATGTCTGCATCCCTTAACGTAGGCGTGAAAGAACGCAGAGTTGCTGTCGCCCTCGTTGTCCCAAGAAAGTCTGGTCTTTTGTTTCCAAAATTTTGTCTCCACTTTCAGACGAGATTTGAGGATCGCCTTGTTAAGGTTAAGCGTAGCCCGATTTTCAGGGGAACCATCCGATGCCAGCTTAATCTCCGCACGAGTGACATCGTCCTCCGTCGCTATAGTCTCTTGGAAGATATTGCCAGAAGCGATTTTGCTCCACGATGTAAGAGCTTTCTTGGTAGCTTTAAGCTTGGCCGCCAAGCAAATGAGGGGGTCTGGATTGTCTGCCGAATTCCAGGCGGAGGCTACAATATTATAGAATTGGGGGTAGTGTTTCCAAAAGTCCAAAAATTTGAAAGGCTTTTTAATTCGGTTGGAATTGCTTCTGATCTCAATAAGAAGGGGGGCATGGTCGGATTCGGTGGAGTTAAGGTGGGTTAGGTTGGAGATGAGATTCATATCAGCCCACTAGCTGTCGACCAGCGTACGGTACAATCTGGAGTATTGACGACGCTCTCCTTCTTGTATATTGTACTAGGTGAATGAGTTGCCGGAGTAGGAGAGGGGGAGCAGGTGAGCCTGGAAAATGAAGGAGTTAAAGTTGTTCATTATGGGTTGGTGGGTATCCTTCAGAGTGCTCCATAGCTGCTTGTGCTCGACGAAATAGCAGATACCGTGAACTACGGAGATGAGGGAGCGGGAAGGGAGAGATGGGTGTTCCATCCAGCAGGAGAGTGCCTGGTCAGAATTGTGGACGGTTCCGAAGAGATAGTCGTCAGAGAAGAGGATCCATATATCGTGGCACCCGACGATGGCGTTCGGGAATCTGAGCTGAAGTTGGACTGATTTGAGTTTTCTTTGTGGGATTTTGGGTTCGATGATGATGAGAATGTCAATCCAGTAGATTTTGATAAGGGAGCTTAATCTCCGCATGGCTGGTTTGTTGGCCAGCCCTCTAACATTCTAAGAGAGGATGTTAAGCATTGGAGATATGGCAATTAGGGGTGGGGTTGAGCTTTGAGGCCGACCGTGTAGTCATCATCAAGGGTTCTTTTGTAGGATTTTTTCTTTCTTGTTTTTTTGGGTTTTTGGGGCCCTGTGAGAATTAGCGGGGGAGACTGTCATCGCTTCACGGCGACACGGCTCCTCTAGACCTGTGGCGGACCCCAGATGATTGTCGATTTCTGTCTCAATTTCGGCCAGGGCACTGAGGGGGTTATTGGGGTCGAAGAATCCAGCTTCCTGAGCTTGGCGGATCCTAGCCTCGTAATTAAGGTCTAAAAGTTGCACGTCTTCGGGCCGAGGGTCGACGGTGGATGATAAATCTGGATGAGGGAGGGTAACCAGCGCCAGCCTATGCTCTTCCTCTGTTTTGGGCTCGGCGGAAGTGGATTCTTCTGCGAACTCGCCTTCTTCACCTGGTGGGGGTTGCTCCAGGAGGGAGGTAGGTGGAGCTTCGACTTCCGAAGGGGAGCTGAGAATGTCGAATCTATGAGGAGGGTGATGTCGGATGGTTTGTTGTGGGCCTTAGGGCTATCTGTGGGAGCGGTATTTCCAGAGCTGGGGGAGCAGTCGCTATCCATAAAGTGGGAGTGGGAATTTAAGAGTGGTATTAAGGGGCCTGGGGTGGGGAGGTGGATCTCCCTCGGGGATCGAGTTTTAGACGTCTCCTTTTTCCTGAGCTCCGGGTGGGCTTTGTAACAATGCTTAGTAAGGTGGCCTCTGATCTGACAGTGCTTGCAGAAGTTGATCCCATTGTCGTATTCCAGTTTCTGGAGGTGTGTTCGTCCCCCTATCTCGAGCTGAATGTGTGAGGGGGGTCGGAGGATAGGTTGATTTCTACGCAGATCTTGGCATAGTTGTCTTTGGAGAGATTACGAGTTTCCTAGGCGATGGCCACCCGAGTGTCGAAGGAACTGGTGATTCTCTTGAGAGCTGCGGGAGCAAAGAAGACCAGGGGTAGGTTCGGTAGGGTAATCTACGTCGAGATAATCTTGGAGTCGACACTGGGGTTGAAGTCGGGTAACCATTTGGCAATCTTCACATTTAGGGGCCCGATGTTGGTGGTGCCCTTGGCCCATGCCACGGAGCAGTCCCGATCAGATGAGAGGTGGAGGTGGAGGTGTTTTAAGTCCAATGGTGCGACCTTGTAGCCCGAAGATAGACCCCAGCCTACGATGGCTTCTTTAGCAGAAGGTAATTTAGGGCATCCGGACTGAAATTTTAGCACGAAGGTCTTCGAGAAGGACGCCGATAGCGATTATATTTCGTCAGGGGAGAACGGCACTCTGATGGGGGTGCCTTCGAGAGGGGATGGGAATTCGATCTCTGGAAGTTCGATATCCAGCTTGGCAGTAGGCGGCTGTGCAACCCGATCCGGTCGTAAGATCAACGCGAAGGAAGGCGACTGTGAGCGACCTGTGGGGGGGTAAGGATATGCTCTGAGGAGGAGGGGTTAGGGATGGGGGCCGAGACTGCACTACCTATCTGCGCCTACTTCCGCAAAGGTCCCCTAGGATATGAGCCCCCGACGCTATGGGGAGGGCTGAGAGTACTCCCTCCGATCTTGAGAATTCCAGGATCTGAAGGGGCACATAAGAGGCCGTCCTCTAGAGCCGGGCCAGGGGCGCATGAGGTCGCACCAGTCCCCGCTGGAGGAGGATGGCTGCTACTAGAAGGTGCATGGAGGGGACCAGAGAGTGGGGGCGCATGAGACCCAAGCCCGCATGGCTCCTCGATAAAGGAGGGCGGATGCGCCGGCTCATGCAGGAAAGCCGCCTGCGACTGGAAAGGATGTGCAGAGGCGGAATGACCGGGCACATGGAGAACAGCAAGGGGCACATATACCCTCTTAGGGGAGGCGGGCGTATGCGTCCGCAAGGAGCACTTAGGCTTATACGCGCTGCAAGGCTGGCAAGGCACATAGGTCCCACTAGAGGGGTGGGGCGCATAGCTCCCACGAGTGGGGAGGGGCACAAAGCTGAGCGGGGGATTTGAATTTTGAAAGTTCAAGTTCGAATCTCATGGGGGAGGCCCGGAAGCCGAAGCTTCATCGTCCTCGTTGACCCGAGGGGAGAGAGAGAGGGGACCGCACAGGCCCAGCGGAGCCGGGGGCCACCTCAGGGGAGGGGCGAGGCCGCCGATAGGGGTCGGGGGGGCGGACCACTACCGAACGCAGGAGAATCGGGGACTAGGAGGGTAGAGGATCCGTCAACGATGATCTCGGGGGCCAGAGCGGTGGGCTGGACCGCGGGCGGCCACCGCAGCTTTCTAGCAAGGCCGGCGGAGGGGGGCCGACCAACGCGAGCAGGGCAGGGGTCCAAGCTGGGTGGGAAGCGCATCGGTGGGCGGCGACCCGCAGGCGGGGGAGGTATGGGTGAGACGAGGACCGAGCTGTCGGAGCTCGACGGTGCCGATCGCTCCTCCATAATCGAGACTTGGGGGCGCCGGGGACGAGATGGCAGATGGACCGGGGAGGTGTTGGGGGAGGGGAGAAGAAGGGAGGGCTTGGGGAAGCATTGAATATTATATCTCTATCTCCTTATATATATATATATATATATATATATATATATATATATATATATATATATATATAATTGAATAACTAATTTGGAATAGATATATGAATAGTTGGGTCAGGTTAGGCCCAAGCACCATGCATGGAAATAAAATATAGACTCTTAGGGGAAAATAGTTACTTATGGCCAATGGGGAATACATAATGGAGATAAGGGCAGCAAAGATAA